>CM035148.1:77193625-77793625 GCA_020205605.1 Panax ginseng
AAGCGTAGATTAGGAGGAGATGAATTCCTTCTCAACTCTTCTTCAATCACACACTCACAATCTCCTTAACAAATATAAAATTTTCTCTCTGAAATCTCTGACTCTCAAGTTGAACACTTAATTGAAAAATACGTAAAAACAAAACAACTGGTCATTCATGCGCACAGTTGAGGTCAGTTAATCCATACGTGGTTTAACTGCCCTCAACTCCTCATAAGGCCTTGTTTGGCATGCAACATGAATAAACCTTCTAATTATTTTAATTAATCTCCTATACTATAGTTTAATAATGTCACACCCAATTAAATAAATAAATCAAATATCTTATTTACTTTACATTAAATAAAATATGATAATTTATCATTAATTCATATAGTCACATAATTAGTTTCTCATTTATTAATAATGTCCAATTATTAAATTTCTAATTAATTATTACACTAATTAAAATAACATTAGGCTTATTAAATATTTCTTTTAATTCAATAAGCTCACATAAATACATACTTGAATAATAAATATTCTCCACATTAATTTAATAAATATAACACATATAATTAAATTAATCTACCACAACTTCATCAATTAATTATTTAATCTAATAATTAAATCATCGAAAATATTTATTTAATTCAATAAATATTAAAATTAAATTACAAAATCTCGTTCATCACATCTTTCCCCCCTTAAAAGGATTATGTCCCCAGAATCACGACTCAATAAATTCAACCCGTCACATTCTCCCCCCTCACAAAGATTCTGTCCCCAGAATCGCTTACACGTAATTTAAGTAAATAAATGAGGGTAATTCTTCATCATATTCTCTTTGAGTTCCCACGTAGCTTCTTCAGCGTTGTGGTTCCTCCAAATTACCTTAACAGAAGGTATAACTTTATTTATGAGAACTTGTTCTTTTCTATCGACAATTTGAACAGGAATTTCTTTGTAAGATAAGTCTTTTTCAAAATGCGAGGGATCGTATTCAATTACATGCTTGTAATCGGGTTTGTATGGTTATGCATTATTAGAATTTGAAATCTCTATGTGGGTATATAGATAAGTAACGAGTCAAGGTAACCGCTTGATAATGTTTTGCTTGAATGCCATATAAGACGTAAGTTCAAACTTATACAAATGAACGCATGAATGGTTATGTGATTTTGTGAGCACCTCTAACATGTCGATATGATAGAGTATTAATACATAGATGTGTAGAGATTGGGCAGAAACTAAAAGGCGTGCTTCAGCTCTCGGGTTTGGTCGGGGGGGATGACCAGTGCCTTGTAGATCCCCTAAGCCTAGACAAAGGCTTAACTTACGGCCGTCACAAAGATCCTAAATAGTTTTATTTTTGAGCGATGTTTGAAGAATGCCTGTATGATTACTTTAACTTGTAATATATGACTAATATGCTATGTAATGTGTTGAGAAGCATGTTATGTGATGTAAATAGAGGTTAATTTTGACTTTCAAATGATAAGTCCAAAAGGGGGTTTGCATAATATCAAAACAAAGATACGTAGGTGGAACTTGTAATGACGTATAAACTGATTTTGTACCATATGTGCATACTTGAATCATGTTAAGCTTGATTAAAGACTATGTTAGCTAATGAACATCTTAAACATACAATCTATTTATAAATAGGATTCAAAAGTGTTAATTTCATAAGCGTGGATAAACTACGCGTAAGGCAAGTATCCGAACCCTACTTTATATTGTGCAAGTATTCTGACTCTTGCGTTACTTTATTCAATGAATATCGTAAGCTTATCTCATTGAATGCAAGTTATCCTACTTATTCATTCAATTGAGCCAATATGTCTAAAACTATTATTCATGTTGAACTTAGTATTGTTCTTGGATACTGTGAAAGTGTCTATGCCATTTGATTCGGCTAGATTATATACATGTTTAGAAAAACTGTCCAAACCAATTGATTGGTGCAGAAATCTTGAAAACTGAGTTGAACAACCCTTAAGGTAAGGGGAATGTATGTTGTTGGAAACCCCACACACGAGTATATTATTCTCGTGGTGTTATGCATAACTTAGAGTATTGTAGACTGATCATCTATAGTACTTGATTCTTTTGGGTTATCAGTTTAATATTGGTAATTCTAGTAGATGTTCAATAGTCCTTAGTGACTGCTCAGTATAAATTGTGATCTAGTCGGATACCTTAATAGCCTTTGAATTCATATATATCTGTTGATTTATATTGAATTATCGTTCTTATTTCAAGAATTGTTGATATTCGTTATTCATGATATTATTCTGAAACCCTGAACTATCTTAGAAATGATACTTCGATATTTCAAACTCGTGTTATAAAACTCTTTACCCTTGTTGTATATTACTTGCTGGGAAATTTGTACTCATTCTTGCTTATTTAAAACCTTTCAGTTAAGGCGGAACAGAGAGGTGTATCTGGGAAAGACAAGGGCAAGGGCAAGGCTACCGACTAGCTTGTCCCTTTTATGTATAAATTTATTATGTTGCGTTAAGACTCTTTTCAGACAATATTTAAGCTTAAGTAGGATTATGTAATAAGTCTTTATTCGATATTATTATGTAATCTATTAAGCACTATAGGTTGCGAGACTTGGGAGAATAATTATAATAAAACATTGTATATTATTCTAAATTAGATTTCATTGTAAATGTATGATTTTAGTTATTATGGTATTACCATGAGAACGTGATGAATCGAATTCGAGTGACCAAGTGGCGATCAGAATTTGGGGGCGTCACAGGTTGGTATCAAAGATATAGTTATAAACCTTAGGAACGAGAGTCCTTAGATTATAACTTAAGAAAACTTAGAAGTTATGAAGGGATACAACTCATGTAGAGTTTTCACTTAGAGACTTAGTGTGTTATGAAATGTAACTTCATTCTATACAATGAACTTATGTTATTTAACATTACGAATAAGTACGCAATCTGTACTGGATTAAGCAATGTAATACCACGAAATTTAAATAAGATTATTCTAGTCTCCTCAATTCGATCTAATAAAATACAATAAAATAAAAATTTATTATAAATTTACCCATTAACAACGTAATATTGTTAAATTTGTTACCAAGTAAATTTTATAATATTATCAATAAGATTAATTAGTTTAAACTAATATACATAAATTTGAATTTGATTCATTAATTAGATTTATACTTTTCATAAATTAAATACTTAGTAAAATAAAATATTTATATATATATATATATATAATTAAGTCAACAAACTCCTGCAATCAAACATGATATGAATAATCCTTATTATATAACAAACTACATAGAGTTTTTTTGTTGCATCATATTAACGGTTTTTTTTAATTTGACAATTTAACACCTTCATCCATATATACACATACTGACTAGTGAATATATAGCCGGTATTATTGATACAATTTGTTTTATTAGAACCACTTATTCATGTATTTGGTTCACTCCCTGAACCATTCTTATATATATATATATATATATATATATATATATAAATTAGTTCACGTCTTGTTCCAAATAAGAGAAGTTGCACATGATCATAACAATAAAAGCAATACCCATAAAATAAAAGCATACCTGATGTTCTTTCTTCTGAATGCTGACTTCTCTCACAATTACAGAGGCAGCTTGTTTCCCTTTTCTTTTCTTTCCGTCGATTTGTATAAAATATGATGAAACACTTAGGTTTTGTTTATTTATTAATATATTATTAGTATTATTATTAAAAAAAAAATTAAAAAAAGATTTTAATATTACCCACAAATATAAATTACACCCAATAAATTTTAAGACTCACTTTTACCAAATTAATATCCATCATTATTAATACTTACTAGCCCACATAACTTAAATGACTAATTTGACCCAAATAAAAGACAAAGTACAATTAATATGTTTTTCGGGTATTACATCACCTACCCCTTAAAAAAGATTCTGTGACACCCCCAAATCCGGGTACTTCAATTCCACGGGATTTGGTGTTCACTGTACAAATATCATCTATCTATCTACCCATAATAAATGCAAACCATGCAATAGATAGAAAAAAAATCCTCCCCTTATAGGGTTACAACATCCGAATAATAAATACAATCCCAGGTTAAAATAACCTTAATCATTTGTGCGGAAACATAAACAATTAATAAGTCTTAACGACATCATTCACGTAAGTCTAAACAGAAATACATCATCATATAAAACAAGTCTTTATCACTTGTTAATCTTTCCCTTGCCTTTGCTAGTAGAAGGCTCGTCGTACTTTTCGTTCTTAACTGCAATGTTATTATTAAGAAAGAGTGAGCATGATTGACCACAAGTAAAATAATGAAATAACAATGTATAATAACATGCGAGTGAATCAAAGACTTACAAATAAAAGCTTAACTTTTGAATCAAGAATGAATAACAAGAATCAAAAGATTTACGAGGGTCATAAGACCTTGAACTATGTCCTAGGTTAGCAAGGGTTATACTTGAAACCTTTAGCGATCATAAGGTATGGACCTTTCTACTGCATTTTAGGGGGATCACTTCTTAGTACCATCTTCATGCACAATATCTTAACGCTAACGTATAAGTAAATCCCTTTGCAGGGTTGTTCATCTCAATTTGACATTAGAGTCGGCACTAAAGGAAGTTTGGTTTGGATAAATCAATAAGGGTTCTGAATTTAGAACGTTCATCAACTATGGACTAGTTGAATCAATAAGGATTTGCTAGTCTAACAAGGTTCAATAATAAATGATATTTATAATGAATAACTATCTCAATAGGTATACAATAGAACAATTATTGTATAACAGAATCATACTTTGAAAAGATAGTAAATCTTAAACATAACAAATGAACTTGGTTTATAAACTTGAATAATGATAACAAGTAGGGTTAGGAAACTTGCCTCGTGCGTAGATTACACTTTAAATAAACACGTTCCTTGAAATTAATCCTACATATCATTTCCATTCACAACTCTAGTTAATTATAATGTAATTAGTCATCATAAGTTCATTCTCTTTGTCTAACTTTGATTATGATTATACTTAGTCAATTTATCACATTCATTGTCACATAATTTACACTTTACGAATAACAAGTTAATTATGTATTCAATAATTCAATCTACATGCAATTATGTTATTTACATGTTAAGTAACTATTTTAACATCTCATTATACTTCTAACATATTTCTATGTTTATTAAATTAAGTTGCTATTACATTGCTAGACTTGAACATTTAAAAATAAGTCATTTCTGAACATTCTGGAGAGTGGCGCTGCGTCGCCACTTTTATACCTGTTCTTGGCATCATGGCATGAAGTCACAAGGCTTGGAGTTGGCCATGTATGCGTACGAGACTCAGCTTTTTGTTTCGCAATTGCATAAAAATTGCAGAACATGGCCAAAAAACTCCAATTAAATTATTACTACACGAATTTAATCAAACCCACATGTTAGAATTCGTATAAAATCATTACCCAACATTTATAGAATGATTTTAACCCATTAAAACACATAATTACGTAATTAAAATATATAAATTTCACTGTTTGATGTTCTTGAAGGTTTTTTGAACATAATTCATAAAATTAACTTACGGATTCAAGTTATAACAATAGAATCCGCTCAATTAAAGTTTGGTCTCTTCGTATCAACATGCATAATCAAATAAGAGTGGAAATTTTACAAAAACATTTATGTTTGATATATTAAAATCACGTATAAGGCCATATGGCCATAACCCATACTTTGTAAGTTTTGAGCAACATATACGACATGTTTTATGATACTGATGATATGATTTTAATATATATATATATATATATATATATATATATATATATATATTCAAATATGATATGGTAACATTTAACACATACATAAACTCATAATCATACCCTTTCCCAATTACAGAGACTTTATAAAAGTTTTGAAAGCCATTTTCATAAAAACTTAACAACGTAAATTGAAAATTTGGTCTGGAAGAGATTGCCCAAAGCGTAGATTAGGAGGAGATGAATTCCTTCTCAACTCTTCTTCAATCACACACTCACAATCTCCTTAACAAATATAAAATTTTCTCTCTAAAAATCGACTCTCAAGTTGAACACTTAATTGAAAAATACGTAAAAACAAAACAATTCGGTCATTCATAAGATGTTTGAGGTCAGTTAATCCATACGTGGTTTAACTGCCCTCAACTCCTCATAAGGCCTTGTTTGGCATGCAACATGAATAAACCTTCTAATTATTTTAATTATTCTCCTATATTATAGTTTAATAATGTCACACCCAATTAAATAAATAAATCAAATATCTTATTTACTTTACATTAAATAAAATATGATAATTTATCATTAATTCATATAGTCACATAATTAGTTTCTCATTTATTAATAATGTCCAATTATTAAATTTCTAATTAATTATTACATTAATTAAAATAACATTAGGCTTATTAAATATTTCTTTTAATTCAATAAGCTCACATAAATACATACTTGAATAATAAATATTCTCCACATTAATTTAATAAATATAACACATATAATTAAATTAATCTACCACAACTTCATCAATTAATTATTTAATCTAATAATTAAATCATCGAAAATATTTATTTAATTCAATAAATATTAAAATTAAATTACAAAATCTCGTTCATCACATCTTTCCCCCCTTAAAAGGATTATGTCCCCAGAATCACGACTCAATAAATTCAACGTCACGGCCACATTCTCCCCCTCACAAAGATTCTCATCCCCGTAATCGCCACACATAATTTAAGTAAATAAATGAGGGTAATTCTTCATCATATTCTCTTTGAGTTCCCACGTAGCTTCTTCAGCGTTGTGGTTCCTCCAAATTACCTTAACAGAAGGTATAACTTTATTTATGAGAACTTGTTCTTTTCTATCGACAATTTGAACAGGAATTTCTTTGTAAGATAAGTCTTTTTCAAAATGCGAGGGTTCGTATTCAATTACATGCTTGTAATCGGGTTTGTATGGTCATAAAACAGAAACATGGAAGACGTTGTGGACATTCTCGAGTGTTGGAGGTAGGGCTACCTCGTACGCGACTTCTCCGATTCTTCGTAGTACTTTAAAGGGTCCAATGAATCTTGGGCTCAATTTTTCTTTCTTTTCGAACCTAATCTTTCCCTTCCAGGGAGAGACCTTTAAAAACACGTAACTACCTGGTTCAAATTCAACATTCTTACGGTGTGGATCAGCGTATTTCTTCTATCTATCTTGAGCTGCTACCAGTCGTGGTCGGATCACTTTGACTATTTCTACTGTCTGCTGTACCAATTTTGGGCCTAGCAATTGTCTTTCGCCAACTTCATCCCAATAAAGTGGAGTTCTGCACTTTCTGTTGTATAACGCTTCGTAAGGCGGCATGCCTATACTAGTGTGGTAACTGTTGTTGTAGCCGAACTCTACTAACGGTAGGTGATCATCCCAATTTCCTTTAAAGTCCATTACACATGCTCTTAGCATATCTTCTAATGTCTGAATCGTTCTCTCACTCTGTCTGTCTATTTGAGGGTGATATGCTGTACTCATTCGCAATTGCGTTCCTATGTATTCCTATAGACGTTTCCAGAAATTTGATGTAAAACGCGGATCTCTATTAGAAATAATTGACACCGGCACTCCGTGCCTCGAAACAATCTCTTTTACGTATAGTCTCGCCAACTGATCTAAGTTAAATCTGATTTTGATCGGAAGGAAGTGTGCGAATTTCATCAGTCGGTCAACGATAACCCATACATCGTCGTAGCCTTTCTGAGTCGTCGGAAGTCCAACCACGAAGTCCATTGTAATATGTTCCCATTTCCATTTTGGGATTTCCAACGGTTGAAGCAATCCACATGGTCTCTGATGTTCTGCTTTCACTTTCTGACAGGTAAGACACTTGGCAACACATTCTGCAACATCTCGTTTTAAATTTGGCCACAAGAAATGTTGTCGAAGATCTTGGTACATTTTGGTACTACCAGGGTGAATCGAATATCGTGAACTATGAGCCTCGCTAAAAATTTCTTCCTTAATCTCTTGTACTGGCGGAACCCAAATTTTACTTTCAAATCTCAGTATTCCTTCCTTATCCATCTTAAATCTCAGTTCAGTTCCTTTGGATATCTTCTTTGTCACCTTTTTGCATTCATCGTCCTAAAGTTGAGCCTCTTTAACTTTATCTAGTAGGGTTGTACCAGATTGCATCTGAAATAGCTTCTCATTAATTTCCATAGGATACTTCACTTCCAACTCCATTTTCTCCATTTCTGAAATTAGCTCCTCCTGAGCAGTCAACATCATCAATTTCTCCCGACCCTTTCTACTTAAGGCGTCGACAACCACATTTGCTTTACCCGGATGGTATAAAATTTCACAATCGTAATCCTTAATTAATTCCAACCATCTTCTTTCGACGATATTCAAATCCTTTCGCGTGAAAATATATTTCAGAGACTCTTGTGGTCCGTATATATTTCATACTTCTCCCCGTAGAGATAATGCCTCCAAATTTTCAAAGAAAAAACAACTGCAGCTAACTCCAAGTCGTGGGTCGGATATCCCTTCTCGTAATCCTTCAATTGTCGTGATGCATACGCAATGACTTTGCCGTTTTGCATCAGCACACAACCAATTCTTTTATGCGATGCATCACTATAAACAACAAAATTTCATGTATCGTCCGGAAGAGACAACACAGGTGTTGTACTCAACCTCTTCTTCAATTCTTGAAAGCTTTCTTCACACTTCTCTGTCCAAACAAATTTCACATCTTTTCGAGTTAAATTCGTTAACAGAGTTGCGATCTTGGAAAAGTCTTGTATGAACCTTCTATAATATCCTGCTAATCCAAGAAAACTTCGTACTTTCGACGGCGTCCTCGGCTGATCCTAGTTAATCACGGCTTCGACTTTGGATGGATCTATCGAAATTCCGTTTTTATCGATCACGTGCCCAAGAAATTGCACTCGTTTAATCCAAAATTCGCATTTCTAAAACTTGGCATACAACTTTTCCCTTCTCAATACTTCCAATGTTAATCTCAAATGCTCTTCATGTTCTTCCTTGGTTTTTGAATAAACCAAAATGTCATCTATAAATACCACTATGAACTTGTCCAAAAACGGCTTGAACACACCATTAATTAGTCCCATAAATGCTACAGGAGCATTCGTAAGACTAAATGACATTACTAAAAATTCGTAGTGACCATATCGCGTTCAACGCTGCTCTTTCTAAGACATTCTCCGGTCTCACCTTGGTTGATGATAACCGCTTCTCAAGTCTATCTTGGAAAAGTATCTCGCTCCCTTCAATTGATCAAACAGTCATCGATCCTTGGTAATGGATATCTATTCTTAATCGTGACCTTATTCGGGTTCTTCTCGTAGTCAATGCAGAGCCTCATCGATCCATCCTTCTTTTCATTAAACAACACCCTGGCGCTCCCAGCGGCGATACGCCTATTGAATGTACTTCTTGTCCAAAGAATTCTTGTGTTGTACCATTAGTTCTTTCATCTCATCGGTGCCATTCGGTATGGTGCCTTCGATATTGGAGCGCGATTCGGCGCCAAATCGATCACGAAATCTACTCTCTATCCGGTGGAAGTCCGGTAAATAAATGCGGAAATATGTCGATGAAGTCCCTCACAATCGGTATTTCTTCTACCTTCGAATTCTCTTTTCGACTGTCGACTATGTAAGCTAAGTATCCTACATAGCCTTATCTTAATAACTTCCTGGCCTACATAATCGTTAGACAACTCGCTTGTCTAGGCGACTTGCTACCATAAAACATAACCTTTGACGGAGTCATAAGGTTATACGCTTCTTTGGCAATCAATTACGCTACAGTAATTGAATAACCAGTCCATTCCCAATATAACGTCAAATTCCCCAAGTCGAAAAGGGATAAGATCTACGTTCATGATATTACCCTTAATATCCACTCTACAGTTCTTATACACGTATTTAACATGGATTATCTCTCTATTCGCAATTTCTATGTTCATGGGATATTCTAACTCATCCTTAAGCAAATCTAAACTATTAGCAAAGTCATCGGATATAAAGGAACAAGTAGCACCCGAATTAAATAATACATAAGCATTAATTTTATTGATTAGAATGATACCTGACACCTGTCGACGTCGGGATTTTTGGATGTCCCTTTCCGTTACTTGTTCTTTGGTGTTCTCATTTTAGGTGAGATTTGTTTGAAAAAACAAGTGAAAAAGGTCTGACATGTATAATGTCGGCGATGGGATCTGATAAGAGTCGCGATTGGTTTTTTAAATGGTTGTACCAACACAACCGAGAGAAAAGGTTGCACATTGACCGGTGATGTGACAACGATATACTGGTCAATAAACCGAGATTCATTTAAGGTCAGGGACTTGGTTATACTGGGGAAGGTGTTAGACACCCTCGACATCCGTGTTACCATGGTGACCGCTTCTCTTTCAAGAAACTATTATTTGAGTGTGTATGTGTGTGTGTGTGGGTCAATGTTTGTTATATGAAAGTTGTGCGAGGCCTCTTTCGAACCTATATACTACAGAGTTGAATTTTTTAAAAATTCAGGTTTTAGCAAGATATGGCAATGATGTTTTTATAAAAGAGGTTTTTCAAACCTTCTTTTCAATAGAATTAAGACCTTTTACACTCCCATTTTTATTAAGTGATCGACTTGATTGATTTTATTTGACGAATGCGAAGCATCCGTACGAAAATAATATATATAAAAAAATAATTCCGACTTCCTCGTGGGTATGGAAACCATCTGAGGAAATACAAACATCGCAGAATAATTTACAAGTCATTTATAATTTGAAAATGTCCATCGAGAATAGAATCTAGATCGATGAGATGAATCTGTGATCACATGATTCTATCGCTTGAGAATATTGAAATTTGTATAAAAGCAATAAGCATGTATATATATAAAAGCAGTAAATATATATATATAGACAGGATCACCAACCACGAAGCACCTCCATGGGGGATTAGAAATATAAATAAAGTCATAGATACGGTCCAACCGCATACGAAGGAAACTCCAAAGAGATGGAATGTAAATAAAGTCAGAATAAATTCAATCAATGCCATGAAGTAAACTCGAGGCATGACGAAATGTAAAAGAAAGTCATAAAAACTATCAATCGCCACAAAGGGAACTCCGTGCAGATAAAACAAATATATATATATATATATATATATAAGAAAGCAATAACGCATACCGGATGTAAAATCGAGGCTCATCGAACATAGTTCGACCCCACACGATTCATATATATAAGTATATATATATAAAAAAAGTAAACGCACTGCATCAAGTCCTCGATAATGTTAGTCAATATATATATATATATATATATATATATATATATACAGATTGGAAGGAAACCACGTAATCAAGTCCCGCAAAAAGCAAGCAACATGAATCTCAACGTGTAGAAGGGTGTGTGCAAAGATGAAGAGAAAGACTCTAAAGTGTGTGAGAAGGCTTACAACCGACTGATAAAAAGGGCTTCTATATCTTTAGAGTGGGTAAACTTGGGCTTTTATGGGTACAAAAGAGGCTATATATGAGCTCCTGGGTGTTTGAAAGTGGGAAAATACCTTTGTATAATGAGTGCAGAGCAAATTGTGCGGGGGTTTCCGTCTTTTTCTCTTAAAATTAGCACCCTAAGCCTCTTATTTATAGGCAAAGGTGTCAGAGGTGTACTGCTGGACTCACCAAGCAGTGTACCAGAGGCGGGTTGGGTCGGTTTTGGCTTGCCGGGTGGGTTGTCTCGAAATACGTGCACTCGAGCAATTGTAATGTCCACTCGAATTTTGAGAAGTGCAATCCGACATCCGTTTGAGGTATTCAGGGACCTATTTTAGACCGCCGTTGTCGAGATTTGTACGATGGCATGGGATTAGAGTTTGTCTGAAGTCTTTGAAGATGGGACGATGCCTCCGGTCTTCAAGCTTCAACTTTCATCTCATACCCCCCGCACAATAGTCACTCCGGATTGGTTAGCCTTGTGGGACATTGTTGCGTAGAGACGAGATGTGGCAACGTGTTGGAGCGAGATAGCGATGTTGCCCCTCACCAAGGGTTATTCTTCTTGGGATTAGGGTAGATAAGTAGACGTTGCTTAGACTTCACTGAGATTGGACTGCTGTATTTGTTGAAGATCCTCATTGTCATCTTTGAGGTGTGCCTGTCTTCCCGATGTGATTGCCGTGTTGGCATAGTGTATTTTGTTGTGAGTGCCGAGATTGAAGCTGATGGCATTTGAAACAAGCATTTCCGGGGTTATCTCCGAAACTGCATTCCTTGGGGTTATCACCAAGGTTGGTGACTATTCCCATGGTTGGGACTGAGACTGGATACCTTGGGGTTATCTCCGAGATTAATCAGTCTTCTCCGGTGTGTGTATGATGCTAGACATAAAGAATCCTAGACACTTGAAACGCAACAAGATAAACATGGTGCTAAGGGTAGCAACATGATGCAAATGTATGATGCATGTGTATGGGGTTGTGGCCCAACATGCTGGGGATGATTGCTGGTTCCCTGTTGCTTCAAATGGGGATTGGAAATACTGACTAGATCTGATGTGCAAGCCAAATCTGTTAGGATATTGGTGTTGGAGTTATCACCAAATTCTTGTGTTCTTGATAACGACTTGATGCTGAAGGGGTATCTCTTATGTGTAAGAGATCTGTGGGGATAAAGCTTGATCTATTTGAGGATGTGTATAACATATTCCATCATCTATCCTCTTGGATAATGTTGAACTCTCCTGGTTAGTATAGCCAGAATATGTCATGATTTTGTTGGATTTACTGCCAAGAGCAAATGCTGTCAGGGATGCCTGACCTTCGTTGACTTGTGAACCAATGGCTGAAACATCATGTGGGATATACTGTCAAGGTTCCTTGGTCTTTACTGATGTGTGAATCAACGGCTGAAACTCTGTGAGGAGATCGTCAAGGTTGATTGACATTTGCTGACGTGTATATCAACGGAGCATTGCATTGTGACCCCCGCCGGAGATCCACTGGGGAATATGAGCATCTGGGTATGAGAACCTCGAACATCTCTATAGCTCTGATAGGTTTAAACGCTATCGGCTGAAATAATGTCAAGGCTGCTTGACCTTCGTTGATAGAATTGTCAACGGATGAATGTGTTGTAACCCCCACCGGGGATCTACGTGGTAACCCCCATCAGGGACTCACGTTGTAACCCCCATCGGGGATTCACATTATAACCCCCGTCGGGGATTCATGTAGGGTAATGACCTGGAGTCGGCGGCATCAGACCTATATAAGGTATTGCAGTATGAGATTTGTGACAACTGAGGTCATCGGCAGAGTATACCTTGTGTTTAGGCGACTGCCAATGAGTGATGTACAGATTCAAAGTCTCATCCGAGAAGACCCGATTGAGGCGCAGAGTGGTACATGATGAGGCGACATCCGCCATGTGATGATCTCGGCGTTTTTCATATGATGATTTGGTGGAGGATAGCTACTCACGACATTGTGGGATTTCACCGTGGCTGGAGGATCATTAGCGTTCGGCCGAGTTGATGTAATCGATACTATGTGTACTTTGTCATACTAGTACATGCTGCATGCAGACATGGATGAGATAGATATAGGCGTTATCATGGCGGTGAGAGCTCTCAGGGAGGGTCGTACCATTGTACCTATGATCGTGGCAGAGACCTTGCGATCGGTCCCATCGCCGTTTTACCCGTTAGTGTGTGTTTCTGAGGAGTTCATTGGTCATGTCAGATGTGTGTGGTTTATGTTACATTTGCGACCAGTTGGTACCTTTAGATTAAACGAGTATTGTTTCTCCCATGAGGTGGCTATGTCGTATTCCTTTCAGCCATCGGAGTGTGTAGATGCTCAGTCTTGGTCCGCATTTTTGGCAGATATCCGAGATCCATTTAGCATATTGTTGAGCTCGGGGCTTTGCTCACCATATAGCTTCATTACTCATGCTCCGGGCATGGATTTCTCCTTCGATCGGTTTGAGGGCGGACGACTTATCATCCATCGCCGTGATGTCGCAGTTTGACTGGGCCTGTGGATTTTCATCCTTTCGAGGGGGCGGTCAGTCGTCGCCACCTTCGATACCTCTCACCGAGGACCGATCTGTGTATACGCTTGTCGGGATCAATGTAAGCTAGCCGCTTTCCCGCCGCCGTCGTCCGGTTATTCCGCAGTAGTAATTCGCATGGATGGAGACGGAGGTTTTATCTACCGCAGCAGATTTGCAAAGATTAGGAGATTGAGTTAGACGATGTAGAGCCTATAGAGGACATTGATACCTACATCGAGGAGGATACCGTTGTTGGGTTGCCAGCATTTCTTCCGGATTCTCTTAGTACCAAGATTTTTTGTGATCCAAAGACTCAAGATACAAAGATTTAGAGCAGAGTCTTCATCTGATGACCTTTGAGAGAGACCAGATTTGATCTATGATGTCGACTGCTCTTGATGTGAGGGACGCCGACCTATTAGAGAGAGACGAGGCATTAGCTCATAGAGATGCCGCTGTTGTTGAGCGGGATGAGGCCAAGTCAGACAGAGACATAGTGATAGTTGAGAGGGATAGTGCTATATCGCCCCGGATGTGGTCACACAGATAAGATCGCAATGAGGTCCCTTACCACCGGTATGATCGCAGAGATGAGTGCTTATATCGATGAGCATATGGTCATCATGCGATGGCTACTGATCTGCTGGGTCGTGTGGATATTCTTATCCAGAGACTACGCCTTTACCTCCTTCATCCGAGAGGGATGCCATGTTGGTCTTGCTAGCTCGCATGTACCTCGATTCAGTAGATGATCTTGTATTTACCGCATGCACTAGCTTAGCCATTTTGTCATGTATACTCACATTGTATATATATCAAACAACATTATATATGATAGGAAATATATTTTTGGATCACTTCCCTTTAGATATGCCTTGCTATTTGCTTGATATTTTGCCTCGCCGCTTGTGGCTTGTGATCTTGATGAATTTCAATTCTTCCTTCGTGGATGGACATTGAGTGTCTTTGGATAGTTCGTAATGGATCATCGATCTATGTATATCCCTACCATCTTTGGTGTCTTGGGACTTGTTTCGAATGGAAATGTCGAGAGGAATGTGGCTTTCCTCTCGAGATCGACCGCACTACGATGGTCGCCAAGATTTCTATTTAGGAGAAGCCTAGTTAATTCCACCTCTTATGGTTTAGTATTGCTCTTCGAGGTATGACCACAACTTAGATGGTCGCCGAATCTCCTATTTGGGAGGAGTTCGTAATTCCATCCCTTTGGTCCGTCAATGAAATGTAGTGGATTGAAAGAGAATCCCAACACCACCGACAATGGTTTGTATTTTGGTAGGGGTGAGACCGCACTCATGAATGGTCGCCACGCACTCTTATTAAAGAGGAGATCAGTGTCAAGTAGTTCAACCTCGTGTAAGAGGTTCAACGTCAGATACGGGTCGATATGGTGTAGGAATGTTTTTGGTTGTTTTTGCTTTTGTAAGGAGAAGAGGGTAGAAATGTTTTTGTTGTTTTTGTTTTATCATGACCGGCCATGTAATATGGTTGCCTACGTACTCCTATGAAGAGGAGATCAAGTCGACGTAGTTCGCCCTCGTATGCAGAAGAAAAGCGTAATCCCCATGTGCAGTCGAAAGGGGGAGGAGAAAGTTTAATCCTAGGTTGAGGATAAATCGCTGCAGTGTGAGAAGTTTGATCCCATGTATGGGTAGCCAAACCGCGAACGCAAGAGGTTCAATCCATGTGGGATGACCTAAGTTGTATGAGCAAGAAAGGAGAAAGCCAGTCACCGGCTTGAAGAGTATGTTTCTCGAGGGGCAAAGTGTAGCAAGTTGTAGGTGGTAAAGGGTTAAAGAACCGGAATGATCGGTGACTCGATGATGATGCACTGTGGTGTTTCTTTGGTTACTTCAGATATAATACCGTTTCACTTGGTGTCTCGAAGTTGATGAGTTGTGGAAATTCATCGCCATCCATTTCTTGTAATCTGAGAGCGCCCTGTCAATACTTCTTTGACAATAAACGGGCCTTCCCAGTTAGGAGCGAATTTTCCTTTTGGCCCGATCTTGATTGTCAAGAATCTTCTTCGTAACCAAGTCATGTTGTTTAAATTGTCGAATGGACTTTTTTTGTTGTAGGATCTCGCATCCTTTTGCCGGGTATAGTCGACCATGGAAGATAGCCGCGGTTCGCTTTTCGCTCTATCGTAGACAATTGGTGATACCGCCTTGTACCCATTGGTTTTCATCCAAATTGAAAGCGTCGATCAACACTTTGAGAGATTCCATCTCAACTTCTATGGGGAGCACCGCTTCCATCCCATAGGTTAAAGCGTAGGGGTTGCCCCGCTTGAAGTACGATTGTGGTTCTCAGAGGCTAACAGAGTAAGAGGCAACAAAGTTAGCCAATCTTTGTGGTTCATCGACATCTTTTGCATAATCTTCTTGATATTTTTGTTAGCCGCTTCAACAAAGACCGCTCATCTTCGGACGATAGATGACAGAGTTAAGATGTTTGATGTGGAATTTACTGCATAACTCCTCCATCATTTTGTTGTTGAGGTTTTTGGCATTGTCTGACACAATCACCTCTGGTTGTCCATATCGACAAACGACATTGTTTCTAATGAAAGCAATGATGACTTCTTTAGTGACCCTGGGGAAGGAGGCTGCTTCTACCCACTTGGTGAAGTAGTCGATCATGGTGAAGATAAATCGGTGACCATTACTGGCTTTAGGCTCAATGGGCCCAATAACGTCCATTCCCCACATTGAGAAGGGCCAAGGCTTAACTCATATTGTGGAGCTCCCGTGGAGGGGCGGTATAGCATTCCCATGAAATCGCATCGATAGCATCTTTTGACGTGGTCATGGCAATCACCTCGAGAGATAGCTAATAATGTCCCTGGCCCCGAGGACTTTCGACAAGGAGGGGGCACCATGTGGGGGCCACAGACTCCACCATGGATTTCATCCATAAGCCTTTGGGCTTGATCTTTGTCTAGACACCGAGGAGACCTAGTCTCGCATCTCTTTTATAGAGCGCATCTCCACTCAAGTAGAACTTCATAAGCAAGTCGATGGATCCGCTTTTCTCGGCCAAAGTTCACGCCAACGGTGTAGATCCATCTCGCAGATATTCCTTGATATGCCGATACCAAGGAGGTTGGATGGGAGGTAGCTCATCCGATACTTCTCCAACGTAATTCTATATAGTCGGGGCCTTGGCAGGAAATTGTGACGCTGGCAAGTGTTCCTTGTCTCGATATGCTAATCAAGGAGGCCAAAGTTGCTAACGCGTCCGCCAAATCATTCCTATTACGAGGAATGTGTAGAAAGGAGATTTCTTCAACTCCAAAGCCATCTTCAAAACTCCGCCGATGGTAAGGCAAAGAAATGTAGTTCTTGGTTTGATAGACTCGGTGGATTGTCCGATTACCAACTCAATCTCCAAGGACAAGTTAATCGCTGATGCCCATTGAACGGGCAAGTTTTAGCCCCATGAGATACCCTTCATACTCTCACCGTATTGTTGGTGCCGATAAACTATAATTTGATGGCAACGGATATCGCTCCCTCAGACGATACTAGAATTGCTCCAGCCTCCGTAACCTTCCATGTTAATACCCATCAAAATACATCTTCCATGATTGGCGGTATTGTACAGATGGATGGTGTTGTCAGATCATCATTACTCCTTCATCGGGGAAATATGTTTCAAGGGTTTGAAATCCAAGGAAGGTAAGCGCTGGCCATTGATTCGCGATTCCTTGACCTTTGATGGACTTTTTTTGAGTCACATATACAATGTCAAATTGTTGTAGGATCAATCGCCATCCGGATAAACCATCAGATTCAACATGGGTTTGTTGAACACGCATTTTGAGAGGATCCACGCGGGATATGAGATGGGTTGTGTGACCATGGAGGTAATGTTGTAACCTCATGGAAGCCCATGCTAAAGCACAACACGCCTTCTCGATCAGAGTGTACTTGTGTTCACCGTCACGAACCTTTTGGTCGAGGTAATAGATAGCTCATTCTTCGCCTCTATCGCCTTTTCGTCTCCAAAGATACAACCCATGGCATTGTCACTTATGGATGTGTACATGAACAGGGGAACATCATCCTCGGTGGTACCAAGATAGAGCTTTGACTAGTCTATTTTTGATTGTAAGGAAGGCATTCGCACTCATCATTCCATTTCATGGAGGAGTTCTTCCTTAATAACTTGAAGATTCGCTCACAAAGTTGCCGTGAGTTGGGAGATAAACTCGCCGATGAAGTTGATCCTTCCAAAAATCCACGATATTTTCTCTCGTCTCGAGGAATGGGCATTTCGTGATGGCTTGGATTTTGGCAGGATCCAAATTTCAATCCCTTTGTGGTCGACTAGAAATCCTAGCAACTTGCTCGACTTGACGCCAAAGGCGCACTTAATGGATTCAACTTCAAGTTGTACTTTACGCAACTCGTTGAACAACTTTTCGAGATGGTCTAGATGGTCATCCTCCTTCCGGGACTTGACAATGATGTCATCCACGTAGATCTCAATCTCTTTATGCATTAAGTCATGGAAAAGAGCCATCATAGCTCGTTGATAGGTAGCTCCAGCATTGATGAGGCCGAATGACAACCGTCTATAGCAAAAAGTTCCCCAAGGAGTGATGAAAGCAGTCTTCTCATGATCTTCCTCAGCAACCATGATCTGATGGTACCCCGCAAAGCAATCAGCAAAGGAGTACATGTCGTATTGAGCAGTATTGTCAATGAGAATGTGGATAAATGGCACGGGAAAGCTATCTTTTAAGCAAGCTTTGTTCAAGTCCCTGTAATCCACGCAAACTCGCACCTTCCCTCCAGGTTTAGGTACGGGCACGATGTTGGATATCCACTCAGGATATGTAGACACCATGATGATGCCAGCTTGAAATTGTTTCACAATCTCTTCTTTCACCTTTAAACTCCACTCAGGTTTCAATCGCCTGAGCTTTTGCTTGATCGGCTTAAATCCCTCTTTAATGGGAAGGCGATGAAGGACAATGTCAGTGGATAAACCCACCATGTCTTCATGAGACCATGCAAACACATCCTGGAATTGTGTTAATAGCATAACCATGTCATTCCGTTGGTTTGGGGTAAGGTCCGAACCAACTGGATTAACTTAGGCTTTCTAAGGTTCCGAGATCGAAAGAAGTGGTTTGATCAAGGTTGGGTTTGGGTTTGTTTTGACCCATTCTTGAATTTCTCGAGGCACCTCAATGTCATCCTGGGATCCATCAAGGTCAATTCATCTCTACATCAAAGGTACAATCCTTGTGTAGGAGAGGCATCGATCCGCAAATACAGTGCACATCTAAATTCGTAGTCTCGAAACAAAATATGCTTTCACTTAGTATATATGAAATGCGTTGATCATACACAATGTTAGCATATATCGGCAAAATAAACCGCTAATATCGCATGTAAAAGTAAGCAGTTATCAGATCTACAGGCGTAAAAGAATTTTTCGCCCGCTTTACCCTTGTCGCGACCAAAGCAAGGAATGTTGTTCCAATTGGTAAGGGTAAAGTCCGGTGGACCGCAATGATGGAGGGATTGTCATCATCCTCTCTTGTCCCTAATGATGGCCATTACGTCGTGGCAATCATCATCCTGGGTGTATATCTGGTATGTTCATCATGGACGATGATGCGATGCCCGACATTATTCGGACAACGCTTTCCTCGATTCTCCGCTCCTCTTCTTCGATCATGGATTTGAATAACGATTTTCTTTTCCTCCCACCGGTTTTGGCTTAGGAAATAACATGGCCATGACATGGTCGGCACCTTTATCGGAGGTTGTGCGACTTGAGTTTGAAGGCGGCCAAACGCCACATGGTTGAAGCCAAAGGAATCTGCTGATGCTTATGAGGATTCCTATGACTAGAGTCGCAGTAATAGCCTAGTCCAAATTGCTCCAACTTGCTTGGTTAATCGAATGGGGTATCGGATACTCGCCATCTTTACCCAACCCTTGTCCCGCTTATAACCCAACGACATCATTTCTCGAGTGGTCGACATCACCTCATCAGAAATGTGGGGTTCGAGCAAATGGTGCTCCAATAGCGTGGTATTGGGTGTTGCTTATTTCAAAGCATGAAAACCGATCCGTTCTACGCCCCGCATTGGCATTGATGAACCAGATATCCCCATGCCGAGGAATCTCTCGTTCGCCGCCGACCGTGACTAAAGCTATTGTTGATAATGTACTTCAATTGTTGGTGAAGGGTGGAGGGATCGCCTTCGCCATGTGGATCCATGGTCGTCCCAAGAGCAAAAGTTGTATCCCTAATCTATCTTGAGCACATGGAAGGATACGCAGAATGTATGAGGGCCAATTTCGATTGGCAAGCTCAATTACTCCAACCGAAGTTACTTACGGGCTCCATCAAAAGCTTTGATGATAGTATGGCTACTCTCAATTTGGTTGAGATTGATATTCATCTTCACCAAGGTGGTATATGGGAAGATATTCAGAGAGGAACCTCCATCTATTAAGACTCAAACCACCATATATCCGGAGGACAAGACCGCAATGTGCAACGGTTTGTAATGACCATTGGGCCCCTTCAAGCAGATGTCATCATCAAATGAAGGATATCACATTAGTGTTGAAAATGTGATCAACCATGTGTTGAAATTTTTCAGATCCATCGATGCTCAAGATAGGCTTCTTCCAAAACCTTTAACAAGACCTTCCCATGATTCTCAAAAGTTAAGACCAAGTCCAAAATTGATATTTGTGGTGGAGCTTCCTTCAAGCTTAAAACCACCGAGGCTTCAAGTATGACCACAACGCCATGAGGAATTTTTTCAATCTTCTCCATGGGTATTTTCCTTTGATTTGGTGGTGGGGGTTCATCACCCGATGGGGAAGATACAAGTGGATTTTCCTTCGACATCGCAAAGAAGTGGTATGTGAGGTGGATCCTTCACCTTCTCCATAATTCCACGGAACTCGCGCAAGCTAACAATAGGATATTGTGCTCGCATGGCAAGTTGATTCGCTCTGGAGTGGCCACTTTCAAAGGATTGCTTCCTCCTTTCGAATCGAATTATCATGTTGTGAGAACAAAGATTAATCCCTTCACCTTCAAGAGATATAATCGCTACCACACTTTTCCACTTAGTAGGGCCTCGCATTCTCACTTGCTCAGAATACGTTGTCGTTATTCCGCCAAGCGCAAAGACACCACCGTCGATTAGATTTTGAATAAGGTGGATGAGTGCCCAAAGATTCTTCTCGTGGTCGTGACCGCGAGACCGGAGTGGTATTGACATACTCCATCGAGTTGTACCGTCCCGAAACGGGGTTGATTGGAGGTAGAAGGAACTGATCCTTCCTTCATTGATTAACATGTGAAGGATTTCTCCATGGGTTGGCCCAAATAGGTGAATTTCGCTTGTTGGCAAAAATCCCGACGCTTTTGCATTTGCTCTCTTCGTCACTTTGTCTTCCAAAGATTTCATTTTTCGAAAGGGATGAGGAATATTCATGATGATTGGTAGGAGACCGGCATGCTCTCGGTCGATTAATTGCCGAGTCACTTGATGTCGATAAGTCACCGCCCGCCAATTGCTCAATTTGTTTTGCAGAGAGCTTTCATCTTTCGCTCCATTGTGAATCGGAACTTAGCATAATCCCATCCGTCATCACCATCTTTGATGGTCTGGGGGAGTCATGGCCTGAAGTTGGAACTCGCCCACCGCTCCAATTAATCATGTGACCTCTTCTTCTTCTTTGTGTGTGGAGGAAGAGGGTTGTCTTCAGACGTGAGGTCGATCGGGTTTGGTGACTACGATCTCTCCATTATCTATTAGGTCCCGGATCTTGTGTTTCAAGGCCCAATAATCTCGAGTATCATGTCCAGTGCCCCAACATGATAAGCACATTTCCTAGCAAAGATTGAAAACCCCGCCCATTAGGGTCGGGCCGGTGGAAGAAGATGCGTAATTTTCTTCTCGTGGTTGTCAAGATTAAGAATGTTCTCGAGGGTATCCCCTAAGGGTGTAAACACTGATGGCATTTGACTTCTCCACCTTTTGGTACCGGAGGGTTTGCAGAACGTTGCTGGAAAGGGAGTGTAGTTTCTCCTTTGAATGGGCATACTTTGATTGCCTTTTTGTCCCTCGTAGTATCGTGGAAACATCTTCCTCTTTCTTTTTATGGGATTCTCGGGTTGTTCCTATAATTTCCAGATTCGATGTGATCAAGAACACTTTTTGAGCGGCTAGGTCTTGAATCTTTCCTGACTTCAACCCCATTTCAGCCATCTCCCCGTGTTTAACCATTTCAGAAAATGGTTTGCCGATGCCGGCTAAAACTCTCTCATAGAAGGGAGCTTTCAGATGTTCATGAATGTCATGACCATTTCGATTCTCACATGGCAGACTAACTTGGGCAGCCAGCGCTCCACCTTTGGGCATACTCTCTCGAAAGACTCATTAGACTGCTTTTTTTGATCTTGGTAATTTGATACCGATCGGAGCCATCTCGAGTTTGAAAAATCAGATTGAGTGAGGAAGGCATGTGCTAGCTCTTCCCAATCGTGAATTTTGGAGTTGTCTAATCTTGTGTACCATTAACCAAGCTTCTCCAAGTTAGACTCTTTTGGAACAATTGCATTCTCGAAGTTTTTCATCCTCCGTGATAGATCCCGCCTCCAATAAAGACTTTTAAATGTGTATAAGGATCCCCTAACCCGTCATATTTTTCAAAGTCGAGTTTTAAATTTTTCGGATAGTGAACACCGTGAAAATACATAGATCAAGATATGAAACACTCCCTGTGTTCCAATTCCTTTGATAAAGGCAAGGGTCTCTTCCATTTGGAGGACTTTTCTTTTGATGTCACCATTGTTCGGATCTCCAGTGGAATGGGCAAGATCCTGCGCTTTGTTGGTCGATCCAATGTGGCTCGTATGGTAATGACCGGAATTCTCCTTGTGTGGAGGGCTCAAGATACGGGTATTTTTCACCCTGTAGATCGGTGTAATTTTTTTAATAGAACAACCAAATCAGAATCTGCTTGCTTAATCCGTTGAACTCTTTCACAGAAATCGGATTAAGTTCAGTTGGCCTGGATGACGACATGATCGATCAGTAGCCTGTTGCTTTTTTTGGACTTTGACCTGGTAGTAGGTCCGATTGATTCCCTCGAAAGACCGGCATAGTTTAGTCCTTAGGGAAGGTGTATAATGACATGCTATGTGATGTGTCCATTTTAGGAATTTTATCCTCGCAAAATGGGTGTCACTGTTTCAGTAGCATGTATGTGGACATATTGCTTCATATTTCTCATTACATGGAGATAGATATGGAATGAAATTACAAGTAATTGTGTTTACAAGTAATTGAAATGAGGGCATGAAGAGACTTTCCTTCGCTTTTGGGTTTATCGAGGTCGACCTATCTTAGGTTACTCTCATGGCTTTTTTGGTATTTAAGGTTCCCAAATCATCGCAATCTACTAGACGGAAGTTAATCCGCTTTCAACCGGAGTAATTTGGTGGTGTTTTCCGAGCCTCTGAGAATTAGTCTTCTCACGAGTCCAAGAATCAAACACCGACGGATAGCCTCCCGTGGAGGGACCACACAACATACATTCACATACATCATGCTCTCACCGTATGAAATGATGACATGTGTGAAGCACTAATATCATAAGCAGCTTTATAGTAAGCACTAACATCACACGCAGAGCATGATGCTAAGCACTAAGCTCAAACAAGACATGCATTCGCACACATTCATCCAATGTAAATGCAACATCCACACACAAGCAGAGATAACAGCTTTTGAAAAGATTGTAGTAGCGGCTTAAGTCCTCTTATCGGAGGTCCTCAAAGCAGAGTCGCCACCGTCGACGCTTGGATTTTTGGATGTCCTTTTCGCTACTTGTTCTTTGGTGTTCTCATTTTAGGTGAGATTTGTTTGAAAAAACAAGTGAAAAGGTCCGACATGTATAATGTCGACGATGGGACTGTTAAGAGTCGCCAGTTGGTTTTTTAAATGGTTGTACCAACACAACCGAGAAAAGGTTTGCACATTGACCCAGTGATGTGACACTGATATACGGGTCGGCAAAACCGAGATTCATTTAGGGTCCGGGACTTGGTTATGCGGGGAAGGTGTTAGGCACTTCCGACATCCGTGTTACTACTATGACCGCTTCTTTTCAAGAAACTATTATCCGAGTGTGTGTGTGTGTGTGTGTGGGTCAATGTCGTTATATGAAAGTTGTGCGAGGCCTCTTTCAACCTATATATATGTGAGATTTGAATTTATGTAAAATTAGCTTTTTAGCAAGATATGGCAATGATGTTTTATAAAAGAGGTTTTTCAAACCCCGATGCTCAATAGGAATTAAGACCTTTTACACTCCCCATTTTTATTAAGTGATCTATTGATTGATTTTATTTGATTAACGCGAAGCATCCGTATTTGAAAAAAATATATATATAAAAAATAATGCCGACTTCCTCGTGGGTATGGAAACCATCCGAGGAAAATATGACATCGCAGAATAATTTACAAGTCACATACAAATGAAAATGTCCATCACGGAACCGAATCTAGATCCAATGAGATGAATCTGTGATCACATGATTCCTAAAGCATGTAATATTGCAATTTGTATAAAAGCAATAAGGTGTATATATATAAAAGCTAGTAAATATATATATACGTATGTGATCACCAACCACTCAAGCACCTCCATGGGGGATCAAAATATAAATAAAGTCAGTAGATACGGCCAACCGCCATTAAGGAAACTCAAAGTGATGTAATGTAAATAAAGTCAGAATGTAATCAATCGCCACGTAAGTAAACTCCTGCAGGTGATTTAAATGTAAAGAAAGTCAAAAACTATCAACTCGCCACTTAAGGGAACTCTGAGGCAAAAGACAAATATATATAATATATATATATATATATATATATATATATATATATAGAAAGCAATAAACGCACTTAGGATGTAAAATCTGTGCTCATCGAACATAGTTCGACTACGCTCATATATATATATATATATATATATATATAAAAGCTTAGTAAACGCACTGCATCAAGTCTAGGCTCATCTAACAAAGTCCACACACAGTTGATATATATATATATATATATATATATATATATATATATATATATATATATATATATATATATATATATATAATAAACGCACTGCATCAAGTTCAGGCTCATCTAACAAAGTCCGATAGACAATTAATATATATATATATATATATATATATATATATATATATATATATATATATTAAAGCAAGAAACGCCCTGCATCAAGTTCAGGCTCAATCGAGGCATAACTCGATAATGTTAGTCAATATATATATATATATATATATATATATATATATATATATATATATATATATATACAGATGGAAGGAAACCACGGATCAAGTCCTAGCAAAAGCAAGCAACACGACTCTCAACGTGTGTAAGGGTGTGTGCAAAGATGAAGAGAAAGACTCTAAAGTGTGTGAGAAGGCTTACAAACCGATCGATAAAAAGGGCTTCTATATCTTTAGAGTGGGTAAACACCGGGCTTTTGTGGGTACAAAAGAGGCTATATATGAGCTCACTGTGTGTTTGAAAGTGGAAAAATACATCAGATGGCGAAAAGCAGAGCAAATTGTGTGTGGTTTCCGTCTTTTTTCTCTAAAAAAATCAGCACCCCAAGCCTCTTATTTATAGGCAAAAGGTGCTGCAGTGTACCACATCACCAGCAGTGTACCAGTGAGGTGGCTCACGGTCTTGGCTGCTCTGTCGGGTCGTCTCTTCAAACACGTGCACTCGTGCAATCAGAATGTCCACTCGGATTTTGAGAAGTGCAACCGCATCCGCTTTGAGGTATTCAGGACCTATTTCGGACCGCCGTTGTCGAGAGTTGTACGATGGCATGGGATTAGAGTTTGTACGAAGTCTTTGAAGATGGGACGATGCCCTCTGGTCTTCAAGCTTCAACTTTCATCCGTTACCCCGCATAATAGTCACTCGGATTGGTTAGCCTTGTGGGACATTGTTGAGCAAGAGACGAGACGTGGCATCGTGTTGGACGAGATGGCGATGTTGCCCCTCACCTGTTACTCTCGGATTGGGCCGATAAGCAAACGTTGCTCAGACTTCGTTGAGATTGGACTGCTGCATTTGTTAAAGATCCTCATTGTCATCTTTGAGGTGTGCCTGTCTTCCCAATGTGATTGCCGTGTTGGCATAGTGTATTTCGTTGTGAGTGCCGAGATTGAAGCTGATGGCATTTGAAACAAACTTTTTCGGGATTATCTCCAAAACTGCATTCTTTGGGGTTATCACCAAGGTTGGTGGCTATTCCCATGGTTGGGACTGAGACTCGATACCTCGGGGTTATCTCCGAGATTAATCGATCTTCTCCGTGTGTGTTCCAGATTGTATCTCGCAGTCTCGGGGTTAAATCCGAGGTTGAAACTGCTACTCCTTATCATGATCCGGTTAATGCTAAACTTCCAGTAGTATCCGGTGTGGATTTGGATTGTCTTTCGTGGTTCTCTCTAAAGACTGAGAAAATTTTGAGTGTCTCCACATAATGTTAGTACCATGTTGAAAGTACAGCGGTAAAATTTTGAGTTGTCTGATACGATCTTGATTGTACTTGGTCGCAAGATCGCTTCCACCTTCAAATGAGGATGGCCTTTTCGATTCTCAAGCAAATGTGTTTATTTGAAACATTGATACTTTACTATATACCCAGGGCTTTAGTCCTTGTTCAAATCTTCTGGATTTTCTCTCGTCCGTATGTACTTGGTACGGGGCGAGCCTCGCTAACTCGTTGAATCTAGCCGCATAATTAGGTACGCTCATATATATTTCCCTTCTTTAATTCCAGAAATTGAACCTCCATTTGGTTCTGCGAGCTTGTCGGGAAATACATCTCGAAGAACATCTCTTTAAATCTCTCATAAGTAATTACACCTTCACCTCCACGAACTTTGTTTGCTTGCCACCAATAGCTAGCTTCAGACTTTAGCATAAATGTTGCAAAAGCGGTCTTCTGGTCTTCTCTAACCCTAGCAACGTCGAAAACCTTCTCCATCTCTATAACGCACGTTTGAGCCTCGATCGGGTTCATGGAACCTTTAAACTCTGGCGGTCCCACCGCCTTAAAATATTTAAACGTAGTATTTGGTGGAGCTTGAGGTTGATTATTCATTGCTCCAGCTAGCAAGTTAACCAATTGCTGAATAGGATTAGCATTGGCGTTATTATTGTTATTCGTAGACTCTTCCTGAGCTGGTTGACGTTGTTGTCTTCTTCTTGGCAGCATAATTCTGTTAAAATATATGCTTATTAAATCTCTATTAAATTCTCTTAATAGTTAGGACTTAACTCAATAATTTAATATAATTATTAACACATTATCTCAAACAACTTGATATATATTCATTCAAATCAAAAGTTTTAACATCAGACGATAGCATCACTGCTATTTACATCAACTATCCTGGGATAAAGAATCCACATGATTTAAATATTAAAATATTCCTTTGTTCATAACTACATCGGAATTTACATCTAAATAATAGACAAGTTTATCACATAAGTAAACAAATTCTATCCTTTATGCGTCAAGTAGTTTGAATAGCCTTGCTACGCTCCTCTTCCATGATGCGAGACATCGTCTTGCGATCCAGCATGTACGATGGAAGTCCTTCAAACTGGATGGGGTACCTCAAAACTCGATCCTGGGCCTCATCTATTGCATGATTAAGTGTAGAGTATGTCTCCCCAAGCTTCGCCTTCTTAGCACGACCGTCCTCTTCTGCAAGATCAGCACGACGTGACTCTCTTACCCAGCCTTCCTTTGCTATGATCAGCCTTTCAGAGCTTTCCTTCAGTTCCTTCTTCAGTTTCTTTATCTCCTCGGTCTTATCTTCAGTTTGACCCTTCTCGTGGACCAAATCCCATTCTACATTTCCCAGTCGTGAGTGAAGAGTCGAAATCTCCTCTCCTTCTGCTCGAGAGTAATCTGCTTTGAATAATCGCTCATTTCGGATCCTCGCACCTCATCTCGTAACTCTACGTTACGGTCATATAATGTGTCGTACATCTCAACATCAATGGAGTGTTGTGGAAACTCCTCTTCTTCCTCTTCCTCTTCAAATTCCTCCCCAGGATCCTCCTCAGGATCAGTCTCAGGTTCATGCTCTTGACCAACAACAGTGATCAATGGAGATGACTCCTCTGTGCACCAAGCTGTTCCCCTAACGACATGAATGTCTCGGGCTCCTCCTCTCAGAGGAGTCTGCAGGTACTCTGGGGTTCCTCCTCCCCTGCTCGACTAGTTCCTCAGAGCATCCAGACATCCACGACAACAAAAAATTTTGAGTTTTAGTTACTAAGTCGTATTAGTGAGCACATAATTTAACACATAAGCACATAAAGTCTTTTATTATCTTCAATGAATTATAAAAATTCATTTCCTAGAACTCGATAAGAGTTTTCCATCTCTATGTTCTTGTGACGAACGAGATTTTTGTAATTTAATTTTAATATTTATTGAAGTAAATAAATATTTTCGATGATTTAATTATTAGATTAAATAATTAATTGATGAAATTGTGGTAGATTAATTTATTATATGTGTTACATTTATTAAATTAATGTAGAGAATTTTATTATTCGATATATGTAATTATGTGAGCTTATTGTATTAAAAGAAATACTAAATAAGCCTAATGTATTTTAATTAATTTAATTATTAATTAGAGAGTTAATAATTTGATATTATTTATTAATGAGAAATTTAATTATGTGACTATGTGAATTTATGAGAATTTATTATATTTTATTTAAAGTAAATTAAATAAAATATTGATTTATTTTATGAAGGAGTGTGACATTAATTAATCTATATGATAAAGCTTTATTAAATTAAATGGTTTTTAAATCTATTTTGCTAGCCAAACAAGACCCTATGGCGGTTGGGCGATTACCCATTATTGGGTTAAGCGCCCTTTCGATCGTCGATTCCTTTAATATATCATCGTCTTCTTTATTGCATTTTCTAAGTCTAAAATATAGTCGGAGAGTATTTGAGCAATTGAGAGAGAATTTATATCTGTTTAAGAGATTGTGAGTGTGTGTTTGAAGAAGAGTTGAGAAAGAATTCATCCCTACAAATATACACTTTATACTCTGGGTAAATTCTCAAACCCAATTTCTATTTCACGTCATTTAGTTTTTGTGAAAATGGCTTTCATTCATCCTGTAAAGTCTCTGTAATTGGGAAATTGTGTTGTTATATGGATATATGTTATAATACGAGTAGCATAACATGTTTTATATATATATTGCATGATTCCATATCATAAGTTTCGTTATACGATGACTTGTTATTTCAAAATTTACAGAGTTTGGGTTATGGCCATATGGCCTTATACGTGATTTTAGTATGTCAAACATAAATGTTTTAGTAAAATTTACATTGTTATTTTATTATGCATCTTGATACGAAGAGACCAAACTTTAAACGAACGGATTCGGTGTTATAACGAATCCGTAGTGTTAATTTTCATGTTTTGTTTTCAAAACCTTCAAGAACATCAAACGTTGAAAATTGCATGCTTTAATTACGTAATTAAGTGTTTAAATTGGTTAAAGTCACTCTATAAATGTTGGGTAATGATTATGTGTGAATTATATCATGTGGGTATGTCTAAATTGAGTAGAAAATAAGAAATTGGCAATGTTCTGCGATTTTTTTTCTGACGCCATTTCTGAAAGCCCAATGCATAATTGCATGGCCTTTTTGCCTACCTATTTCAGCGCCACGCCATCATGCCATTAATGTATGTCCGTAGTAGCGCATGCAGCAGTGACTATGATGCTAAGACCTAGTATAAAAGTGGCGCCGCATGACTTTCACTCTCTCGAATGTTGAAATGAACTATTTTTAAATGTTCAAGTCTAACAATGTGATAGCAACTTAATGTAATGAACATAAAATTATGTTATAAGTATAATGAGATGTTAAAATAGATACTTAACATGTAAATAACATAATTACATGTGGATTGAATTATTGATTACATAATTAGCTTGTTAATTGTGAGGTGTAAATTATGTGACAATGAATGTGATAAATTGACTAAGTATAGTCATAATCAAAGTTAGACAAAGAGAATGAACTTATGATGATTAGTTAAGTTATAATTAACTGGTATGGTGAATGTAATTGGTATGTAGGATTATATTCAAGGAACATGTTTAATTAAAGTGTAATCTACGCACGAGGCAAGTTTTCTACCCCTACTTGTTATCATTGTTCAAGTTTATTACTTACCTTGAGTAAATTCTCATTACTATTATTCAAGTTCGAATTATTATATTAAAGATTTATTATCCTTTCAAAATATGAAATTGTTATACAATATTTGTTCTATTGTATACTTCTTGAGATTATTATTCAATTTGAATATCATTATTGTTGAACCTTGTTAGATTAGTGAACCTTATTGATTCGACTAGTCCATAGTTGATGAACAGAACCCTTATTGAATTATCCAAACCAAACTTCCTTTGGTGCGGACTCGAATGTCAAACTGAGATGAACAACCTTGCAAAGGGATTTACTTATGCGTTAGCGTTAAGATATTGTGCACATTATGGTACTAAGGGTTGATCCCCCTAAGTACGAGTAGAAAGGTCCATAGTCTTATAATTGTTAAAGGTTTCAAGTATAACCCTTGATAACCTAGGATATAGTTCAAGATCTTATAACCCTCAGAAATCTTTTGATTCTTGCTATTCATTCTTGATTCAAAAGTTGAGCTTTTATTTCAAAAGTTATTAATTCTCTCGCAAGTTATTATTCATTGTTATATTGTTATACTTGTGGGCAATCGTGCTCATTCTTGCGTAATAATAACATTGCAGTTAAGAACGATAGAGCAGACAAACCTTCCACTAGTAAAGGCAAGGGCAAGCTTAGCAAATAATGAAGACTGATTATTTATGTGATGTAATTAGAATTGATGTTACTTACGACTTATTGTTTATATTTCCGCACAGATGTTTAAGGTTAGTTTAACCTAGGATTGTATTATTATTCAGATGTTGTAACCCTTAAGGGGAAGATTTTATTTCTATCTATTGCATGGTTTGCATTTATTATGGGTAGATAGATAGATGATATTTATCTGATGAACACCAAATCCGTGGAATTGAAGTACGGATTTGGGGTGTCTGATTCTTCTATAAGGCTCTTACAAGGTTGTTCCCCACCTAAGGTTCATAACCTATAGCTTTGATACCAACATGACACCCCAAAATCCGGGTACTTCAATTCCACGGGATTTGGTGTTCCTTGTGTAAAATATCATCTATCTATCTACCCATAATAAATGCAAACCATGCGATAGATGAAATAAAATCCTCCCTTATAGAGGTTACAACATCCGAATAATAAAAACAATCCCGAGTTAAACTAACCTTAATCATCATCATGAAACATAAACAATTAATAAGTCTTAACAACATCATTCACTTAAGTCTAAGCGAAATACATCATCATATAAAACAACAAGTCTTTATCACATTAATCTTTCCTTGCCTTTGCTTAGTAGAAGGCTCGTCGTACTTTTGTTCTTAAGCGCAATGTTATTATTAAGCAAGAGTGAGCATGATTGCCCATAAGTAAAATAATGAAATAACAATGTATAACAACATGCGAGTGAATCAAAGACTTCTGAAATAAATGCTCAACTTTTGAATCAAGAATGAATAACAAGAATCAAAAGATTTCTGAGGGTCATAAGACCTTGAGCTATGTCTTAGGTTAGCAAGGGTTATACTTGAAACTTTTAACGATCGTAGGCGTGGACTCTCTACTCGTGCTTGGGGGATCAACCCTTAGTACCATCTTCATACACACAATATCTTAAGCGCTAACTTGATAAGTAAATCCTTTGAGGTTGTTCATCTCGATTTGACATTGAGAGTCGCACAAAGGAAGTTTGGTTTGGATAAATCGATAAAGGTTACGAATTTAGAACGTTCATCAACTATGGACTAGTTGAATCAATAAGGATTCGCTAGTCTAACAAGGTTCAACAATAAATGATATTTATAATGAATAACAATCTCAATAGGTATCTGATAGAACAATTATTGTATAATGTAATCATACTTTGAAAAGATAGTAAATCTTAAACATAACAAATGAACTTGATTTATAAACTTGAATAATGATAACAAGTAGGGTTAGAAAACTTGCCTCGTGCGTAGATTACACTTTAAATAAACACGTTCCTTGAAATTAATCCTACATATCATTTCCATTCCCAACTCTAGTTAATTATAATGTAATTAGTCATCATAAGTTCATTCTCTTTGTCTAACTTTGATTATGACTATACTTAGTCAATTTATCACATTCATTGTCACATAATTTACACTTCACGAATAACAAGCTAATTATGTATTCAATAATTTAATCTACATTCAATTATGTTATTTACATGTTAAGTAACTATTTTAACATCTCATTATACTTCTAACATATTTTTATATTTTTAAATTAAGTTGCTATTACATTGCTAGACTTGAATATTTAAAAATAAGTCATTTCTGAACATTCTGGAGAGTGGCGTTATGGCGTTTGATTTCTTTTATACTTGTTCTTGCGATGATATGGCAGCTGCTTGATGATATAAGGCGTTGGCGTAGTCTTTGGCGCTCCGGCGCGGTTGTGACGCCCCAAAATCCGGTCTATTTTCACATCCGGATTCTGTACATCACGATCCCATCTTCTTTCAAACATACATCATTATATAGCTAAATATAACGACATACATTCTCAAATCCTAGGTTCAATAACCATAAAACCTCTTTCATTAAAAATAATGATAATTACATTATTCTTTACATCTTGTACAAGTGACTTTTATCCGCCACCAAGGACATATAATCATTCATTAAACTATTCTATAATTTAATTCTATCATTCTATATTACAAGTCTTCGATTGATCTTCACGCTCATTCATATAATGAAGGGCACATCGTCTGGATACATATCAGCTTGATCTTTACGGGATCCTTAAGTTCTTTCTAACATCATTCGCTGAAAATGTTTTTATTTAAAGCAAGTGTGAGCATTCAATTGCCCAGCAAGTCATAACAGTTGAACAAACAACATCAAGAGTTTAAACATTTCTTTAGAACTTCAATAACCGAACAAAGGTTATGAAGCTGATTGAATAATAGGAATAGTCTCGATTCCTATCATCTTAAAACATTAGTCATATTAACTTTGAAATATTTTCATTTTCTCTATCTCTTTATATACACATCCATTCTGCTAGAATCATTATAGCACAGACTTAACAATAATGGTTCATGTATAAGCAGAACATACTTTCATATTGAATAGTTCAAACATAGAACAATTCATCTCAAGAAAACCGAAGTGTTCACATTGTGGCACAAGGCCTCATCGTTCTACCACCTTGTACAAATATCACACATTCACATGATAGACGTAACTTCTCAAGTTCAACATCCGAGAAGTATTAGAAACTAGCATTCATTTAAAATATGAATGAAGTTAGGAAACTTGCCTTTACGCATACTTCGACTTATAGTTTACATTTGAATCGCTCATTGCAATTCCTATGTAGCACATAAGGAAATAACACGTGTACCAATTAGTCATATACTTGACTTACGCATTGGTTTACTTTACTTTACTTCTTAAGGTTCGCGTTCTTGTAATTTAAGCTTACGCGACTAACTTTCCTTACTACCGGTTTACGGCTTCATGACATTCGGAGATGTCTTACTCAAAACATTCATCATCTTTGATGATCTGCATTCTTATCTTCTTCTTATAACTCCTATAGACTCAGCACACATCGCTTCTCTGCTAGTAGTCCATATGGTACTCTGAGTGGTTTCCCACAAACAACCAAAAAACAAGTTATCGTCTCATCTACACTGCCCACACAGTGAGTTAGATCGGTTTCCAGTTTTGTATATACCTTCACTCTCTGAAGGAATTGTTTAGCCCAGCTCCCATATGTCAACCATCAAAGGTTACGATTGTACTACAACCTAACTTACCTTAACTTATCCGAACCATTAAACTATAATGTTCGTTAAGTCAACTTCTTATTCCTTATGGCTTTCTGGCAACTAAATGCCATACCTCAGGATTCATTCTTTATCGTCTAAGTCATACAATCTTTTGTATACTCGGAACGATCATTCAATGTTAATACTATGAGAACATAGCGTTAAACATTTCATATTAACTTATTCATACCTTACAACGTCCGGTTCATTCAACTCGGAATATTTTCCAAGTTATACTTATTAACTCGGCTTCTTAACGTTATACGTTATTATCTTTAACTTAGTTTCTTCACCGTTCATGGCTAAAACTTAGTCTTCATTACATTACGGTTAAACCATACACGGAGTGTAGGTTCTGCCCGTTTAACACTCGCTTACACTCAACCCTTACCCTGGTTAAAGTGTTCAACGCTTACTTCATTCTAACATTCTCTATCCGACTCACACTCGAACTTTCTTTAATCTCATTACCGTTTGTTACGGCTTTCCTTGATAATTCATATCTTACTTACTACCTTCATCAACGTCTAAGTCATACAACTAGGGTATACTTAGAACGTTCGTCCAACACGAATATGATTCACGAAGATCGTTATGTATTCAACGTTCACTTGTTCGTCTTTTAATCTCTCATTACCATGACATAACATTGAAATGTTATTCATTACCTTCATCACTCAACGTCTAAGGAATCACAATCATAGCAATCCCTCATGTTTGTTTGTCGCGACTACGGTCCCCGGATATCGGTTACGTAATCTAGCGCTTACATTCTCCGTCTTTTAATCACATTAAATCTTTTCGTTCAACCTTTGCTAAAGGTTTAAAACACTTGACTAAGTGTTACATTACATGAACTATATGTTCATACTTCTTTCTTACACATCCCCTAGTATCTGAGAAATAAAATTCTCATTTTACGGGCATTGCCTTACTTGCCGCATTGCTTGGCATCCTTCCTCTCTCTCTCTCTCTCTATCTTGCAATACGACCTACTTTCTCTCTCCTCCATTGGTCTGGCGTTGCGGTGCCAAACCCTTCGTTATATCTCACGCTGCGGTGCCACTTAACAGCACCTAAAGCCCGAGTTCACGCTGCGGCGCCACTTCTCGGCGTGAAGCTTAAACCCTAGAAAATTTTTCTAAGTGTTGAATCAAGTTTGAGATGCTTACTTTGCGATCTCATAACTCCTTCGTTATAACTCGGAATGAGGTCATTCCAAAGCCATTCTCTTTGTTATCTCACGTACTTTAACACCCATCAAGCAGAAATTCGATCTAAACTCGTTAACATGCCATTCAATTGGCTTAAACTTCACCCTTTGTTCATTTAACGCTTTTTACGTTCTTCGCTCGTTCGTCCGTAATTCGGTCATCCGAACTCGAAACTCGATCGTTCTTGAGTCCCTGACTCACGTTTCCTACATTCTCTTACTTTCTTATGAAGCCCTACACGTTCGGGTTCATTTACTAACTTTTTAATTCTCATTCGTCTTTTACGAAAATTTCGCCATAACTTCATTATAGCTCAATTTTAATCCGTTCTTCATGAACGTTTCTAACGCTCCTAACCAAGCAAGAAGCAACTAACTTATACACGATGGTTTTAAACTTTTCCATCAACAACATTTACACTATGATTGTTTTAAATTTGTCCATCAACAACATTCTACGTGTTCTTCGCGTTCTTCGTTTGTTCTTCATTTTAATCGATATTTTGGATTACGATTCTACTTTTCTTGGAATTTGATGTTATAGAACATCATTCCTTACTTATTTCACCTACTCGTTCTTAAGATTCATTCGGATCGCTCAAAATCCTTACGAATCTTATACTTCCTTAAGAAATTTACAAACTAAACTTCTAATTCTTATTTCTTCGTTTTCTCATGATTTCAACCATATGAAATCATTACTAATATCTTTAACTTCTTATTCTCATTAAGTTATGTTTTAAACATATTAAACTTAAAGAAAATATTAGAAGAACTAGGGTTGGATTCTTGTTCTCTTCTTTAATCCTTTCCGTTATACAAAGTGGCGATATCATGAGCTTTTCTATTTCTCGATCACTTTTGATCCGAGCATTCATTCTCATTCTCTTCCTTTTCTCTCCCAATGAGAGCTCTCTCTCTCTCTCTCAAGTGGAGGATTTTCAAAATCTCAAAAAAAAGAAAATCTAGCTTTCTATTTATAGATTTTCAAAGCTAGGGGCAAAATAGTCATTTCACCCCTAAAATCACTATTCCCACCTCCTTACCAACTTAGCCACCAAGTTTACTTGGCCACTACCCTTACTTGGTAGCCAAGTGGCCGCCCCTTATGCCCATTAGTCATCCCCATGGGTTGCCCCATGGGTTTTACCCATCCGGTGACTCATCGGTTTAATCCGCGATTAATTTCTTTGGATCGGGCTTAATACTAATTCTTCTTGGGCCTAACTTGGGCTTAACTTCACAAATCATTGGGCTTGACATAATCCAAGTCCAATTGGATTCTACAAAAGTCTATGAACACAAAGTCCATTAAGACTAATTGTATTCTATGCATTCCTTTCTCGTAATCTCGTATTCTTTTCGTATATTGTTAATACTATATTCGTATTATACGTCGTACTAATCTTCGTAATATACACGTATAATAACTCGTATCATACTCGTATTTCTCACGCATATTAACCCTAGTTATTATACGTACTCATTATATTCTCGGAACTCACTTTCCTAACCCTTAGGTTTTTGAGTCCGCATGAAAACTTTGTTTTTGCCATAAGCGAAATATTATTGAATATTCCATCACGTCTCAAGATTTCATGCAATCAATAACTTCTCGAATTTCAAAATAAATCTCCGAAAGCGAAAAAGGGTGAATAGTGCCTATTTTCGCCTCTTTTTCCCTAAAAAATATTTTTGTTCCCGAAAAATTTTTTATTTTCGTCTCTTGAAAATTCTTACTCGTTCAATCTAGCTCGTAGCCAGAATCCTCCCGATTAATAATCATTCTAGGTTATAGAACGATTAATAAACACATAGCACAGAATAGTATTAATAAAAATTCATTTTATTAATAACTAATTCTTTAAACTTAAATTCTGGACAATCCGATTTTCCGGGTTGTCACATTCTTCCCTCCTTAAAAAAATTCCGTCCTCGGAATTTCTTAAAACCAAACCCTTACCCGGGTCCTCACATTCTCCCCTTCTTCAAAGAATTTCGTCCTCGAAATTTTAGCTTACCCTTCTTCTCAACTTCTCTTCAAAGAAGTTCTTATCTTTCATGCATTCCCTACCCTTCATAACTTATCAAGAATCATGAAGCGAAATGAATAACTAGGAATATAAAGATTCCTTTAAAACATTTCATTCTTTTGTTGGGGTCAAATTGACCATGAACTCTTCAAGGTTAAATGACCTCTCGTAGTAAACCTTTCTTACTTGCAGTAAGTTTACAATCACAAAGAAGGTAAACTACCTCTTCCATACGTAGGTGATCAAAGAATTTTATCATTATAACCCCATTTCGTAGGGTATGTTCACTTTCGGACTTAGTACCAAAATTTTTGATATCTCTTGAAACATTAATTTTAGTTAACTCACTTGACATCGACTACTTCTTTAAATTCTTTTCAAAGCGTTTCATGGCGCCATGATACCGTACTCTTCACAAGACATTGAGGACTTCGTACAATTTACGTTGACTTCATCATTATACATCTTACCATAGCGGTTTTTGTTGATCCAAAGATCACATCCCACGAGTTCAATTGCATTAACAACTCCATCTTTTTACCATCGTTGCATCAAATGCGGATGATATAAAATTCATTTTGATATTTTAAATCAATTTACATCTCAGCGAAGAAGAAATTGGCATAGACATACCAAGCATAGCTCTTTTAAAATCCATTGGTTCCAAAAAGTTGAACCAATTCTTTTCTTTTTCAAAATGTAAATTTCAGCATGATTTGAATAAACTTTGAAATCTAGCATAGCTAGAGGATTTGGAATATCCTATTCTCCATCTTCCTTCATTGTCTTTCTGCAATAATACTTAATCTTCTCTAGCACCTTCAATGCTAAGTCTACTGAAAATACTTTGTTTTCAGTCTAAACATTCCTATACCTTAGTACAGTCCATCAACTTACCACACATTATGAGTTCAGGAACTTTCCACAATAATATGAGTTTAAGAACATCCAAGCATGGACCTTAGGCGTCCATTCATTTGAGACATTCAAAAACATACCATATTATTATAGTCACGAACTTACCATAAGTATGAGTTTCAAGAACTCGCACCTAATCTTATCGTTCTCTACCTACCAAGTATATACATGAGAAAAGATTCACCTTCTCGTCATATATATCTTGATAGCGTGACCAATTTCAATGATTATCACTGTAATAAACTGAGTGGTTGTTACACCAAGCACAAACCTCTGCCCATACAAAGATTCATACAACTCAGCTATCACATGAGTCCTCAATTGAAATTTTACAACTTCTAACTCTCTCTTTACTTAATACGAATTTTCTTTAATTCGTATGCTAACCTTTACAACTCAATCTGAGTTCTTCTTCACCGTACTACTTCGTAGCACCATTCATTCATAGCATCAGCTATAAATCATTCATCATTTAACAGCTCATCTGTTACTACGATTTACTATGATCACGTGGTGATCTTCTTCCTTAATCGTTTACTCAACGATTTTCTTATCCTTCTCTCTACGATTATAGTCTTAGGTACACATACCAAAGAGTTATAACCTATAGCTTTGATACCAACCTGTGATGCCCCGAAATCCGGTCTATTTTCACATTCGGATTCCGTACATCACGATCCCATCTTCTTCCAAACATACATCATTATATAACTAAATATAACGACATACATTCTCAAATCCCAGGTTCGATAACTATAAAACCTCTTTCATTACAAATAATGATAATTACATTATTCTTTACATCTTGTACAAGTGACTTTTATCCGCCACCAAGGATACATAATCGTTCATTAAACTATTCTATAGTTTAATTCTATCATTCTATATTACAAGTCTTCACTTGATCTTTACGCTCATTCATATAATGAATGGCACATCATCTGGATACCGTCGACTTGATCTTTACGGGATCCTTAAGTTCTTTCTAACATCGTTCATTGAAAATATTTTTTATTTAAAGCAAGTGTGAGCATTCAATTGCCCAATGAAGTCATAATGATTGAACAAACAACTTCAAGAATTTAAACATTTCTTTAGAACTTCAATAACCGAACAAAGGTTATGAAGCGACTTGAATAATAGGAATAGTCTCGATTCCTATCATCTTAAAACATTAGTCATATTCACTTTGAAATACTTTCATTTCTCTATCTTTTTCATACACATCCCATTCGGCTAGAATCATTAGCACAGACTTAACAATAACGGTTCATGTATAAGCAGAACATACTCATATTGAGCAGTTCAATCATAGAACAATTCATCTCAAAGAAACACCGGAAGTGTTCACATTGTGGCACAAGGCCTCATACATTCTACCACCTTGTACAAATATCACACATTCACACATAAGGCAGAACTTCTCAAGTTCAACATCCGAGAAGTTTTAGAAACTAGCATTCATTTAAAATATGAATGAAGTTAGGAAACTTGCCTTACACATGTACTATAACTTATAGTTAATTTGAATCGCTCATTCCAATTCCTATATAACACATAAAGAAATAAACACATGTACCAATTAGTTATATACTTGACTTACGCATTGGTTTACTTTACTTTACTTCTTAAGGTTCACATTCTTATAATTTAAGTTTACGCGACTAACTTTCTTACTACTTATTTTTATTTACTTTATGACATTCGGAGATGTCTTACTCAAAACATTCATCATCTTTGATGATCGCATTCTTATCTTCTTCTTATAACTCCTATAGACTCAAAGACACATCGCTTCTCGCTAGTAGTCCATATGGTACTCTCTGAGTGGTTTCCCACAAACAACCAATAAACAAGTTCCGTCTCATCTACACAATCCCCATACAAGTGAGTTAGATCGGTTGCCGCTTTTGTATATACCTTCACTCTCGAAGGAATTGTTTATTGACTCGTATATGTCAACCATCAAAGGTTACGATTGTACTACAACCTAACTTACCTTAACTTATCCGAACCATTAAACTATAATGTTCGTTAAGTCAACTTCTTATTCCTTATGGCTTTCTGGAAACTAAATGCCATACCTCATGATTCATTCTTTATCGTCTAAGTTATACAATCTTTTGTATACTCGGAACGATCATTCAATGTCAATACTATGAGAACATAGCGTTAAACATTTCATATTAACTTATTCATACCTTACAACATCCGGTTCATTCAACTCGGAACGTTGTCCAAGTTATACTTATTAACTCGGCTTCTTAACGTTATACGTTATTATCTTTAACTTAGTTTCTTCACCATTCACGGCTAAAACTTAGTCTTCATTACATTACGGTTAAACCATACATGGAGTGTAAGTTCTGCCCGTTTAACACTCGCTTACACTCAACCCTTACGCTGGTTAAAGTGTTCAACGCTTACTTCATTCTAACATTCTCTATCCGACTCACACTCGGACTTTCTTTAATCTCATTACCGTTTGTTACGACTTTCCTTGATAATTCATATCTTACTTACTACATTCGTCAACGTCTAAGTCATACAACTAGGGTATACTTAGAACGTTCGTCCAACACGAATACGATTCACGAGGATCGTTATGTATTCGACGTTCACTTGTTCGTCTTTTAATCTCTCATTACCATGACATAACATCGGAATGTTATTCATTACCTTCATCACTCAACGTCTAAGGAATCACAATCATAGCAATCCCTCATGTTTGTTTGTCGCGACTACGGTCCCCGAATATCGGTTACGTAATCTAGCGCTTACATTCTCTGTCTTTTAATCACCTTAAATCTTTTAGTTCAACCTTTGCTAAAGGTTTAAAACACTTGACTAAGTGTTACATTACGTGAACTATATGTTCATACTTCTTTCTTGCACATCCCCTAGTATCTGAGAAATAAAATTCTCATTTCTGGGCATTGCCTTGCACCGGCGATGCGGTGCCATCCTTCCCTCTCTCTCTCTTTTGTGGTACGACCTACTTTCTCTCTCTCCTTGGTGGTTTGGCATTGTATGACGCCAAACCCTTCGTTATCTCTCATATCTGTGGCGCCACTTAACAATGACACAAGCCCGAGTTTCATTGGCGCCACTTTCTGCTACAAGCTTAAACCCTAGAAAATTTTTCTAAGTGTTGAATCAAGTTTGAGATGCTTACTTTGCGATCTCATAACTCCTTCGTTATAACTCGGAACGAGGTCATTCCAGAGCCATTCTCTTCGTTATCTCACGCACTTTAACACCCATCGAGCAGAAATTCGATCTAAACTCGTTAACGTGCCATTCAATTGGCTTAAACTTCACCCTTCGTTCATTTTACGCTTTTAACGTTCTTCGCTCGTTCGTCTGTAATTCGTTCATCCGAACTCGGAACTCGATCGTCCTTGAGTCCACGACTCATGTTTTCTACATTTTATTACTTTTTTATGAAACCCTACACGTTCGGGTTCATTTACTAACTTTCTAATTCTCGTTCTCTTTTACAAAAATTTCGCCATAACTTCGTTATAGCTCAATTTTAATCCGTTCTTCATGAACGTTTCTAACGCTCTAACCAAGCAAGAAGAAACTAACTTATTATACGATGGTTTTAAACTTGTCCATCAACAACATTTACATTACGATGGTTTTAAATTTGTCCATCAACAACATTACACATTCTTGGCGCGTTCTTCGTTCGATTCTTCATTTTTAATCGATATTTTGGATTACGATTCTATTTTTCTTGGAATTTGATGTTATAGAACATCATTCCTTACTTATTTCACCTACTCATTCTTAAGATTCATTGGATCGCTCAAAATCCTACTGAATCTTATACTTCCTTAAGAAATTTACAAACTAAACTTCTAATTCTTATTTCTTATTTTCTCATGATTTCAACCATATGAAATCATTACTAACATCTTTTACTTCTTATTCTCATTAAGTTATGTTTTTAAACATATTAAACTTAAAGAAAATATTAGAAGAAACTAGGGTTTGGATTCTTGTTCTTCTTTAATCCTCTTCCGTTAGACAAAGCCGGCGATATGCGAGCTTTTCTATTTCTCGATCACTTTTGATCCGAGCATTCATGCTCATACTCTTCCTTTTCTCTCCCAACCGAGCTCTCTCTATCTCTCTCAAGTGGAGGATTTTCAAAATCTCAAAAAAAAGAAAATCTAGCTTTCTATTTATAGATTTTCAAAGCTAGGGGCAAAATAGTCATTTCGCCCCTAAAATCACTATTCCCACCTCCTTCACAACTTAGCCACCAAGTTTACTTGGCCGCCACCCTTACTTGGTGGCCAAGTTGCCATCCCTTATGCCCATGGGTCATCCCCATGGGTTGCCCCATGGGTTTTACCCAACCGGAGACTCATCGGTTCGATCCGCGGTTAATTTCTTTGGATTGGGCTTAATCCTAATTCTTCTTGGGCCTAACTTGGGCTTAACTTCACAAATCATCGGGCTTGACATAATCCAAGTCCAATTGGATTCTACAAGTCTATGAACACAAAGTCCATTAAGACTAATCGTATTCTACGCATTCCTTTCTCGTAATCTCGTCTTCTCTTCGTATATTGTTCATACGATATTTTTATTATACGTCGTACTAATCTCCGTAATATACTCGTATAATAACTCGTATCATACTCGTATTTCTCATGCATAATAACCCTAGTTATTATACGTACTCATTACATTCTCGGAACTCACTTTCCCTAACCCTTAGGTTTTGAGTCTGCAGGTGAAAACTTCGTTTTTGCCATAACTGAAATATTATTGAATATTCCATCACGCCTCAAGATTTCATGCAATCAATAACTTCTCGGAATTTCAAAATAAATCTCCGAGCAGAAACGGGTGAATAGTGCCTATTTCGTCTTTTCCCCGGAAATATTTTTTTCCCAAAAAACTTTTATTTTCGTCTTGAAAATTCTTACTCGTTCAATCTAGCTCGTAGCCAGAATCCTCCCGACTTATAATCATTCTAGGTTATAGAACGATTAATAAACACATAGCACAGAATAGTATTAATAAAAATTCATTTTATTAATAACTAATTCTTTAAACTTAAATTCTGGACAATCCGATTTTCCGGGTTCTCACATTCTTCCCTCCTTAAAAAATTCCGTCCTCGAATTTCTTAAAACCAAACCCTTACTCGGGTCCTCACGGTGGTGGCTGACTTGTGAGTCCTGAGGCACGGAGGTGTGCGGCATGAGACTCGATTCGATTCTGCTGATTCACGAAAATTGCGAGCAGGCCAAAAACTCAATTAAATTATTACTACACAATTTAATCAAACCCACATGTTAGAATTAAGTATAAAATCATTACCCAACTTTTATAGAATGGTTTAACCCATTAAAACACATAATTCTGTAATTAAAATATATAAATTTTCTTTGTTCTTGATGTTCTTGAAGGTTTTTTTAACATAATTCATAAAAATTAACACTTCTGATTAGTTTATAACAAGATCCATTGAATTAAAGTTTGGTCTCTTCGTATCAACATGCATAATCAAATAAGAGTGGAAATTTTACAAAAACATTTATGTTTGACATATTAAAATCACGTATAAGGCCATATGGCCATAACCCATACTTTGTAAGTTTTGAGCAACATATACGACATGTTTTATGATACTGATGATATGGTTTACATAATATATATATATATATATATATATATATATATATATATTAAAATACGATATGGTAACATTTAACACATACATAAACTCATAATCATACCCTTTCCCAATTACAGAGACTTTATAAAAGTTTTGAAAGCCATTTTCATAAAAACTTAACAACGTAAATTGAAAATTTGGTCAGGAGGAGATTACCCAAAGCGTAGATTAGGAGGAGATGAATTCCTTCTCAACTCTTCTTCAATCACACACTCACAATCTCCTTAACAAATATAAATTTTTCTCTCTGAAATCTCTGACTCTCAGGTTGAACACTTAATTGAGAAATACGTAAAAACAAAACAATTTGGTCATTTATACTTACAGATTGAGGTCGATTAATCCATCGTGGTTTAACCGCCTCAACTCCTCATAAAACCTTGTTTGGCATGCAACATGAATAAACCTTGTAATTATTTTAATTATTCTCCTATATTATAGTTTAATAATGTCACACCCAATTAAATAAATAAATCAAATATCTTATTTACTTTACATTAAATAAAATATGATAATTTGTCATTAATTCATATAGTCACATAATTAGTTTCTCATTTATTAATAATGTCCAATTATTAAATTTCTAATTAATTATTACATTAATTAAAATAACATTAGGCTTATTAAATATTTCTTTTAATTGATAAGGTCACATAAATACATACTTGAATAATAAATATTCTCCACATTAATTTAATTAATATAACACATATAATTAAATTAATCTACCACAACTTCATCAATTAATTATTTAATCTAATAATTAAATCATCGAAAATATTTATTTAATTCAATAAATATTAAAATTAAATTACAAAATCTCGTTCGTCACAGATTCCGTCCCCGGAATAAAAAGAATGGAACGTACCTAATTTTCAAAGAGATGCGGATACTCCGCTCAAATAGACTCCTCCATCTCCTATGTGCCTTTCCGCTCTGAATGATTCTTCCACAAAACCTTAACAAACGGAATTGTCTTCCTCCTCATAATCCTTTCTTGACGATCCAAAATCGCCTCAGCTTGCTCCTCACAAGTAAGATCCTCCAGAACCTTATCGAATGGATATTTCACCACGTGCAACGGATGATAATGATAACTCCTTAACACCGACACATAAAACACATTATGCACATGAGCTAGCTATGGTGGCAAAGCTAACCGATATGCCACTTCACCAACCCTCTCCAAAATCTCGAATGGGCCAATATAACGCGAAATAAGTTTCCCTTTCAACCCAAATCGCCGAATGCCCTTCCAAGCGGAAACTTTTAGAAACACATGTTCACCATGTTCAAACTCTAAAGTCCTCCTATGTTTATCTGTGATGCCCCCAAAATAGGTATACATCACCCATCTTGAGTCGCCAAATATATGGTACAAAATTCAAATACAACTTAATTATACAACAATCGTGTAAAATACGACTAAACATATGCTGTGAGTTTTAATAAAAATATAGTCATCTAGACAATATACAAACTTAATGGGGTCCTCATTACATTTATTATCACACTATTTCACAAGAATAGTGAGGACTACTAATGCACCATCTAGGACCATCACTCTGTTCCCCACTAGTCCCTGCTACGTTCTCATTTCCTGAAGAGAACAATGAAAGAAAAAGGGTGAGCTCAACTAGCCCAGTAAGAAATATTATGACTAAGATAATATAGAATAATTTATCGTTACCCTTCAACGGTGTTAAACTGATAAAATATAATAAACATCATGTTTAACTGCAGCGGAACAAGCAATCCATTAGAAGAGTCAATTAGAGAATAAAATCTACTATCTTCTATGATTTAAAAGGTTTTTCATTTCTTTTATCGCTGAGACTCACCTTAATAAATAATCCACATCATTAAATCATCCCTGCACTCCAGGCCAAGGATATTCTTTAGTATCACGACCATGAATTATTCATGCACTACGGGCCAAAGATAATCGTATTTTCATCAACGGTCCTGATCATGCCATAAAACAATTCATCTTTGCACCCTTGGCCGAAGAGAATCCATAGCCATAATCATACCAAAAACTGTCCATCAAAGCACTATGGGCCAATGAGGATTTTTTTTTACATCATTGGTAACATTACGGTCATGATTATACCGAATAATCCCTGGTCATAATCATACCAAGTCCATCTATGCACTCTCAGGCCATGAGATGACTTTCAACATAATATAAACATGAGGATGATGACAATGACATAATAATTCAATAAAACAAGTTCAAGAATTAATTTATCCAGGAACCAATAACGTCCAAATTGTCAACATGATACTGCTTTGTGGAGTAAAATTTAAGAATGCTCAGAAGAATGTTTCCATGAAAAGATACTGGATGAAGCGCAAATATTAAGGATATTCCACTAATTTCATAGAGTATAGAAGCCAAAACTTAAAAGGTCCATTGCAACCACTTGAAATTCCAGAATGGAAGTGGGAGCACATTACCATGGATTTCGTTACCGGTCTTCCTAAGGTTTCTCAAGGCATAGATGCGATTTGGGTCATTGTTGATAGATTGACCAAGTCTCGCTCATTTCTTCACGAGAAACTTATACACGAACGTCTTGCTCGTATATGTACATAAGCGAGATTGTAAGATCGCATGGTATGCCGGTATCCATAGTTTACGATCGAGACCCAAGATTCACTTCACGATTTTGGGTTAGTTTGCAAAAAGCTATGGGCGCGGATTTATGATTTATTTCGGCATATCATCCTCAAAGCGGACGGACAATCGGAGAGGACTATTCAAACTCTTGAAGATCTATTAAGACTCGTGTCCTTGATTTCAAGGAAGTTGGGACAAGTTCTTACCATTGGTGGAGTTTTTCTACAACAACAATTATCATTGCAAGTATTGACATGGCTCCGTTTGAAGCGTTATATGGAAGAAAGTGTCGTTCTCGATTATCTTTGGGATGAGGTGGGTGAAGCAATATTGTTGGAATTTGGAGTTGATACGTATGACTACGGAAAAGATTCAAACGATCCAGGAAGCGTATAAAAACCTCACAAGATCGACAAAGAGTTATCCGATCTTCATCGAAAGGACGTGGAATTCGATATTGGAGATCATGTGTTGTTACGTGTTGCTCCATGGAAAGGAGTTATGAGATTTGGAAAGAGAGAAAGCTCAATCCTCGATTCATTGGCCCATTTTAATCCTCGATCGAGTAGGAGGCGTAGGCGTATAGACTCGCTTTACTGCCAAGTATGTCTCGTGTTCATAACATTTTCACATATCCATATTACGTAAATATGTGGAAGACCCGAACCACATTATTGAGTTAGAAGCCGAGACGAAATAGTGGAAGATTTGACGTATATGAAGAGGTTCTGTTCAAATCTTGGATAAGAAGGAACATATTCTACGCTCCAAGGTTATACCTCAAGTCAAAGTTTTGTGGAGAAACCACGATGTTGAGCAAATGACTTGGGAGTTAGATTCTGAAATGAAATCAAGGTATCCTTACCTCTTCGACATACCAGGTATGTACCGTAATTTTGAGGATGAAATTTCATAAGAAGGGGAGGTTGTAAGACCCCAACTTTTATGAATAAAGTATAATTTTCTCGATTTATATTTTTGAATATTATGGTGTTGATTTGATATAATGTTATAGTTGTGGGTAATATTTATAAATTTTTCAAAGTATGCAAGTTGTTATATAATATTAGATTGGTCGGGGAATATTCATTTTAACATGGAATATTCGTACAACGGCACAATCATTGGTGGACCCACAACGGAATTATTGTCGGATTGAGAAAACGACAAAAATACTTTATGAAAATAACGGCGGAAGTTTTACCATTAACTGTTGAAACAACCGGTGTTAAAAGTATAAGATGTCTGGCGTGTAGTTGCCGCGAGTACTACACGGTATTGATTATTGATGTTTACGTGAGAAGTCACTCACTTATACTCAATTATTACTACAGTAATTGCTGCATCATATCTCTCATATTATTGATTCAATTATTGTTACAGTATCATCTGCATAATATGATATATTATTAAATCAATAATTGAGACAGCAAAGTTGTTCATATTATTATTTGCAATATTGACAATGTCTAGAAGTTCTGTCAATGAGAGGTTTGGTCACCTAATTGCGCGCCAAAAAGGAGAAATTCTTATCGAAAAGCCCCCTCTTTCCTGGGAATGACCTGGTTGTTAAATTTTGTGAAATATAATATTAATGATGAATAAGTTCGTGTTGATTAAAGATGAATTTTATAGTTCCATTATGTTGGAATTATTTGTGTTAGTGGAAATCGACATTTGTTTCGATAATAATTGATGTCTGGAGGATATATTGTTCAATCGGGTATTTGGGACACTTTTTTGTGTCGGAGTACTATCCATGAGTTACTATTCATGAGTTACTATTCACTCGTAAAATATATATTTTTTCGGTCCAAATTATTTTTTGGTACAATATTATTCCATGAGAAGATGTGCTAATTTTTCAGACCGTTGGTTGAAGATATAATAGTAAATTAATATGGATCACTGGTTTAAAGTTTTAATAGTAAATCAGTATGGACCGTTGCTTTGAGTTTTAATAGTAAACCAATATAGACCTTCCGTTTAGAAGTTAATCAATCTGGACCATTCATGAATTAGTTAATATGCAGTCCATTCTTCTATAAATAGAAGCTCATTCCTTCATTATTTCTTACGAATTCACTAAAACTCTAGAGAGAGAAACTATAGAAAAGTATTCTGTTACTTCCCTACTCTTATATTCAGTTTCTTTTATGGTAAGGGGTATTATTTCTTTTGTATTCATGAAGAGAACTTTTGTTATTCCATTATTTATTATTCATTGGAATAACTTTGTATCATGAGCTACCATTACTTGGTGAAATTCTTACATTATTCCATTCTTTATTATTACATTGGAATATCCATGCATGCATTTCTGTAGGACACGGTTCCATCTTTATTATTCTGTTGGAATATCCTCACATGCGTGCGTTTATGTCGGACTGGTTCCATTCTTTATTATTCATTGGAATATCCTCGTCGCATGCGCTTTTACGCGGACTTGGTTTCGTTATTTATTATTCTCGTTGGAATAACTTTTGCGTATGCGATCTATCGCATGCACAGTGATTTCTTACATTATTCCATTCTTTATTATACTTAGTTGGTTAAAACTTTGACTTCTATACTCCATGAAATTAGTGGAATATCCTTGATATTTGCGCTTCATCCGATATCTTTTCATGGAAATATTCTTCTGAGCATTTTTGAATTTTACTCTACAAAGAAGTATCATGTTGACAATTTGGACGTTATTAGTTCTGGATAAATTAATTCTTGAACTTATTTTATTGAATTCTTATATCATTGTCATCATCCTCATGTTTATATTTTGTTGAAAGTCATCTGTGGCCTGTAGTGCATAGATGGACTTGGTATGATTATGACCAGGGATTATTTGGTGTAATCATGACCGTAATGTTACAAATAATGTGGTAAAAGTCCTCATTGGCCCGTAGTGCATTGATGGACAGTTGTTGGCATTATCATGACCATTAATGAATACACAAATATCCTTGGTTGTAGTGCATGGATAATTTGTGGTTGTGATACTAATGAATATCCTTGGCTGTAGTGAAGGGATGATGTAGATTATTTATTAAGCTGAGTCTCAGCGATAAAAGTCATGAAAAACCTTTTAAATCATAGAAGATAGTAGATTTTATTCTCTAATTGACTCTTCTAATGGATTGCTTGTTCCGCTAATAAAACTTGATATTTATTATATTTTATCGGTTAACAACTTCATTGAAGGCTAACGATAAATTATTATTCGCATTATCTCGGTCATAATATTTTTTTAGTAGGCTAGTTGAGCTCACCCTTTTGCTTTCATTGTTCTCTTGAAATGAGAACGTAGTAGGGACTAGTCTGGAGAACAGTGATGGTCCTAGATGGTGCATTAGTAGTCCTCACTATTCTATGAAATAGTGTAATAATAAATGTAATGAGGACCCCATTGAGTTTGTATATTGTCTAGATGACAATATTTGTATTAAAACTCACAGCATATGTTTAGTTGTATTTTACACGACTGTTGTATAATTAAGTTTGTATTTGAATTCTGTACCATGTATTTGGCGACTCAAGATGAGTGACGTATACCGATTTTGAGGACGTCACACATATAACCTGACAAATCAAGGCATTAGAAAAAGTTGTCAGACGCTGCTAAAGACTTACTGGGTTACCCAGATTTTAGAAAGTCATGGTCGGTCAACGACCTTTGACCATGAATAACTTACAATCTACAACAGATCTAACTCTGAATCAAGTTCTAGATTAAAGAGCTCATAGCATACTACAAGAGTAAACCTTTAAACAACAAAAACACGTAACATACAAAGATCTATGAGGATAAAACAACCCAGATCACTAAATAACATCTTATTACACAACATTAAACAATAAACAACAAAATCTAACATCAGATCAAAAGATTTTTCGAATTCTAGGGTTTATACCTTTTCTAAGCTTTGATTTTGATTCTGACCTTCTGATCTATTAATGGTAATCGCGGGGCTTGATTATGGGACTGATATACATATATAATTCATAGGTTTGTAGAGAGAGAAGTTCTGGGATGAGTGTGGTGATCAAATGGCTTAAAAATGACATTTCTCTCTCTTAAATCTATATATTATGTTGTAATGCATGTATCTGCTGAATGAGGCTGATTGCTGGAGTTATTGAACATGTGGGAAAGTCAAGAGTTGGTTTACCAACTAAAGTTTTGGTTAGTCTTGCAAGCAACTTACTAAATAATACAAAAAGGGTAGTTTGGTCTTTTGATTTTCCAATTTAATGGCACTTTGGTCACTTGGTAAACCCTTAGGGTTTAACCCTAAGGTTTATCACAAACTATATTTAGGATTTCCAATTTAGGGTTGACAAAATTTTTTTTAAATAAATCTTAGTTTCTAAAAATTTGTAATTAGGGTTTCTTATTCAATTAGGTTTTTAATTACTTAACACTTTGCTAATTAGGTTTAAGAGACACTAATTAGCATTACACTTCCCAATTTAGCGATTAGGGTTTACCCTAATCAAATTAGGGTTTATAATTTAGAAAAATAAAATAATAAGGGTTTATAAAAAAACATTAGGGTTTTGAAAATTAGGGTTTTCCTAATTAACTTTAAATTCCGTAATACTTATCCTTAATCATAATAATACAATTACAAAACATTCCCGAACTCATAATGAAGTTTTAAATTAGGGTTTCCATCTAGCAATTAGCTAATTATTATTTAAGGTTTCTAATTTTAAAAAATAGGGTTTTAAATTACTAATTAGGGTTTTCCACATATTAATTAGGGTTTTCCTAATTAAAATTAAATTCTAATAATACATATCACATACCACATAACATAATCACTAGACAAATTTTAAAGTCTCATTTGACTTCAAATTAGGGTTTATCAGTAACATTAAAATTGTTCCATCAAAACTGATCCTCACATTAACCTTACACATAGCATACCTAATTATAATACTGACAAATAATAATATAATATTATTATTCTCATTCCTTGATCAAAATCCAAAATTAGGGTTTTGGATTCCATATCGATTTTAAGCATCATATATAACATTAATAATTAAGTTAAAATAAATAACTTAATTAATCTAAAATAAATTCATATAATAAAATAAAATAATTATTATAATAATTCTATAATCGTTTCATATATTATTTAAATAATATAACAATCATGTTTTCATGTAAAATAATTAATAAAAACATTTTTTACTATAAATTAATTATTATAAGAATATACTTTATAAATATTCAATAATTTTAAAATAAAATTATTTGCAAACATTCATGTAATAAATATATTTTTATTTATTAAATAATCACATAAACTTTATCTTGTACAAATCCTCATCCTTAAAAAAAAAAAATTATACGCAAAATTTTTGATTTAATTTTATAGAAAATATCGGGTTGTTACACATTCGGTCCCTGCCGTTGTCAACATTGTCAAGGAATTTTATGCAAACGCCGAAGATAAAGTCCCATTCAATGCGTTTGTGCGGGGTCATATGGTCTCGTTCAGTGACGATGCCATTAATGCTTATTATCAGTTGCGGGTGCCACGGCAGTGTCAGTATGCACAATTGAGGGATTTTGACCCTGACTACGAGGAGGTTATTACGAACATGACAAAGTCGGGAACACCTTGGATAAAAGGTCGAAAGGGAGGTACAGTGTTCCATAGCAAGGACCTTAGCCGGTATGGCAAAATATGGTACGCCTTCTTATGTGCTAAATTGCTTCGGTCCCAAACACTTCGGGCGTCACCAAAGAGAAGGCATTCTGTATTTATAATTAATTGTGCAAGATTTCATTATTGACGTCGGGGCAATTATCAGTTTCTCCATCCGCTGGTGTTTACGTGGAAATTTTTCGGGCGGCTTGCCACACCCATCACTCATCTGTGTGTTGTGTCGCAATGCATGGGTGAGATGGTCCGATGATGAGCCTACTCAAATGCCGCTCACTTTGCTTGATTCTAGAATGATAGCGCAGTATTTTGTATGGGCAGGAGGCGAGTCACATCCACGAGGTCTGGGTTTTATTTTTCCATCGGCGTCGAAAGACGAAGTCGATGCAGAAGATACCTCGGAGGATGAGATTGAAGCAATGGGAGATCAAGGAACCGAGCAGGTACTGCAGACCGGGGCAATATCCAGTCCTCAGTTCCTTAAGATCCAAAATCGATGATCACAAGACAATAGGACCTTGCCGGGAAATGCGGCGATTGGCGATGCGACAAGATCACATGTTTGATGCTATGAACGCATCTTTCACCTTGCTCAACACAACACTCCAAAGCTTCAACCTGGCGGCTCCATATCCATATCAACAACCTGGACCACTGCCTCGATTTCCTCCAAGTGATTCTGATGATGAAGAGCACCAACCACCACCCCAGACTTAGGCTATTGCAGGGAAGTCCTCATGCACTTAATTTTATTTTTATCCAATGAGGGCATTGTGTTACTTAAGTTTGGGGGATTTAATTGTTTATTTACATGCATTTGTTATTTTTGTTTTCATTTCTAATTTGCATAGTAGATTAGGTGTTTGCATAGTAGTCTAGGATTTTGCATTGTTGTCAATTCTGTTATTTTGTTAATATATATATATATATATATATATATATATTTATATTTATATAAAAAAAAATTAGTTTAATATTGTGTTTGCATATGTCCAATAGTGCTGCAGTTTATGTTATTTGTGGGCCAATGATGAGATTGAGAATAAGTTAACCAATACAGTATTGATTATTAGAACTGTAATACAATTTCTGATATGAATCGACTCTTGAACTTGTTTGGCTGTTATAAAAAGGTTAGCACTAATAACATCTTTGTTGTGGAATCAGATTCAAATTGATACATAAATAGTTTCTAAAGGATAATGCTAGGGTAAATGAGAAAACGATAAGGATAGGCAGTAAAGGCTAAAATTAGGCAAGAACCTAAGTTTGGGGTAGTATATGTGGGGTATATAAGCTTTGAAAATAAAATAAAATAAATAAAAAATAGAAAAAAAAATATGAAACATGTTGAGTCTTGTGGTGGGTTGAGGATAAACACTCCCCATAAACACAAGCATGAGATGGAACGTAAAACGCACTCACCAACCATCTATCTAAAAAAAAGGGGAATAATGACGGGAAAAGAGCAAAAAGCTCCCGTGTAAAAATAAGAAGAAAGTATAAGTATCCTGCATGTACCCGTGAATTTGGTATTGTTTAATTTTAGTTGGGTTGTGCCTATCTTTTAATTTTTTAAGATTACACTATATGATTCCTTCTAAGAAGTTGCTTATGTATTGAATTTGGGTCTGTATCAGTTATCTTAGATGTTGATCACACACGCACGCTATACCAGTGATAATTGTTTAAGATTTGAGAATTAATACGAAATTATGGATTAGTTTTGGTGATTCATAATGTAGAGTTGCTTGTTTTCTTTGAGGCCGACGAGATAATTTAGTTTCTGCGATATTATTGGATTCTTAGGCATTTAGATTTTATTTATTTCATTTCATTGCATTGCATAGTATGTAGTTTGTTTTGTGCTCGAGGACTAGCACGGTTTAAGTTTGGGAGATTTTGATAAGTGGATTTAATATACACGAATCGATGTTTATTTCAAATTTAAATTTGTAGTTATCTTCTTGTTTGTGTTCGTATTCACTCGTTTCATGTTGTTTTATGTGTAGGGTGGTCATGGAGGCAAGTGGTGAAGAAAGACGGAGTTTTGGAGCGAAAGTGGAAAAACGCATGAAGTCGCAATTTTTCTTTAGCAGTAGCCATGCCACAGCCGAAGAATGATTTATTAGTAGCCTTCCACCTTCACGGAAGCGTAAAGTCCGAATCTGAGAATCCTTTGGCTTTTTGAAGACCATTGCAACATGGATTGTTGATGTTTGGTGAGGCGCCTGGACTCTAAATAAGGGGATCTCGACCAGAACAAAGAGGAGAGCTTAATTTTACGTTGCAAACAACAAATCACAAAACACAAGAAGCATAATTCAGAGAAAAATTCCAGGATTCAAGTGCGATCTTTGGAGGAGTACTTTGAAGAGATTATCGTGACGGTTACAATTCTAGGCTACGTGAAGGGGTTTTCATTATTCTTCTTCTCTTTAGTCTTTTATTTGTAATTGAAAGGATGTTTCCATTAGATTTCAGTTTTTAATTCATTCGTTATGAACTAATTCACTTATTAGACTTGTGATGGATCTTTGGGTGAAACAATGATTCTATAACTTTGATTTCCAATTCAATAAAATATTTTCAGTTTATCTATGTTAATTCGAGCGTGAATTTATGAATTATTTGATCAACAATTCCGTGTGGATTTGAATGGAATCGAGAGAGGATATTCAAATCTAGACCTAGTTAATATAACATGTGTCATGAATTTTGTGAATAACATATTTTTGATTATTGTTAATGTAGAGATATGCTTGACATCACATGTAATCGGATAGAGAACTTAAGCTTAAACCTTCTTTAATTGCAGTTCACATAGAGATATAGTGAGTTGGTTGATTTAGGTGTTTAACTTGTTTCTATCTTAATTGTGGATTTAAGTTAATATGGTATTAGTGCATCGAGAGGTGGCTAGTATTACATTCGTGTTCTTGATTAATAAACTTGGATATTAAATTGAGTTGGAATAAAGGTTTGAAAATCATAGTGAAGCTCAGGGTGAAATCATAAGTCTAATTCTCTATTAATTGTTTGAAATTCCGGATTTTGATATTAGTGATTGTTTTTGTGATAGTTTATTTATTAATTTAGTTTCTATAATATTAAACCATTGAATTGAATAGTTTAATAGAATTAGGATTAATAGAAAATTGATAATTGTGAAGTTAAAATTCTTGCTAATTTATCCTCGTGGGAACGATACTTTATTCACTACTTTATTACTTGTTGACCACGTACACTTGTGTGTTTTGCGCGTATCGATTTTACCCAACAAATACCCCTTACCTTAGTAGGAGATTAGATACTGTAATAGTGTAGTAACTGAATACTCTTCTTCCTTCTCTCTTATTCTCTCTATACTTTCTCTCTCTATAGCTTGAATGAATTGGTGAAAAATAATGAAGAAATGAGCTTCTATTTATAGGCTTGGCAGAGTAAGGGTAAAATAGTCTTTTTGCCATAATTTATGACATCATCGCTGACATCATCGATCATATTACATCATTGCTTACCTCATCGTCCGATGAATTCATCGCTTACCTCATCGTCTGATGACATCATCGCTTGCATCATAGGAATTCAAATTCAATTTGTTCTCTTCCACCTCCTTTAACTTTTATACCATGAATTTACTATAATAATGCTACCATTCAAATTATAAAAAATGTACTATTATATAATCACATCATACTACTATAATGTAATATTATAATAACATATTTGAATGAATTATTTTATCGGAAAAGATAAAATACCAACTTTCAACAAATGTCACATGCTAAAAATTCCTCAGTTTAAATCCACTTCGAATAAATATTTTCTTATCATATATATTAACAATTAATTATTCACAAATAATATTACAAAATTACAATATTGACAACCAGGTCGTTCCCCGAAAAGAGGGGGCTTTCCGATAAGGATTTCTCCCTATTGATGCGCAATTAGGTGACCAAACCCCTTTCCTCGATAGGACGTTCTAGACATTGTCAATAATGAAAATAATAATATTATTTAAATAATATGAATTATTGATTTGATAATTTGAAATACTGTGCAATGATAATTATTGAATCAATAATATAAAATATCCACGTAGCAATTATTGAATCAATAAAATTAAGTATTGAACAGTAATTACTGTAACAATTTTTGAGTAGTTACTTTTTACGTAAGCATCAATAATCCAAGATCTTTGTATAATACTGGTGTGCTACTCTTAACCACACCCCGTATTATTGTACTTTTACCACTGGGTATTTCAACAGTTAATGGTAAAACTTTCGCTGTTATTTTTATAAAAAAGATAATTTTGTCATTTTCTAATTCCGACAATAATTCTTTTGTGGGGTCCACCAATGATTGTGTCATCGTACAAATATTCCTAGACAAAAAGAATATTAATTCCCTGACCAAACGAATATTTTATATCAACTTGCTTACTTTGCAAAATTTATAAAAATTACCTACAACTATAACATTATAACAAATTCACACCTTAATATTCAAAAATGATATTTATAGAAAATTCAACTTTATTCATAGATGTTGGGGTCTTACAACCTCCCCTTCTTATGAAATTTTGCCCTCAAAATTAGGGTACGTACCTGGTATGTCGAAGAGGTAAGGATATCTTGATTTCATTTCAGATTCTAACTCCCAGGTCATTTCCTCAACATCGTGGTTTCTCCACAAAACTTTGACTTGAGGTATAACCTTGGAGCGTAAAATATGCTCCTTCTTATCCAAGATTTTAACAGGAACCTCTTCATACGTTAAATCTTCCGCTATTTTGTCCGGTTCTAACTCAATAATGTGGTGCGGGTCTTTCACATATTTACGTAACATAGATATATGAAAAATGTTATAAACACGAGACATACTTAGCGGTAAAGCGAGTCTATAGGCCACAGTTCCTACTCGATCGAGGATTAAAAATGGGCCAATGAATCGAGGACTGAGCTTTCCTCTCTTTCCAAATCTCGTAACTCCTTTCCATGGAGCAACACGTAACAACACATGATCTCAATATCGAATTCTACATCCTTTCGATGAAGATCAAGATAACTCTTTTGTCGATCTTGTGAGGTTTTTTATCGTTGTCGGATCGTTTGAATATTTTACGTAGTCATACGTACCAACTCCGGTCCTAACAACGTTTCTTCACCCACCTCATCCCGATTATCTTTGGAGAATGACACTTTCTTCCATACAACTGGCGCGCCTAGAATGGAGTCATGCCAATACTTGCTTGATAACTATTGTTGTAGGAAAACTCCACCAATGGTAAGAACTTGTCCCAACTTCCTTGAAGTTAAGGACACGAGTCTTAATAGATCTTCAAGAGTTTGAATCGTCCTCTCCATTTGCCCGTCCCATTACGAGGATGATATGCCGAGAGCTAAATCGTAAATCCGTGCCCATAGCTTTTTGCAAACTAACCCAAAATCTTGAAGTGAATCTTGGGTCTCGATCGGAAACTATGGATCTTTGGCATACCATGTAGTCTTACAATCTCGTTTATGTACATCTGAGCAAGGCGTTCAAGTGTATAAGTTTCTCGTATAGGTAAGAAATGAGCGACTTGGTCAATCTATCAACAATGACCCATATTTCATCTATGCCTTGAGAAACCTTGGGAAGACCGATAGTGAAATCCATAGTAATGTGTTCCCACTTCCATTTTGGAATTTCAAGTGGTTGCAATGGACCTTTTGGTACTTGATGCTCGCGCTTGACTCGTTGACAAGTTAAACACCTTGAGATAAACTCTGCTATCTCTCTCTTCATATTGCTCCACCAAAATATATGTCGAAGATCACGATAAATTTTGGTACTCCCAGGATGGATTGCAAACGGTGTGTTGTGCGCCTCCATCATGATTTTATAGTTTAAATCAGGGTCATTAGGAACACAAAGTCTGGAGTTGACTCGAAGTATTCCTTTTTTATCAATTCTTGCTTCTGGCATAGCACCTTCTTGCACTTTCTTCTTCATACGCATCAGCACCAGGTCTGTAGCTTGAGCCGCTTTAACTTTATCGATTAAAGTCGGTTCTACTCGTATATTTGCTATCATCACATGGGTCCCTGGAGTCTTTAACTCTATCTCCATCCTTTGTAAGTCATATAAAATGGGCCTTAGCGTTGACAATATCGCTTTTCGTGCACGCGTATGATCTTCTACTCAATGCGATAAATACACTACGTTCACTTTACCAGGATGGTATTGAATAGTATGATCATAATCTTTCAGTAGTTCAAGCCAACGTTGTTGCCGCATGTTGAGTTCCTTTTGAGTGAAGAAATATTTGAGGCTTTTATGATCCGTAAAGATCTCCACTTTCTCCCCATACAGGTAATGCCTCCAGATTTTAAGTGCGAAAACTACAGCTGCCAACTCTAGATTATGAGTAGGATAATTCCTCTCATATTCTTTGAGTTGTCGCGAGGCATAGGCTATGATTTTCCAATGTTGCATGTGAACACATCCTAAACCCTTGCCTGAAGCATCACTGTAGATGACATATCCCTCCGTACCAGATGGTATTGTCAGAACAGGTGCTGAAATGAGTCTCATCTTGAGTTCTTGAAAACTCTTCTCACATTCCACGCTCCAACCAAATTTTGTATCTTTCCGAGTCAGCTGAGTTAATAGAGTAGCGATTCGAGAAAACCCTTCTACGAATCTCCGATAAAAACCAGTTAAGCCGAGAAAGCTACGTACTTTGGTCACTAATTTAGGTTGCTCCCAGCTTTGAATAGCTTCAATCTTTATTGCGGGTCAACAGATATTCCATGACTTGATACTATGTGCCCAAGGAATGCTACTTCCTCAAGCTAGAACTAACATTTCTTCAACTTGGCATAAAGCTTGTTTTCACAAAGCTTTTGGAGTATCAGCCTCAAGTGTTGCTCATGATCTTCACGGCTTTTGGAATATATGAGGATGTCATCAATAAAGACGACCACAAATTGATCCAACTATTCATTAAATACTCGGTTCATCATATCCATGAAGGCAGCAGGAGCATTAGTCAATCCAAAAGACATGACTAAGAATTCATATTGCTCGGATCGACGGATTACGAAAGGCGATCTTTGGAATATCCTCGGTTTTAACCTTCGGTGATGATATCCGAGATGAAGATCGATCTTTGAAAAGAATTGTGCTCCTTGGCGGTCAAACGGTCATCAATGCGAGGTATGGATACCTATTCTTTATGGTGACATGGTTCAATTCCTGGTAGTCAATACAAAGTCGCATACTCCCATCTTTCTTCTTCACGAATAGAACATGAGCACCCCAAGGAGACGTACTAGGACGAATGAAACTAATGTCTAATAATTCCTGCAATTAGGTCTTTAACTCCTGAAGTTCAATAGGAGCCATTCGATATGGGACTTTGGAAATGGGTTTTGTACCGGGTTCAAGGTCAATACAAAATTCAATTTCATGCTCTGGGAGTAGGCCAGGAAGTTCTTCAGGGAATACGTCAGGAAATTTATTAACAATAGAAATATAATTCAAATCTAACGTATTTTTGTTTAAATCTGTGACATGATCTAAGAAAGCTTAACAACCGTTTTTCAATAAATGAATAGCTTTATGGCTTGAGATGACAGTGATTGATTTTAATGGTTTGGTTGCTTGAATTTGCATAATAGGATGGTTAGGAATATGAAAGCTAACAACCTTACAAAAACAATCAATTTTTGCATGATGAGTAGTTAACCAATCAATCCCTAGAATCACGTCAAATGCAAGTATTTTCAATGAAATAAGATCGACAGGTAAGGTGAGGGTACCGATTTGAACCAAACAAGACTTATAAACAGTGGATGTAATGAAAGTTTCTCCCAACGGAGTTTCCACGGATAAGTCAAAGTCTAATTTCTCCAGAGTCAAATTTAAACATTGAGCGCAAGTAGAAGAAATAAAAGAATGGGTAGAACTGGTATCAAATAAGGTATAGACTTCGCTATAGTTTATGATAAGCTTACCCGTGATGACCTAGTTCGGGTTCCTTTCTTTCTGAGAGGTCACAACAAACGCTCTCCCTTGAACTACTGGTTTTGACTTGTCTGGGACGGTATTTTGTGTCACCGTTCCAACTGGACTTGTCTTCGATGCACGACAAAATCGGGTTAGGTGACCTTCTCTCCCACAATTATAACACGCTTTGGATGGCATCGCGCAGTTTGGACTGATGTGTCCCTCCCCTCCGCATTTGAAGCATATGGTAGGTGGTCGTTCTCCTTCCTTAACAACGGGTGCTGGTGATGACGTCTTTCCGTCATTGAAGAATCTCCTTTTCTTGAAATGTCCACTTTTATTATCTTGGCCATGATTTCCACCGAAGTGGTTACCATTTCTGGCATGTTGATTCCCTCCACATTTGTTGTCACTGCTTCGATGACTGCTACCACTGGTATTATCATTTTTCCGGCTGCTTTCTCTTGGTTGGGTTGAATCGTTATCGCGCTCCAATAATTGAGCCCTATTTACAACATCTGAATACAGACACAGTTTATGAGAAATTAGATATTGACGTATCTCGGGTTTCAAACCTCTTAGAAACATCCGCGTCATTCTTTCCTCATTATCAACCAAGTGAGACGCAAACCGGGACAACTCGAAAAACTTAGCTTCGTACTGCGACACGGTCATATTGTTTTGCTCCAACTTGATGAACTCTACCTCTTTCATGTGACGAATACTTTCAGGAAAGTACTTGTCGTTGAATAGTTCTTGGAACTTCTCACAAGACATCTTCAGTGCGGCAGGTTGAGTATGCTTTACCGATTCCCACCAGTAATCTTCCTCTCCTCGCAACATAAAGGTGGCAAAGAGAACCTTTTGCTCCTCGGAGCATCCCAAGACATCAAATATCTTGGTGATCTACTTTATCCACGCTTCCGCCTAAAGTGGTTTTGGCTCTCAAATAAACTCCGGTGGTCCCAGCTATTTGAACTGTTTAGCGGTGATCCTACGAGAGTTTCCAGTGTTTCCACCTACATTTTGTACAGGAGCCGCTCTCGCCTGATGTTGCATGAATTGCATAAAGCCTCTGAACATTCCATCGTTCATCATTTGGTCAGTGTTGTTGTTTGAATGAGGATTGTCGCCTTCCTGATGCACATTATCCTGATTATTGATTTGTGGATACTCAACGGTCTCCTGTGCTCCATTGCTATTCTCAACATTCTCGGATGTCATTTTCAAATACTGCCACAAAACAAGGGTTAATTGACATGCAACATATTATCCCTATACTCTGACCGACCAATTAAATACCAAATAAACTTAGGTAGATCATACTAGCGAAGGAATTCCCCGTCTCTTCCCTCCTAGTTCTTGTCTCACATCTCAACCATGGATCATATCTCTAAGCTTTGATACCAACTGTGACGCCTCCAAAATAGGTATACATCATCCATCTTGAATCGCCAAATACATGGTACAAAATTCAAATACAACTTAATAATACAACTGTCGTGTAGAATATGACAAGACATAACTGAGAGTTTTAATACGAATATTGTCTTCTAGACAGTATTCAACTCAAATGGAGTCCTCAATACATTTATTATCACACTTTTCATAGAATAGTGAGGACTACTAATGCTATCATCTGGAGCGTCACTCCATTCCCCGACTAGCCCCGGCTACGTTCTCATTTCCTAAAGAGAACAATTAAAGTAAAAGGGTGAGCTCAACTAGCCCATTAAAAAATATTATGACTAAGATAATGCAGAATAATTTATCGTTAGCCTTCAACAGTGTTAAACTGATAAAATATAACAAACATCAAGTTTAACTGCAGCGGAACAAGCAATCCATTAGAAGAGTCAAGTAGAGAATAAAATCTACTATCTTCTATGATTTAAAAGGTTTACATCACTTTTATCATTTGAGACTCGATTAATAAATAATCCACATCATCCACCTTTTCTGACTAAGGATATTCATTAGTATCACGACCACAAATTATCCATGCACTACGGGCCAAGGATATTCATGTTTTCATCAATGGTCATGATCATACCAACAATTGTCCATCAATGCACTATAGGCCAATGAGGACTTTTACTACAACATTTATAACTTTACGGTCATAATTAAACCGAATAATCCCTGGTCATAATCATACCAAGTCTATCTATGCACTACAAGCCGCAAATGACTTTCAACATAATATAAACATGAGGATGATGACAATGATATAAGAATTCAATAAAACAAGTTCAAGGATAACTTTTTAAAGATTTATAATTTAATTTATCGAGAAATCAATAACGACCCAATTGTCAACATGATACTATTTTGTGGAGTAAAATTCAAGAATGCTCAGAAGAATATTTCCATGAAAAGATACTAGATGAAGCGCAAATATCAAGGATATTCCACTAATTTCATGGAGTATAGAAGCCAAAACTTTAACCAACTGAGTATAATAGAATATATGAAGCCGCAAATGGATTTTTGCCCGTCATACGGTAATCCACGTTGACAGATCATTTCCATGATTTAATAAGGAATTTATACGAAGGATCATTCACCATGCATGCGTTAATCCACATAGACAGGTTATTCTAACAGAATAATAAAGAATGCAATAACAGAAGAATTCACTAGGCGTGCGTAATCTGCATAGACAGGTTATTCTAATTGAATAATAAAGAATGGAACCAGGTCATACATAACCCGCACATACATGATATTTCAACAGAATAATAAAGAATGGAACCAGGTCATGCGTAATCCGCACAGACAGGATATTCCAACAGAATAATAAAGAATGGAATAACAAATGTAATTCACCGTACATGCGATGACCGCATGACGGGTTATTCCAACAGAATAATAAAGAATGGAATAACAACCCTTACGAGTATTGAAAGAAAATAACTCTCTTCATGAATACGAAAGAAATAATACCCCTTACCTTAGTAGGAGATTAGATACTGTAATAATGTAGTAACATAATACTCTTCTTCTTTCTCTCTTATTCTCTCTATACTTTCTCTCTCTATAGCTTGAATGAATTGGTGAAAAATAATGAAGAAATGAGCTTCTATTTATAGGCTTGGCAGAGTAAGGGTAAAATAGTCTTTTTGGCATAATTTATGACATCATCGCTGACATCATTGATCATATTACATCATTCCTTACCTCATCGTTCGATGACATCATCGCTTACCTCATCGTTTGATAACATCATCGCTTGCATCATAGGAATTCAAATTCTATTTGTTCTCTTCCACCTCCTTTTACTTTTATACCATGAATTTACTATAATAATGCTACCATTCAAATTATAAGAAACGTACTATTATATAATCACATCATACTACTATAATGTAATATTATAATAATATATTTGAATGAATTATTTTATCGGAAAAGATAAAATACCAACTTTCAACAAATGTAAAATGCTAAAAATTCCTCAGTTTAAATCCACTTCTTCGAATAAATATTTTCTTATCATATATATCAACAATTAATTATTCACAAATAATATTACAAAATTACATTATTGACAACCAGGTCGTTCCCCGAAAAGAGGGGGCTTTCCGATAAGGATTTCTCCCTATTAGCGCGCAATTAGGTGACCAAACCCCTTTTCCTCGACAGAACTTTCTAGACATTGTCAAAATTTAAATAATAATATTATTCAAATAATATGAATTATTGATTTGATAATTTGAAATACTGTGCAATGACAATTATTGAATCAATAATATAAAATATCCATGTAGCAATTATTGAATCAATAAAATAAAGTATTGAACAGTAATTACTGTAACAATTATTGAGTAGTGACTTCTTATGTAAGCATCAATAATCCAAGATAATGTACAATATCGTGTGCTACTATGCAACCACGCGTATTACTGTACTTTTACCACCGGGTATTTCAACAGTTAACGGTAAAACTTTGCCGTTATTTTTATAAAAAGATAATTTTGTCATTTTCTAACTCCGACAATAATTCTGTTGTGGGGTCCACCAATGATTGTGTCGTCGTACGAATATTCCCAGACAAAAAGAATATTAATTCCCTGATCAAACAAATATTTTATATCAACTTGTTTACTTTGCAAAATTTATAAATATTACCCACAACTATAACATTATAACAAATTCACACCTTAATATTCAAAAATGATATTTATAGAAAATCATCTTTATTCATAAAAGTTGGGGTCTTACATTCTTGAGGCTCAAGAACACTCATATACCAGTATCGAGTTAGCAACTTTGACCAAGATTAAGTCTCAGTGTATTGTGTTTCTGGGAAAGACAAAGGTCAGATCTTGTAGACATAGTGTAATACTACAAGCTCCAACAATAAACATGATCAAACAACATAAAACCAATGAGATCTAAGCATTCAAAGTAATTGTTGAGTCGCTCTTCATTTCGGGTTGTCCGTTAAATGAAGAACAAATCAATCGCCTTTACTTTGAGCTTCTACAACATGTAATTCTTGTGATGGTTTAGTGATATAAAACTTGCAGTGTATAGCCAACATGTATATGAAGAGATCCATTGTAACACCCCAGTCCCACATCAAAAGATAGGGAAAAAATTTGTCTGCATATAAGGAAATAAGTTACTACCAATAGTACCTTCAAGTCATGACCTTTTAGAAGCCTGTGGTGGGCTATGATGACCCAAGAAGATTCTATTGGGCTAGTAGTTTGAGGCCTTATTTTTATAGATTTGATTCGATTCGGACTTGGGATTTGACCCGAGATTTGTTCCAGATTCGAGATTTGACCCGGGTTGTTACAGAGTTAGTATCAAAGCTTAGGTTCTTTATTGTAGAAAACCTATTTAGGTTTGACCTATGAGTTATGGGTAGACTTATGGGTTAGGTTTTTATTCTGTTTGATTTTCTGTTCAGCTATCATATCATCTATATTTGAATTTGTGTCTAATCTGTTATGTTTATGTTCATGATCTCTTTCTTAGATGGCTCGTAGATCCGCTAGAGTTGCTGGGAGGCGAGGTAACAATAGGGGAAGAGGAAGGTCTCACCAATGAGAAAACCTAATGACCAGATTAATGTTCAATCGGGTCGCCTTTGGTGAATCAAAGTGAATCAAAGCGTTACCTCGGCTTGGTGGCACAAAGTTGTCACAGTAATGCAAAGCAAATTACCACCGTAAATTCCTCGAACATGAGAACTCGGAAATAATGGTCCACAAGCAAACGTAAGAAGAAGGGAATGTAGATGGTCATAATCGCCAGTGGTTCCAATGATGGTGGTTGGAAAGGTTTCGTAAGGTAAACCACATGCATTCGGCTCCGACCAACTCCAATTGATGCAGAGAATTGGATTGCCCACTTTACGTAAGATTTTTGATGTGTTGCGGTTCTGGATAATCGTAAAGTGTTACTTTTCTTCATGTTTCAAGTGGGATGCACAAAGGTGTGGAAGGCGTGAAAGTAACAAAGGGTGATGGATATCAGTAATAACCCAATATTTTCAATATAATTAAATAATAAATTTTGCATTTAATTTTTTTTATATATAAAGGGGGGATTATGTGCAAAAGAAAAGTATATGTATTTATGTGATAAATAAAACTTATTTATTATATGAACAATTATAAATAAATTCTTTTAAGAATTATCGATCATTATAGATTATATTCTTATTATAAATTAATTTTGTAATAAAAATATTTATTATTTATTTTCCATCAAATATGAATATTATACATATGATATGATTATAAGGATTATTATGATATGTATTTTATTATAGTAGTTAAGTTAATTATTTTAACTTAATTAAATAGTATATATGAAAGTGAGGTAGGATATGGATTCAAAACCCTAATTTTGAATTTTGAATAAGGAATGGGAATATTGATATAATATTATTTATATTTCAATGATATAAACATGTCTGATATGTGTGGAATGTTAATGTGTGGAACAATTATAGTAATATAGTTCAAAACCCTTGCATTACTGATAAACTATAGTACATGAGTCAATTATGACTATAAGATTTGTGAAGTTATTGTGTAATGTAATTTATGGAAATTATTATATTTAATGTTAATTAGGTAAACCCTAATTAATATTTAGAAATCCTAATTACTAAATTAGAACCCTAATTGCTAAGTTGTAAACCTTAATTATTATTTTAACAAGGTTAATAGTAATTAGTATATTATAAAGTCTAAATTACAAATCCTAGGTGATTAGTAAACCTAATTTAATTAGGGAACCCTAATTCACATTTTTAGAAACTAAGATTTCTATTTTAGCCCTAATCTCAAAATCCTAGAACTTAGACTTTTGGAACTTTAGGGTTAAACCCTAATGGGTGAGATAAAATGCCAACCTTGCCACTAAAAGTAAAAACCAAATGACCAAATTGCCCTTGTTAATATTTTATTAAGGTGGAGTGTAGATCTAGACCTAGTAGGTAGTTGGTGACCAACTCTAGCTAGCCATGTGGTCTTATAATAGCCTTTAATCAATAAAAATATGGCCACATGATCAGCGATGAGCATTACACCATATTATATATAGATTGAGAGAGAGAAAGGTTACTAACTTGCTCATTTTTTTCACCAACACTAAACTCACTTCTCTCTCAACTCAAACCTCCGAATTTTAGTGTTGGACCAGTCACAAAACAAGCCCCACTATCACTTGTAGCAGATCATAAACATTAGATCAAGAATTTGTTCAAGAAAGGTAAACCCTAGGCCGAGAATATTTGATCTTGTATGCTATGTAGGATTTGATGTTTGAATGTTTAAATATGTTGTATAAGGTGTGAATCAATGATCTGGGTTGCTAAATAGTGGATCCATAACATTTCTGTGCTCGAATCTAAGTTTTTACAAAATCTGGGAATTTTTCAAAAGTGGTCTGACAACCGAATGTCAGACCACATAGATCCTTATCTGGTTATCACTTTTGTTGTTTAAATGTTTGAACATGTATTATGCTAGAAGGACTTTAATCTGGACATAAAACCATGCTTAGATCATGCACAAATTTAATTTTATTGATGGTCAAAAGTCGTTGATCGCTTATGATCGAAGCGCTTCGGGTAACCTAGAAATCACCGTAAAGGTCTGACAACATTTTGAATTGCTTTGATCTGTCAGGTTTGAGGTTGGTTGTTGATGTTGTTGTATCCAGCTTGTAGCCTGTAGTATTAACTCTATAAATATTCCTTAAGATCACCTAAATGATAAACAGATTTGACTAAGCAGCCGGTCAAATTAGCCAAGACAAACATGTTTTATGTTTTCTGGGTTACCCATAAAACATATGAATGTGTTGCTTGACATGGTTTGACCTGACGTTATCGGCTAGATGTGTTGTTGTTAGATATGTTTTCTATTATAGATTTGTACCCCTACATGTTGCCTACACACTAGAACCATTATATCACATTAACAATTAACATAACCCGAAGAGAATTAAGCCTCAAACATGTTGCCTAACCCGAAGAGAATTGATCAATACAAGGCATAACGGGCTGATCACCCCCCGTGCCTGTAAGTTATGATGGTTTACAGATGAAGTTATGTTTGACCTTTTTGAAAACTGAAAACTATGTTCATTGTCTATCGACTGCTCTCTAGCTTTCGTCAGTACGTAGTTTCAAAATTTAAAATAAGATTTGTTATGTTATTTAGTGTTGCTTCAGTACTTCACAACTATTGCTTCGTTGTTGAAGAGTCATTCAAAGAAAACATTTATTCGTTTCAGCTAATGTTTATTGATTGCTATTACTTGTTGGGCACTCAAATGCTCATTCTTGCTTAATTTAAATGTTTTCAGCTATGTATGATCGACCTGAAGGTTCAGGCAAGAACAAAGGGAAAAGAAAGCTAGCAGATTAAGTTTGTGTTATCTTATGTAATAGCCAGACTTAAATAAGTCGATTTATATTTATTATCTATCATGTAATGAAATGTTTTAAAGGTCGCAGACTGGATTTAGACAACTCGATATGTAAATTAAGTTTGATATTTATGACATTATTATTATTATTATTCCGCCAAAGAAATGGTATCATGAAGCATCAAAATCCAAGTTTCAAGTACACCAAATTGGGGGCGCCACAGTTGGTATCGAGCTTTAGGGTTAGAAACCGTAGGTTGGAGTAGACCTTAGGCTATAACCTTAGAGCATAGGAAAACATTGAAGGTACAAATAACTCATATAGAGTTTAAAAGGAGATGCATCAAATAAATTCATCGTCAAACAAAAATAAAAGATAACTTATATAAAACTTTTAGTTGCGGTGTGTATATATTATATGCTAATCAAGATAATTTATGTGTAGATGTCAGGAGGAAAAGGATTAAGATACTCTATAAATATGCCTTAAGATCACCTAAACAATAAACAAATTTGACTTAGCAGCCGATCAAACTAGCCAAGACAAACACGTTTTCTATTTTTTTGGTAATCCGTAAAAATATATGAACGTGTCGGGCTCGACATATGGTTCGAATTTGACCTTATCTCGCTGGTGTGTTGTTGTTAGATGTGTTTTTCGTTATAGATCCTGCACTTACATGTTGGCTACACACTAGAACCATTATATCACATTAACAATTAACATAACCCGAAGAGAATTAAGCCTCAAACTGCCTACTCGAAGCTGACTGGGTTTCTGGGTAACCCCGAAAACCAAGGAAGCTCTGACAGTGAGTTCTATGGCCTAGATCTTAATGCTACGATGTGTTATGACCTAGATTATGATTGTTAATGGTAGTGTGACATACCTACTACACGATCAATGTTTAAACGAGCCTAGAAACACAATGAATTGAGAATTATGAATCTGGTTAAAGTAGACCTCAGAAGTCGGGTTGTCGTTGTTCTTGAGCTCAAGAACACTAACAATGACAGAAAGTGTCGCTATAGCCTATAGCGACAGTTTCTATTATTTTTATTTTCTAATTTCTGGAAAATGATTTAAAAATAGAAATAAATTCTAAAAATCATTTAAAAATAATAAATAAATTTCGAAAATTATAAAATCAGTTTTAAAAATTATTTCAAGTCATAAAAATTAACTTTTAATAATTTGGCATATTTTCCATAAATATTAGTAATTATTTGAATATTATTTATTTGATAAGTACACTAAATAAATTAATTAAAATGATTTTATTATGTTAAAAATCATTTTAAATGATAATAAGGTATTTAATAATATTTTAAGTTATAAAATGTAACTTTCAATATTTTAAAGTAAATATCATTAATTATTTAATATTAATGATATTATATTTATTTAATAATTATATTAAATAAATAGATTAAAATGATTTTATTGATTTAAAAAGGATATAATGATTTAAAAATATTTAAAGTAATTATAAATGACTTTTAATATTTTAGTGAATAATACCTTAATATTTTAATATTAATGGTAATTGTTTAAAATGATTTTAAATCATTTAAGGGTAATATTTATACTTTAAAAATATTTTGAGTTATTATAAATAACTTTAATATTTTGGCAATGGTTGCATTAATATTTAAATATTATTTAAATATTAATGATAATAGAATTATCTAATATTTAAATCATTTAATAATGATTCTAGAGTTTGAAAAATCAAGATAAATTATAATAATTATTTAAAAATTATTATAAGTCTTTTAAAAATAATATGACTTGTATTTAAAATATCAGAGATAATATTGAACTATATGATAGAGTTTTAAACTCGATAATTACCCGAACATATAATTGCCCGAACATATATAGTTTGACTGTATAAATGTCTATTTATGATCCAATGACTAATATAACTATGTGATCAGGTTTTTTGTTGACTGTAAATAACAGTACTATGAGTTATGATATGTTATTCTAATCAATAGAACAATCTTATAAATAATAGGTCATTGAATAAAAGATAGAACTAAGTTGTGTAAACAGTAGACCAGACAAGTATCCTAAACTCTTATTTTACTTTATTCAACAGATATCGTAAGCAAGTATCTTTACCCCTTGCATTTACTTTATGCAATGGACATGAGTAAGAAAGTTTCAGAATTATATTATCCTTGTGTCAGATTATTAACTCTATTGCTATTGATAGGTACTCAAATATTCGTATTCATGCAAGTTCTCGAACTTTATTCGTACATGGTTTATCAGTACAATATTATTATTAAATTTAGATATATTTATTCTGTTCGTAAATTTCTAAGATTTATTATACAAATGTCCTCACTTGGATAATTATTAAATACGTTGATACATACTTATTAATCTCCAATATGTATATCTTAATTGAAAATCGTCTAAGTTATTTGTCTCGGCTAGACACAGATTTAAAATATCTTTTGAATATGATAGAACCCTATTGATATCCAACCGAATTGTTTGGTTTGGATTCCCGACTTAGTATGAACTTTTCGAACATGAGAAAACTTTTGTACGCCTAAGGCGGATATGATAAACGAGAATATCATTCTGGTATTTAGTATTGATCAATACAAGGCATAACGGGTTGATCACCCCCCGTGCCTGTAAGTTATGATGGTTTACAGATGAAGTTATGTTTGACCTTTTTGAAAACTGAAAACTATGTTCATAGTCTATCGACTGCTCTTTAGCTTTAGTCAGTACGTAGTTTCAAAATTTGAAATAAGATTTGTTATGTTGTTTAGTGTTGCTTCAGTACTTCACAACTATTGCTTCGTTGTTGAAGAGTCGTTCAAAGAAAACATTTAATCCTTTCAGCTAATGTTCAATGATTGCTATTTCCTGTTGGGCACTCAAATGCTCATTCTTGCTTAATTTAAATGTTTTCAGCTATGTATGATCGACATGAAGGTTCATGCAAGAACAAAGGAAAGCTAGCAGATTAAGTTTATGTTATCTTATATAATAGCTAGACTTAAATAAATTGACGATATTTATTATCTATCATGTAATGAAATGTTTTAAAGGTCGCGTACCTGGGATTTAGACAACTCTGATATGTAAATTAAGTTTGATATTTATGACATTATTATTATTCCGCTTAAAGAAATGGTATCGTGAAGCAATCAATTTGGGTTTCAAGCACTCAATTTGGGGCGCCATGATATGTCTTAACACTTAGTCAAGCAGTAATTTTTGTGAGGTCTTTTATCAAAAGAGTATTTTCCTCGCTGCTAATAAAGAGACCTATGCTAGGGAGTATCTGTCGATTAGGCAGAAAGATGATGAGTCCATCACGGACTTCATGATAAGGTTTACCTTGGCCATGGTGGATTTATGAACCTCGCATGGACCGCAAAGCAGTAATGTAGAGAAGTTTAAATGGAGGATCCATTATAGGTATCAGCAGCATCTCATTAACACCAAGTTTGAAAATTTGTCAGCAGTGGCCAATGCAGCAAAGAATATTGAGATGGAGCGACATAATTTTTGGTTTCTAAACCGGAAGGGAGTCGAAAGAGGGACAAAGATAACCAGCAAGGTCAAACTTCAGGTCAACATGGGAAAAATTAGGGTAGTCAATGGAACAGGAACCGTGGTGGGCCAAGCAGGGCAAGTATGCATGTAATCGTAACACGGGTTATCGCAGATGCCTCAAAGAAGGGAAAAATCGTCACCTTCCGCCTACCTTGGTATGGATGTAATCGCTAGCAGGGCATAATCATCGATGAGGTGCAAAATCGTGGTTGTTATCCAGACCATTGGGTGGGGGGTAACCCAAATCTCATTTTGATAGCTCTTTATGCTACTTGTGGGGCTAATCATCCTGGGAGGCAAGCATTGCCAGAGTCACCGTGCATGCTTCTTTGTGTGGACAGACAATATATGGCTAGAGATTGTACCTACCACGTGGTAATGGTGGAGGTGGTGATAATGGTGGCAATAGAGGTTAGCGTCAGGGTTGTCGAGTGTTTGCCTTGACATATAACCAGACGGCAGGTGCACCACGTACTATTTTTGGCACTCTTTTAGTTGGCAATCGCGAGGCTTCTATTTTGTTTGATACAAGTTCTACTATCAGGTTGTTGTTTCGCCATTTTTTGTTTCTAAGACCCGTGTGTGCCATCTCGCCTTTTAGATTCTATTATGTCTATTGCTACCCCCAATGGGGACTTCTGTTGTTATTTCTGATTTATATCTAGCGTGTCCGATAAGTTTTGGGGATAAGATCCGTAGCGTTAATCTTCTTCCGATGTGTATGCACAATTTTGATGTCATTCTTGGGATGGACTGGTTGGATAAACACCAAGCCACTATCGATTGTCAGGCGAAGAAGGTTATATTTGGAGATGTAAAGTCTCTGGAGTTTGTGTTTCAGGGTTCACAGCCGAGTAGGGTGTTGAAGTTAATTTTAGCTTTGAAGGCTGGGAATTAGTAGCAAAGGGCTGTGAGAGGTATTTGGCATTTTTGAAAGATAGCTCCAAGGGTGAGTCCCGTATTAAGGATGTTCCAATTGTTCGTGACTTTTTCGATGTGTTTCCTGAGGAGTTGTAAGGGTTGCCACCACAGCGGGAAGTGGAGTTTGCTATTGAGCTTATTTCTGGTGCGGAGCCTATCTCTAAGGCGCCGTATCGAATGGCACCATTGGAGTTGCAAGAGTTGAAAGAGCAGTTGCATGAATTGTTAGATCGTGGTGTGATTCGCCCGAGTGTTTCGCTGTGGGGTGCTCCGGTCTTGTTTGTAAAGAAGAAGGATGGGTCTATGAGGTTGCGTATAGACTACAGAGAGTTCAACAAGATCACCATCAGGAATCAGTATCCATTGTCGAGGATTGATGACTTGTTTTACCAACTTCAAGGGGCAAAGTATTTTTCAAAGATAGATTTGAGGTCGGGCTATCATCAGTTGAGGGTGAGGGATGAGGATATCCCCAAGATGGCTTTTCGTACTCGATATGGGCATTACAAGTTTTTGGTGATGCTATTCGGGTTGACTAACGCTCCGACGGTATTTATGGATTTGATGAATCGGGTGTTTAGGGAGTACTTGGACAAATTTGTCATTGTATTTATTGATGACATTCTGGTTTACTCTAAGTCTAAAAAAGAACATGAGTAGCATCTTAGCACAGTATTGGGAATTTTACAGACAGAGAAATTGTATGCTAAATTCTCTAAATGCAAGTTTTGGTTGGAGCAGGTCGCATTTTTGGGACATGTTGTTTATGCCGAAGGCATTAAGGTGGATCTCAAGGTTGAGGCAATCACTAAATGGCCAAGACCTACTTGTTGATAGATTAGAGTTTCTTTGGGTTTGGCGGTGGTATTATAGGCGCTTGGGAAGGGTTTTCCTTGCTTGCCTTACCATTAACCCAGTTGATGAGAAAGGGTGTGAAGTTTGTGTGGAATGAAGAGCGTGAGAAGACTTTTGAGGAGTTAAAGAAACGGCTTGTGACAGCTCCTATACTTGCATTGCCGTCGGGGACTGGAGGTTACCAGATTTATAGTGATGCTTCTAAGAAGGGTTTGGGGTGTGTTTTGATGCAACACGATAAGGTGATTGCTTATGCTTCTAGGCAGCTTAAACCTTATGAGGTGAACTACCCCACACATGATTCAGAGTTGGCAGTAGTTATATTTGCCTTAAAGATTTGGAGGCATTATTTGTATGGAGAGACTTGTGATATCTTCACCGATCACAAAAGTCTTAAATACATTTTCACTCAGAAGGAGCTCAATATGAGGCAGATGCGTTGGTTGGAGAATCTAAAAGATTATGATGCTAGAATTCAGTATCACCCGGGGAAGACAAATGTGGTTGCGATGCTTCAATGAAAGAGTTATGGGAGTGTAGCAGCCCTTATTACACAACCTCAGCTTATTTTGGACATGGAGCGGTCAAAGTTGGAGTTGTATGTACAAGGTTCAGATGGACACGTGGCTGGTATTAGAGTGGAGCCCTCTCTTATCTCAAGGGTCAAGGAAGCTCAAAAGGAAGATGGGGAATTATGGAGTATGACGCAGAATCTAGAGGAGGGCAAACAGCCCGAGTTTCATATTGATGAACATGGTGTGATTTGGTTGGATGAGCGATTGTGTGTACCATCCGATCCAATCATTCAGGAGGCGGTGTTGGCTGAGGCTCATAGTTTGTCATTTTCTATTCATCTAGGTTCTACAAAGATGTATAAGGACTTGAAGAATAATTTTTGGTGGAATGGGATGAAACGAGACGTGACTGAATATGTTGGGAACTGTCTCACTTGTCAACAAGTGAAGATAGAACATCAACGAGCTAGTGGGTTATTGCAACAGTTAGACATTCCAGTGTGGAAGTGGGAGGATATCACAATGGACTTTGTGACTAGTTTGCCAAAGACTTTCAAGAAGAATGATGCCATTTGGGTAGTGGTGGACCGGCTGACCAAATCGGCACACTTTTTGGCGATCCATGAGGGTTACTCAGTGGATAGGTTGGCACATATCTTTCAACAGGAGATTGTTAGACTACATGGTACTCTGGTGTCTATTGTTTCAAATCAGGACCCATGGTTCACTTCACGATTTTGGAAAGGGTTTCAATGAGCTTGGGGGGCAACCTACCAACTTCGCATTTTTCCATCCGCAGAATCGATGGGCAATCGAATGCACTATTCGGATGTCAAGGATATGTTGAGGTCTTGTGCACTTGAATGGTCGTAATGGGATGATTACTTGAGTCTAGTTGAGTTTGCTTATAACAACAAATTGCACGCAAGTATTGGAATGGCTATTTTTGAGGCGTTGTATGGTAGAAAGTGTCGGGCACCAACTTGTTGGGATGAGGTGGGCGAAAGGGCCATAGAAGGGCCTGAGTTAGTTCAAATCACTACGAAGAAGGTAGCGGTGGCTAATGAGAAATTGTAGTCGGCTCGATCATGGCAGAAAAGTTATGCTGATAATGTGAGACCCCAGATTTTATGAATAAAGATTTAATTTTTTTCGAAATATTTTTTTGAATATTATGGTGTGGATTTGAGATAGTGTTATAGTTGTGGGTAGTATTTAAAAATTTTGAAAAGTATGCAAGTTGTTGTATAATATTCGACTGATCGTGGAATATTCTTTTTGTCGGGGAGTATTCGTATGACGGTACAATCATTGGTGGACCCCACAACGAATTATTTTCTTGATTGAGAAAACCACAAAAATATTTTTTATGAAAATAATGGTAGAAGTTTTACTGTTAAAACCGCTGAACTACTCCTTGTAGTAAAAGTACAAAGAATACGCTGTGGTTGCCTAGAAGACACAAAGATTGATTATTGATGCTTACGTGAGAAGTCACTCAATTTTGTTTTATTAGTATTATTAATGTAATAAAATGTAAAAGCTTTTTATATAAAATGTAATACTTTATAAAGTTATAATATTATATTCTATTATGCATAGTATTTTGCATAGTAAAATCTTTTTACATAAAACAAAAATACTTTTTATAAAGTTATTCTATAAATAAAATATATTATATTTTATTATGTATAGTGTTGATATAGTGCTCAGATAGTGTTTTACATAGTAAAATCTTTTTATATAAAACATAATACTTTTATAAAGTTATTCGTTTTATTAGATTATAAATAGAATATATTATATTTTATTTAAAAGATTTTTTCTTTAAATACGGATCATCCGATTAAAAGTAAATCAACTGGACCGCTCATGAATTAGTTACTACGCTGATCCATTCATCTATAAATAGAAGCTCATTCCTTCATTATTTCTTACTTAATTCACTTTGAAACTCTAGAGAGAGAAACTATAGAGAGAGTTCTTCTTCTATAATCTTGAGCGTATTTCTTTAGAGTTTAAGAAAGCTTTGAGCATAGTGCAAGTTTTCTTTGAGTATATCCTCGCCCTACTAGTCGGAGTACTCTTCTTTCGAAGGTAAGGGATATTATTTGTTGTACTCGTAAGGGGTATTCTTTCTTTCTTATTTGTGAAGAGATCTTCTGTTATTCCATTCTTTATTATTCTGTTAGAATAACCTGTATACGCGGGATACCCTATACTTGGTGAAATTCTTCTGTTATTCCATTATATTTTATTATGTTAGAATAACCTGTCTATGCGAAGTATCGCATACATGGTGAAATTATTCTATTATTCTATTCTTTATTACTATATTGGAACATCATGTCTGTGCGTTTACGTATGACTTGGTTCTGTTGTTTATTATTCTGTTGGAATAACCTGTATACGCGGTCTACCCTATACTTGGTGAAATTCTTTTATTATTTCATTCCTTATTATTATGTTGGAATAATCTGTCTATGCGAAGTACCGCATACATGGTGAAATTCTTCTATTATTTCATTCCTTATTATTATGTTAGAATAACCTGTCTATTCGAATTACCGCATATATGGTGAAATTCTTCTATTATTCTATTCTTTATTATTCTGTTGGAATATCCTGTCGGTGCGTATTACGCCTGACCTAGTTCCATTATTTATTATTCTCATTGGAATAACTTTCGTCTCGGCAAGTGGCCTATCGATGCATGGTGATTTTTGTTGTTATTCCATTATTTATCATTCTGTTGGAACATCCTGTTTGTGCTTTATGCATGACCTAGTTCCGTTATTTATTATTCTATTGGAATATCATGTCTGTGCATCTACGCATGACCTGGTTCCATTATTTATTATTCTGTTGAAATAACCTGTCTGTGCGGTTTATCGCATGTATGGTGAATTCTTCTATTATTCCATTCTTTATTATTCTGTTGGAATAACCTGTCTATGTGGATTGCCACATGCATGGTGAATGACTCTTCGTATTCATTTCCTATTAAATTATAGAAATGAGATGTGTACGTGGATTACCGCATAGCGGGCGAAAATCCATTGCAGTTTTATATATTCTATGATACTATTTTGGTTAAAGTTTTGGCTTTTATACTCCATGAAATTAGTGGAATATCCTTGATATTTGCGCTTCATCCAGTATCTTTTAATGGAAATATTCTTCTGAGCATTCTTGAATTTTACTCCACAAAGCAGTATCATGTTGACAATTTGGACGTTATTGGTTCCTGGATAAATTAATTTTTGAACTTGTTTTATTGAATTATTATGTCATTGTCATCATCCTCATGTTTATATTATGTTAAAAGTCATATGTGGCCTATTGTGCATAGATGGACTTGGTATGATTATGACCAGGGATTATTTGGTATAATCATGACCGTAATGTTATAAATGATGTGAAAAAAATCCTCATTGGCTCGTAGTGCATTGATGGACAGTTTTTGGTATGATTATGGCTATGGATTCTCTTCGGCCAAGGGTACAAAGATGAATTGTTTTATGGCATGATCAGGACCGTTGATGAAAACACGATTATCTTTGGCCCGTAGTGCATGAATAATTCGTGGTCGTGATAATGCACTAGCTGCATTTATGGATATGATGAACAGAGTGTTCAAACTATATTTGGACAAGTTCGTCGTTGTGTTTATCGATGATATTCTAGTCTATTCTAAGACGCTAGAAGATCATGATGAACACTTAAAATTAGTGTTGGAGACACTAAGGAAGGAGAAGTTATATGCGAAATTCACCAAATGTGAATTTTGGCTGGAAAAGGTGCAGTTTTTAGGTCATGTCATTGACCAAGAGGGGATTTCAGTAGATCCAGCGAAGGTAGAAGCAGTAATGAATTGGGAACGACCGAAAACACTGACTGAGGTGCGAAGTTTCTTAGGGTTAGTAGGGTACTATCGAAGATTTATCCAAGATTTTTCGAAGATAGCTACCTCGTTGACTAATTTAACAAGGAAGACGGTGAAATACGTATGGACGGATAAATGTGAAGACAGCTTTTCAAGAATCAAGAAAAGATTAAGTGAAGCTACTGCTTTGTCATTGCTAGATGACACGGGAAATTTTGTAGTGTATAGTGATGCTTCTCGATAGAGGACTTGGTTGTGTGCTTATGCAAAGATGGCAAAGTCATTACAGATGCATCTCGGCAATTGAAGGATTATGAGAAAGTTTATCCTACTCATGATCCGAACGGGGCCATGAGTGTTTGCCCTAAAGATATGGAGACATTATCTTTATGGGGAAAAATGTGAGATATATACGGATCATAAAAGTCTAAAGTATATCTTCACTCAGAAGGAGTTGAATATGAGATAGAGAAGATGGCTAGAGTTAATAAAGGATTATGATTGTGAAATCATGTATCACCCCGGAAATGCCAATGTAGTTGTCGATGCCTTAAGTAGGAAGGGTCGGGAAAAGTTATCTTTGTTAACGGCTCAAAATGAGTTAATAACAGAGATGGCTAGGATGGAAATAGAAGTAAGGATGCCGAGTGATTCGAGGCAGATACTCTTTATGACGGAGATGCAATCTACCATCGTAGAAAGAGTCAAGGAAGTACAACTCAAGACTGAAGAGTGTAACCAATTGAAGAAGCGGTTATCCAAGAAGGAAGATACTAAGTATAGTCTTGATAATGAGGGATTATTAAGATTTGAAGGAAGAATTTGGGTTCCGAATGAGATGGAATTAAAGGAGCAAGTGTTACAAGAAGCTCATAGTTCGAGGTACTCGATACATCCTGGTAGCACTAAGATGTAACAAGACCTTCGACAGAGTTTTTGGTGGCCAAACATGAAGAGAGAAATAGCGAGTATGTGAGTAGGTGCTTGACTTGTCAAAAGTTAAGGTAGAACATCAACAACCCAAAGGGCTTATATACATACCATTAGAGATTCCAGAATGGAAGTGGGAGCATATCACGATGGACTTCGTGGTGGGACTTCCGACGCATTTTAATAAAGGATACGATTCTATTTGGGTAATAGTGGACCCAGGTTGACAAAGTCACTCACTTTTTGCCAATTAGGTCAAGTATAACTTAGACCGCTTAGCTAAACTTTATGTTAAGGAAATCATTTCCAGACATGGAGTAGCGGTATCGATTGTGTCAGATCGTGATCCACGATTCACATCGAACTTTTGGAGGAGTTTGCAAGCACAGTTGGGAACACAGCTGAGGCTAAGCACAGCTTATAATCCATAAACCGATGGGCAGAGCGAGAGAACAATTCAGACGTTAGAAGACATGTTGAGGTCTTGCTTCATGGATTTCAAGGGTAGTTGGGATGATCACCTACCACTAGTAGAGTTTGCGTATAACAACAGTTATCATGCAAGCATAGGTATACCGCCGTATGAAGCTCTGTATGGAAGAAAGTGCTGAACACCATTGTGTTGGGATGAGGTGGGAGAACGCCGAATGCTAGGACCAGAATTGGTGCAGCAGACAGCGGATGTGGTAAAGTTAATTCGGATGCGTCTTGTCACAAATTTCGTGACGTATGTAAGAAGTATGCGGACTCACATAGACTAAGTCGAGAGTTTGAGGTGGGCTCGTATGTGTTTCTAAAGGTATCTCCCTGAAAAGGAAAGATACGCTTTGGAAAGAAAGGAAAGTTAAGTCCAAGGTTTATAGGACCTTTTAAGGTATTAAAACGGGTGGGAGAGGTAGCTTATGTGATAGCATTACCTCCAGACCTAGAACGGATACATAACGTGTTTCACGTATCTGTATTACGTCCATATAAGCCAGAATATAAGCATGTAATCGAATATGAGCCGATTCATATCGAGAAAGACTTAACATATGAAGAATCGTCGATGCGATGCGGATCATTGATAGAAAGGAACAAGTTCCGAGGAACAAGGTAATACCATCAAGAAGGTAGTATGGAAGAACAACCTTTGAAGTCAAGAAGCAACGGGAATTAGAAGAAAAGATGAAGAAAAATTTTCCCCATCTATTTGGTTAAAGTAAGACGACCAGACGGGGACGTAATCTTTATATAAGGGGAAGAATGTAACTAATTCGAGAAATTTTGGATCTTATTGTAAAATGATTTTATTAAATTAAATAATAATAAAATCCTATTCTATGTGTTATCAAGATGGTTGTCATTATATAACCTATTGATGTTAGAATGTCGTAGTATTTGAGCTACGTGAATGAATTAAAGTGTTTGAATTTCCAAGATGAAAATAAAAGTTTTAGAAATTTTCCAAAAACACTATTCATCTCAGATTTGCAAGGATATATTTTTGAATTTCCTAGAAATACGTAATGATGGAATAACAAGGTAAGAAAGATTATGTAATAAAAATCTAGTTATGGAAAATGTAATATTTCGCTTGCGGACTTAATTTATAAACGTTAAGGAAGGCGAAATAGTAATGAATAAGAAATAATGGTATGATACTTTGGTATTGTACAAAGTAATGAAAACGAGTGTAATACAAAGTATTATACGAGTTTGTATGAAGGATGAAATATCGTATATAAATTCTATAAGCATTAGAATACGAAAATGATACATAAACTATATGTATATGTATTAAGTAGTGTTAATGGACTTGGAAAGGTTGATTGGAATTAATAAAAGTCCAAGTGAATTAAAGGGAAAGGCCCAATTATTAGTTAATGAACCAATTAGTGTTTATTAATGCAAAGCCCAAATGTTGATTTAATGTAAGCCCAAGCTAGAGTCCAATGAATTAATTGACCCATGGGGCAAACCATGTTAATATGGTTTAACTTGGTAATCAAATTAAATGTGTGGTGATCAAGTGTTAGAAGTAATGACCAAGACTTAGGAGTAATGGCCAAGCAAAAGATAAGTGTTGTGCTAGCCAAGTAATGAATAGTAAGGAGGTGGCTTAGGAGGTGGGTTGAATTAATGACTAAACTACCCTAGCTTTGCAACTTCTATAAATAGAGAAGACTTGCTAGCCATTTAACACTTGTTGAAATAATCTAAACATCTCAAAGTGCTTAAGTGTTAGAGAGAATAAGCTACAATAAGTCACTTCCATAAGAAAGAAGAAGAAGAAGCTACTTACCAAGAATTCAAAAGTAAGACTTCTTCTCTAAATTATCTTCTATCTCTAACCATGATAGGTTGATAAGAAAAGTTTGGATTAAGAAACATGGATGTTAAGAAGTAAGAAGAATGAGTAAGAAATGAACTTAAGCCACATAAGTTGGCAATAAGTCATTTGAACTTATAAAAGTTATAAACTTATTATAAGTTAACCTTGAATGTTAGTATGAAAATTATGAACTTATAAATGAGTTAATTAAGGGGAGTGATATGGATGTAAAGGAAATTGTATGATCATATGTATCATGTATACCTAAGTAAAGTTATATGTGAAGAACATGTAAAGTATGATGATTAAGAAACTTTAATTGTCATAAGTCATGAACAATAAAATCATAAGTAGTCTATAATTTGACAAGTTATAAGCTCATGAAGAATAAGTCAAAAATCCAACAATAAATATAGTTTGTTGTAATAAGTATGTTAAGATGTTCACATGATGAATGGAGTTCATTTGTAATGTTGAACAAATCATAAAAATGAAGATTTTCCGGAAATTGCACGATTGGACGATAATCGTCGAATTCGTAAAATTCTCGGAATAGAAGTTAAATTTTGTGTTTGCACTCGAAACCATTGTTTTCCAATGGAGAGGTTTCATATTTGGCATTTAAGAGTTTCAAACTCAAAAATGACCGAATTCCGACTTAGAACGAAGAAACGAGCGTTGAACGTTCACGAACGTTTATCGTTTTCGTTAAAAATGAACTGATAGGTGAATTCAGTTCATTTTTAGCAAACGAAGTCGAATAGATAAAATTCTTGCATGAACGCGTAGATTATGTAATTTGTGAACCGTAGGCTTTTGAATGAGCCAATTCGGACTTATAACGAAGAAGTTATGCGTCCGGGAAGTTCACAAAATTCAAAAACTGAAAAAAAAATTTGGTGCAGAGTGAGTTGCCATATGGCCAACCCTAGGCTAAATCGGGTCACGCTTGAATACAGAATGTTGTTCAAGACATCGCAAGAGTTCGCCGCAGAGCGAACAATAGTACAATTTGTGGCGCGCAAAGACCACGCAAAGATCTGAAAAATCTTCTAGAGTGTATGGCAATACGCATATTAATAAGTAAGGACTCATGCAAAATGGCTGGGCCTCGTAACAAGGATGGTAATGAATGTTTCTTGTCTACATCGGGATTTTTGTGTGTCCCTTTCCGTTACTTATTCTTTGGTGTTCTCATTTTAGGAGAGATTTGTTTGAAAAAACAAGTGAAAAAGGTCCGACATGTGTAATGTCGACGATGGACTGTTAAGAGTCGCCAGTTGGTTTTTTAAATGGTTGTACCAACACAACCGAGAAAAGGTTTGCACATTGACCCAGTGATGTGACACTGATATACGGGTCTGCGAAACCGAGATTCGTTTAGGGTCCGGGGACTTGGTTATGCGCACCCCCCGACATCCGTGTTACCACGGTGATCGCCTCTTTTCAAGAAACTATTATCTGAGTGTGTGTGTGTGTGTGTGTGTGTGTGTGTGTGTGGGTCAATGTGTTGTTATATGAAAGTTGTGCGAGGCCTCGTTCGAACCTATATACATAGGGTTTGAATTTGTGTAAAAATTCAGTTTTTAGCAAGATATGGCAATGATGTTTTATGAATGAGGTTTTTCAAACCCTGATGCTCAATAGGAATTGAGACCTTTTACACTCCCATTTTTTATTAAGTGATCGGCTGGATTGATTTTATTTGACAGATGCGAAGCATCCGTATGAAAATAATATACAAAAATAATGCCGACCTCGTCGTGGGTATGGAAACCATCTGAGGAAATTCAGACATCGCAGAATAATTTACAAGCTGCTTACAGCTAAAAAATGTCCATCATGGGAACCGAATCTAGATCCAATGGGATGAATCTGTGATCACATGATTCCTAGGCGCACAGAATATTGCAATTTGTATAAAAGCAATAAGCAGGTATATTTATAAAAGTGGTAAATATATATATACAGACATGATCACCAACCACGAAGCACCTCCATGGGGGATTAGAAATGTAAATAAAGCTGTTAAAAGCTATCAACCGCCACGGAGGAAACTCCAAAGCGGGACAAAACGTAAATAAAATCAGTAAAGTTTATCAATCGCCACTTAAGAGAACTCGGTGCAGGATAAAAATATATATATATATATATATATATATATATAGCAATAAATGCACCGGATGAAAAATCCAGGCTCATCAAACAGAGTTCGACCACGCTCATATATATAAGTATATATATATATATAAGCTTAGTAAACGCATTGGATATAAAATCCAAGTTCATCGAATGTAGTCTCGACACGCTTAATATATATAAATGTACATATATATATATATTAAAGCAATAAACGCCCAAATCAAGTCTAGGTTCATCGAACAAAGTTCGACACACAATTATATATATAAATATATATATATATATATATATAGAAAATCAAGTAAACGCCCGCATCAAGTCTAGTCTCAATCAAGGCATAACTCGATAATGTTAGTCATATATATATATATATATATATATATATATATATATATATATATATATATATATATATATATATATATAGATCGAATGAAACCACGGATCAAGTCCTGGCAAAAGCAAGCAACACGACTCTCAACGTGTAGAAGGGTGTGTGCACAGATGAAGAGAAAGACTCTAAAGTGTGTGAGAAGGCTTACAGCTGACTGATAAAAAAGGCTTCTATATCTTTAAAGTGGGTAAACACTGGCTTGTATGGGTACAAAAGAGGCTATATATGAGCTCACAGGTGTTTGAAAGTGGGAAAATACACTGTATGGTGAGTGCAAAGTAAATTGTGCAGGGTTTCCCCGTCTTTTTTCTCTTAAAAATCAGCACCCCAAGCCCTCTATTTATAGGCAATATGAGCCACAAGTGTACCTGAGGCGGGTTGGGTCGTCTCGAAGTACGTGCACTCAAGCACTGTAATGTGCACTCAGTTTTTTAGAAGTGCAATCCGGGCATCCGTTTTGAGGTATTCAGGACCAATTTCAGACCGCCGTTGTCGAGAGTTGTACGATGGCATGGGATTAGAGTTTGTACGAAGTCATTGAAGATGGGACGATGCCCTCCGGTCTTCAAGCTTCAACTTTCATCCGTTACCTCGCACAATAGTCACTCGGGATTGGTTAGCCTTGTGGGACATCGTTGCGTAGAGACGAGATGTGGCATCGTTTCGGACGAGATGACGATGTTGCCCCTCACCGGTGTTATCGCCGGATTGGGCCGATAAAGCAGATGTTGCTCAGACTTCGCTGAGATTGGACTGCTGCATTTGTTGAAGGTCCTCATTGTCATCTTTGAGGTGTGTCTGTCTTCCCGATGTTATTACCGGGCTGGCACAGTGTATCTCGTTGTGAGTGCTGAGATTGAAGCTGATGGCATTTGAAACAAGCATTTTTGGGGTTATCTCCAAAATTGCATTCCTTGGGGTTATCACCAAGGTTGGTGGCTATTCCCATGGTTGGGAATGAGACTGGATACCTCGAGGTTATTTCCGAGATTAATCGGTCTTCTCCAGTGTGAGTTTCGGTATTGTATCTGCAGGCCTCGGGGTTACATCCGAGGTTGAAATCGTTACTCCTAGATTGCGATCCGGGGTTGATGTTGAACTTCCGGTAGTATCCGGTATGGATTTGGATTGTCTTTCAGGGTTCTCTCTTAAAAGACGAATTTGTCCTCCTGCAATGTTAGTAACAGTAGTACAGAAAATTTCGAGTGTCTATAGATCCCCCTCTTTATCATACTCATGCATGGCGATGCATGGGTAGGATAAAGAATCCTAGACACTTGAAATGCAACAAGATAAACATGGTGCTAAGGATAGCAACATGATGCAAATGTATGATGCATGTGTACGGGGTTGTGGCCCAACATGTTGGGGATGATTGCTGGCTCCTTGTTGCTTCAACTGGGGATTGGCAATACTAACCAAATCTGATGTGCAAACCGAATCTGTTAGGATGTTGGTGTTGGAGTTATCACCAAATTCCTGTGTTCTTGATAACGACTTGATCCTGAAGGGGTATCTCTTATGTGTAAGAGATCTGTGGGGATAAAGCTTGATCTGTTTGAGGATGTGTATAACATATTCCATCATCTATCCTCTTTGATAATGTTGACCTCCCTGGTTAGTATCGCCGGAAAATGTCACGATTCTCATTGGATTTATCGCCAACAAGAAATGTCGAGGATGCTCGACCTTCGTTGACGGTAAATCCTTAATTGAAACATCCTCATGGGATATACCGTCAAGGTTGCTTGACCTTCACCGACGTGTGAATCAACTCAACAAACTCGTGAGGAGATCAAGGTTGCTTGACCTTCACCGACGATGTAGATCAACGGAGCATTGCGTTGTGACCCCCGCTGGGGATCCGCTGGGGAATATGAGCAGCTGGGTATGAGAACCTCAAATAGCTCTATAGCTCTGATAGGTTTAAACGCTATCAACTGAAATGACGTTAAGGTTGCTTGACCTTCGTTGATATGTTAGTCAACGGCTGAGCATGCGTTGCTACTCCCGCTGGAGATATAAGTTGTAACCCCCGTCGGGGATCTACTGGGGACGCATGAGTACGTACGGAACTACCGAACGGTTCTCAATGCTTAGATGGGTTTACCTGCCATCGGCTGAAATAATGTCAAGGCTGCTTGACCTTCGTTGATAGAATTGTCAACGGATGAACGTGTTGTAACCCCCACCGGGGATCTACGTTGTAACCCCCGTTGAGGATTCACGTAGGGTAACGACCGAGCTCAACGTGACATCGGACTCTATATAAGGTATTGCCGTATGTGATTTGTGACAACTGAGGTCATCGACAGAGTATACCTTGTGTTCAGGCGACTACCAATGAGTGATGTACAGATTCAAAGTCTCTTCTAAGAAGACCAGGATTGTATGCAGTTTTGCTCAATCGCGTGGCATTTTTATTCTCGATTTGACCTTTTTAGCCTGTAAGAACTTCATTTCAACTCGAACTGGGCTGAGCCGGAGGAGTGGGACCCACATAGAGGAGCCGCAGATGCACTCACATGTAGCGTAGTGCACTTCTGCGGCCATGAGCAGAGTGAGCTGACGACAAAGCGTCAGATGATAAATCCAAATGAGGCTTCACTTCAGAAGTCACTTTCAACTTGTTTCACTTTAGAAAAACCGCGAGCCATCTTCAGATCTGCTGAGTTCGGGCCGCTTTCGCAAATTACATCACCGCACAAGTGTTCTACACTATCCGGGTAACAATATGTATGTATTTTTTTCCGGTTTACGTCAGTTAGATTGTGAGATATCGCATTTAAATGCATCTAAAGCGAGATAGTAGTGATTATGTATGCATAAATGACTTGATAAAAAATATTCAACATAATAAATGTTAGTATTAAACCATGCTGAACATAATGATGTGAAAAAATTTGACTTCTAAGACAGCCAAATTGGCACCTTTTTCTGTTATTTTTTGTCCTATTTGAGGTCCAATGAGCAAAAGGTAGAAAGGCAAAATACTCCTAGCATTGAGGTTGGCCTTATGCATGATAATTTTGATTTTTAATGCATATATTAGGTATATGACTTTGGGATGGTGTGCTCTCGAATGGCCACCTAGACATGCTGCAGGTGCATGTGGATAGTCCTATTTTCAAAGGGGACTACATGTAAATTTTTCCAAATGTAGGCATTAGGTAGTCATGCATTCTAACTCTATTATATGTTAAAGTAAATGCATGCATGCATATAGTCATATAATGCATTTTAGAAAGCTCTAGGTAAGAAAATACCACACCCTTTCTGAGGTGATTTGGAGACTTGTTGTCCAGATATTATGGATCCGGATCAGCCGAGCAGTTCTTATAGGACCGCTTCTGGCGTACGATGGAGGGCTTTCGAAGTGCCTCGCCCCGATTACTCGCCGCATGTACCTCGTCGGTTGGTGGAGGCTGTGATACATCCTTTACAGGTAGATGTTCCAGATGTCGAGGACGAGGAGGTGGATATTGAGGATTCCGCTCCTGCTGCACATATCCCTCGCAGGGAGCTTCCGAGCATCCAGGTGGTGAACCCAGATTTGCTGGGTGATTTGGATTGACACATCGATGTATTTGCATGCTAACGAGGTATGACGTTAGATTTTATCTTCTTTCTTTCCTATTGATGGGGATTAAAGGGTTCTAATGTTGATCTGCATTTCATGCAGGTTCCAGGTTTTACACAGCCTCGAGGGAACTAGTTTAGCATCCACTCCATGTACCAGGCGCTTCATCCTGATTATAGAGTAGTAGTGCATGAGTGGGGATTTGGGGCATTTTCTCCATCCTTCCCGTCGTTGTCCCCTCGGGTAACCTCGAGGCATTATCTCGAAGCGATGGTTTCTTCAGACTCGATCACTCCCCTGCTTTGGATTGCGAGGTGATGATGGCGCCTATGGATTGGCGATTTATCACAGGTATGGAGTTTGGAGGGGAGCCAGTGCCTTGCATGGCGAATATCACCCCTACGCCATCCGATCCTTATTAGGAGTTCGGCGAGGAGCTCAAAGCGCGGGATCTGTCTGTTCAGGTCCTTTGGCGTAGATGTTCTGAAGCGGGCTATTGAGTGAGCCCATGCCCGATGATGTCAGGATCAGGGATCGCGTTCTGCGGCGATTGTTCCTGATGATCATTCGAGGCTGCTTCATAGCAGATAACTCTTCCACGATATCTTTCTCTTTGGTCAGCGCCACACGTGATGTGGACCGTATAAAGAGTATATGGTAGGGGCTCTTACACCTTTGCCTATTTCCTCCGGGGCATGAGTGCGCTCGCTGTGGTTTGACCGAGGCTTGGCTAAGTTTTTACCCGTTTCTGCTGGTGAGTATTTCTCTTGTCTTTTTCCATTCACAGGTTAAGAGTGTTTACTGATAGCAGATGTTTTGCCATTGTGTTGGCAGTTTTGGGCCTATGAGAGGCTTCCATGTTTGCGTCCCATAAGTGTGTTAGGCTTAGATACCTATCCACGAGGATGACGATGGCACCATTCTATTTTGCCAGAGGTCCCTATATCTGAGGGCTTCGCTCACTGCCGTATGCAGCTGGAGTTGCTGACGGCTGACTCCATTACATGGATTCCCTACTCAGAGGAACATTTGACCATTGGTTTTGAGGATGGACACCCTACTGGAGTAGAGTATTTGATTTCCACCCGGAGATTTCCTCTTTTCATAGATGGAGGCTGGGAGCTCTATTTAGGAGAAGCGTCTTTATTAGGAGCACCACAAGGAGATTCAGATACCGATCTTGCCTCTGTCAAGCGCCATTGGCTTGTATCACACCACCACAATCCTTTGATATTCCATTGTTGGGAGTTGATGGTTTTGATTTATCCGAGGGTCCATGTACTGTGGGAGATATTCCGGCGTTGGTGGCTCCTCAAGACTATTGGGGCCCGATCCCGTGCCACACGATTTACGGGGGGACATGGTTCAGGATCTTTGATGATGGCGGATTGGGTAGCTTGTGTATCGAGCTCAAACTCATCCGACCCAGATTGATAGCTTGACCCGATTGGATCGAGCACACATATTTATCCGGCATTTGGGCGAGAGATCCAAATCCAGAGAAGTGAGTCATTTGTTCTTCCAGCTCGGCCGCCCCTCGAACGACCCATTTGGTTTTACCGGCGCAGATCCTCCTCTTTATAGGACTGACATCCCTGTTGATAGAGATCCAGTGACTCAAGAGGAGTTACATCAGGTGGACAGGATTGAGGATGTGGACATTGAGACCTTGGTCTTCTTCTGATGTATATTCTCATTATATCTTTTGATAGGCCTCTGTTAGATATTGGGTGGCTGTTTCTCATTCTCGCTATATCTTTTGATAGGCCTCTGTTAGTATTAGGGCGTATGTGCCCCATTTTCATGTATTTGTAGCTATATAGAGCTGATGTATTAGATGATGATATATTTAGGAATGTATGCACCGTTTTTCATTCCCTATATCATATTGCCATCCATTATCTATTATGCATGTATCATGTTACGCATATGTATGTATGTCCAGAGATATTCGGCATTGACCCCTGGATGGTCTTATGACACGCCCATACAGATGTCTTCTTGACAGAGTTAGTAGTATAGATCATACCCCACCGTCAGTGGTGGCATTGGGTATACGATCGTGGTACGATAGCATGTCACCACCAGACAGGGTGATTGTAGATCTGTTGCTATAGCATACCATGACCCTTTTGGTATTTCAGGTTCCTGCAGGATTCGTGGACGGGATGATAAAGCATTGGCTACCGACGATGGCGGTATTCCGCTTTGGCACCCAAGAGTTGACTCTACTCTAGAGGAGTATGCCTGCTTTACGATCTCGCCTTAGGCAGATGCACCTCGCGTGCACATGGCTTTGGGAGACATGAGTAGACGATTCATGACTCTCATAGGATTGAGGCGCAGAGTGGTGCAGGATGAGCTGACATCTGGCCACGTGATCTCTCAGCATTTTCTGTATGACAGTTAGCGCGGAGGATTACTCACGACATTCCGGGGATTTCACCGTGTCAGAGGATCATTGGCGTTTGGCAAAAGTTGATGTACTGATGCTATGTGTACTGTCATACGTGTATATGCCGCGGTATATGGATGAGATAGACATAGGAGTTATCATGGCCGTGAGAGCTCTCAGGGAGGGTCGTACCATTGTACGTATGATTGTGGCAGAGACCCTGCGATCAAAGCATCCTACCGCAAAGATGCTTACCCATCGTCAGCGTGTTTCTTGGGAGTTCGGCCATGCTTTGTATGTGTGGTTTATGTCACACTTGCGACCGGTTGGTACCCTTAGACGGTAAGGGTATTGCTTTTCCCATGATGTGGCTATGTCATACTCCTTTCAGCCATCAGAGTGTACAGATGCTCAGTCCTGGTCCTCATTTTTGGCGAGATATCGAGATGCATTTAGCATATTGTTTGCTCGGGGCTTTGCTCACCATACTGCGTAGAGCCTACGGAGGACATTGATATCTACATCGAGGAGGATCGTGATATTCATTTCTTCGGATTCTCCTAGTATTCGTAGTTATTGTGATCATGATTTGATGATTTAGACCAAAGTCTTCATCGATGACCTTCGATTTGATCTATGATGTGATATTCTTGACGTGAGGGACGCCGCTCTATTAGAGAGAGACGAGGCATTAGATTGCGTGGATATCGCTAATTGGTGATGAGGCTATATCAAGTGATAAGTGGTTTTATACACGAATCGATATTCAAAGTTTAAATTCGTAGTTAAAAAAGTTCGTTTTACTCGTTTCATGATATTTTATGTGTAGGGTAGTCATGGATGCAATTGGTGAGGAAAGGTGGTCTTTTGGAGCAAAAGTGGAAAAAAGTTGGAACTTAGAAATTTTGAAGTCGATTGGCCATGCCGTTGTAGTAAATGAACTATATTCTTGTACCCCCAGGAATGAGTCCGTTCTGGACTTTCCTGTTTGGTTTTGACTTCTGTTGGGGCTCAATTTTGTTGGGCTTGGCTGGTGCGTTTAGTCGATAATAAAAGAAAATTTCGTCCAGAAGAGAGAAGAGCTTGCTTTTACGTAGAAAAACAACGATCATACAACACAAAGGAAGAATTCAAGAGCGATTTCAAGGATTGAAGAGCGAACGTTGGATGAGTAATTTTTGGAGATTATCACGACGGTTGCAAATCGAGGCTACGTGAAGGGGTTTTCCATAATTCCTCTTTTCTTTTCATTTATTTGTAATTGGGATGATGTTTTCAACAAATTATTCAGTTTTTAATTCATTCGTTATGAACTAATTTATTTATTAGACTTGTGATGGATCTATGGGCGTAACGATGATTCTATAACTTTGATTTTCAATTCAATAAGTTATTTTCAATTTATCTATGTTAATTTGTGCGTGAATTTATGAATTGTCTGATCAACAGTTCTTTGTGGATTTGAAAGGAATCGAGAGAGGAGATTCGAATCTAGACCTAGTTAATATAGCATGTGTCATGAATTTTGTCGATAGCAGATTCGTGATTATTGTTAAGGTAGAGATACACTTGACATCGCATGTAATCTTATAGAGAGCTTAAACTTCAACCTTTTTGATTGCAGTTCACATAGAGATATAGTGAGTTGGTTAATTTAGGTGTTTAATGATTTCTATCTTAATTGTGGATTGATGTTAATATGGTATTAGTGCATTGAGAGGTGGCTTTTACTACGTTCGTGTTCTTGATTAATAAAGCTGGAATATTGAATTGAGTTGGAATAAAGGTTTGAAAATCGAGTGAAGCTAGGGTGAAATCATAAGTCTAATTCTCCAATTATTGTTTGAAATTTCGATTTACGTTATTGGTGATTGTTTTGTGATAGTTTAATTATTTATTAATTTATGTTTTTTTATAATTTAAAACCATTGAATTGATTAGTTTAATAAAATTAGGGTTAATACAAAATTGATACTTGTGAAGTTAAGATTTTTGATATTTTATCCTCGTGGGAACGATACTCTATTCACTACTATATTACTTGTTGACCACGTGCATTTGCGTGTTTTTTAGCGTATTGATTTTCAACAACAAGTTTTTGGCGTCGTTGCCGGGGAACAATTTAGCCGAGATTTTAATATTTGTTTTTACAATATCAGTTTAATTAGTCCAGTTTTACTTAAATATTTTTATTTTTGTTTTCTCTATTTCAAGTTTTCGACATTGGTTTATGCAAACACGATCTAAACATCCAAACTTGCTTCCTTTTGAGGATGACATTGACAGACGATTTCAAAAGTTGAGTAAGTGGATTGAGGAAATGAGGAACGAATTCGAAAATTTCGATAAGGAAGAAAGCGATGGTGTAGAAGACCGAGAAAGCGTTGAGGATTTTGCCACACCTAGGGTGGTGATCTGCGATCGAGCATTACTAGGCACGCAATAGCTGCGAACACTTTTGAAATAAAGCACAGGACCATTCGGATGATCACGAGAACTCGTATCGGTTTGGGGAATGGCAAGCAGCGATCCGAATGAGCATTTGATCGGTTTTATGGAGATGTGCGACATGTTCAAGTACAATGGGGTGTCGGATGAGGCAGTAAGACTTCGTTTGTTCCCATTCACTTTACGGGACAAAGTGAAGAGTTGGTTACATTCTTTACCGCCGGGTTCGATCACTACGTGGGAGGATTTGGCTCAAAAATTTCTTGCCAAATTTTTCCCACTGGCGAAGACTGCGAAAATGAGGAATGACATCACAATGTTTAAGCAGCAGAATGGAGAGTCACTATATGAGTCATGGGAGAGATACAAGGAATTACTCAGAAAATGCCCACATCATGGATTGCCCAAGTGGTTACAAATGAACACCTTCTATAACGGGTTACATGGAAATGTCTGAACTAGCATTGATGTGGCATCGGGCGGTGCATTCATGGCTAAGAGTTACGAAGAAGCCTACAATTTGATAGAAACAATGTCGACAAATAACTACGGTGGCCCACAAGAAGAATGACACAAGGCAAAAGTAATTGGGATCTTGGAATTAGATAGATACTTGACTATATCTGACAACTCTTTCTGCATTATCCATGAAGTTTGATGCGATGAATGAGAGGTGAATCGATAGCGAGGGCTCAAGTTCAACAAGTTGATGAGTTATGGTAGTATGTGAATTGTATATGGGTGATCATCCGAATGAGAAGCGTGTCGATAAATCCGACATCCGATTAGGTTCATAAGCAACTACAATGAAATTCCATAAAATACCTACCAAAACACCTCTGACGGGGAATAGGAACCACCCAAACCTCTCGTGGAGCAATAATTAGCAAACTCAAGCTCCACGACCATCATATCCCCACGGTTTTCATAGTCATCCACAGCAGATTCAACGCAATGAGGACGGGGAAATCCGATGGGGAGGAATCATGGGCAAGGTACATGACTAGCAACGATTTGGCTATGAAGAATCAAGCTATTGCTATCAAAAATATAGAGAATCGAGATAGGTCAAATTGCATTGGCATTGAATAATAGACCACAAGGATCATTACCTAGCGACACGAAAGAAATCGAAGGGTAATCATGAAAGCAATGTCAAGCGGTTATGTTGAAGTGGAAAACACCTCGGTGGGAATAGTGCGAAAATTCAAAGCAACAGGAGGAAAAAGTTGATAGCGATGATGTGATGGAGGTAACAAAAATGAGGAAATAAAGTCAAGCAATGAGCCGATTGTTTATCCTCCACCGCCAGTTTAATGAGAGAGTCCAAAAATAGAAATCGGATAAGCGATTAGCAAAGTTTTTAGATGTGTTCAAGAAACTCAGATTAACATCCCATTCATGAGAGGCCCTAGAAAAAATGCGAGTTATGCAAAGTTTATGAAGGGGATCTGTGAGGAAGAAGAAAATGGGAAGACTTCAAAGCAGTGGCACTAATGAGAGAGAGTGTAGTGCGATGTTACTGAAAAAGCTTCCACAAAACTTCAAAGAACCAGGGAGCTTTCTTATCCCGTGCACGATCGGGAAGTTGTCGTTTAACAAGTGCTTATGTGATTTGGGGCAAGTATAAACTGATGCCATTATCGGTATATTAGAATTGGGTTTGCTGGCGCCCAAAGCCTCGAATATTTCATTGCGGTTGGCGGATAGGTGATCACATATCGAGAGGCATTATGAGAGGACATTTTGGTAAAAGTGGATAAGTTTATATTCCTATGGACTTTATCATCTTTGGATTTTGATGAAGATAAGAACATCCCGATCATCCTAGGGAGACCTTTCTTGGCCATGGGAAGGACACTCATAGGCGTGCAAAAAGGAGAACTTACAATGAGGGTCCAAGATCGAAGTAAAATTCAATGTGTTCAAGGCCATGAAATATCCACAGACGAGGAAGAGTGTAATCGAATGGATCTAATGGAGCAAATTACAGCGAAGATATGAGCAAGAGTTTGATCAAAGATCCGTTGGAAACAACTTTCTTTGGGGGATGAGGAAAAAGCGACCCGAAATTTGTGGACTTATTACGGATGCTAGACTCGTTGCCACGAGTTAATGGATTTGAAACCGGTTGAACCTCTGCACACCAAGGAGAGTTGCGAGAAAAATTGAAACCATCATTGGAGGAGCCACCGGCATTGGAACTTAAGCCACTCCCTAAACATCTCAGGTATGCGTATTTAGGCGATTTAAATTTTTTACCTGTAATTATTTCAGCTGCACTTAACGAATTGCAGGAAGAAAATTTGTTGAGGGTGCTTAGGGATCACAAATTAGCGATTGGATGGACGATTGTGGATATAAAAGGCATTAGCCCATCATTTTGCATGCACAAGATTCTGATGGAGGATGATGCAAGTCCATCGGTGGAGCATCAACGTCGACTTAACCAATCATGAAGGAAGTGGTCAAGAAGGAAATTGCAGAAATTATTGGATCTTGGGTGTCATATATCCAATTTAGAAGCGATAAATGGGTAAGTCCGATTCATTGTGTGCCTAAGAAAGGGGAATAGCGGTAATTGAGAATGAGAACAATGAGTTAATTCCAACAAGGGCGATGTGAGGTTGGAGGGTGTGCATTGATTATAGGAGATTGAATAAGGCAACGGAAGGATCATTTCCATTACCTTTTATCGATCAAATGTTAGATGAGTTAGCGGGACATGAGTTTCTTGCTTATTGGATGGATATTAGGGATATAATCGATTCTGCTATCGCTCTGAGGATCAAGAAAAGATAACATTCACTTGCCCTTACGGCACCTTTGCATTGAGGAGAATGTCATTGATTTGTGTCTGATGCCTGTGAAACTTTCGGTGGTGTATGATGGCTATTTTCTCGGATATGGTGGAGAAGAGCGTTGAAGTCTTCATGGGCGATTTCTCGGTCTATGGGGACAATTTTGACACTTGCTTAGAGAATCTGGTCATGGTATTGCGGCGGTGTAAGGATCTACAAACCTCATCTTTGAATTGGGAAAAATGCCACTTCATGGTTGAAGAGGGCATAATTTTGGGACATAAGGTGTCGGCTCAAGGATTGGAGGTGGACAAGGCAAAGTTGGACACGATCGAGAAACTACCTCCAGAAGAGCTCGATTAAGGGTATTCGCGGTTTTATGGGGCATCTTTGGGTTCTCTGGAGGTTCATAAAAGACTTCTCTAAGATTGCAAAACCTCTATGGGTCTTTTAGAAGGATCGACTTTTTAGCTTTCTTTGCGGAATCAAGAGTCGCGTTTGAATTATTGAAGAAGAAATTAACTCACCCGTGATAGTCATGCCGAATTTGGAAAATTCCATTCGAACTTATGTGTGATGCAAGCGACTATACGGTTGGGGCTATTTTGGGCCAAAGACGAGACAAGGTGTTTCACGCCATATACTATGCAAGCAAAACACTCACAGAGACTCAAATGAACTACACTACTACGGAGAAGGAATTGTTTGCAGTGGTATACGCGTTTGACAAATTTTGGGCATATTTGATCGGGACTAAGGTAATAGTCTACACGGACCATTCGGCGATTCGGTTCTTAATAGCGAAAAAAGATGCTAAGCCGCGCCTTATCAGATGGATTCTCTACTTGAAATTTGATTTAGAAATTAAAGATAGAAAGGGGACGGAGAATCAAGTTCTTAGATCATTTATCAATTTGGAAAATCCGGAGAAAAAGGATGAAGATAGATCGTGATCAACGAGACATTCCGGATAAGCGGTTATTTGGGTTGAATCTGAGAATTTTCGTGGTATCACGGACTTAGCGAATTATGTGGTAAGCAAGATTCTTCCCCGGATCTTACACGACAAGAAAAAGAAGTTTCTTCCACGACGTCAAGTGGTACATGTGGGATGAGCCGTATCTACATTTTTAAACAATGTGCCGATAAGATGATTCGACGATGTATCCTATACAGTGAATTCCACAACATATTACAAGAATGCCATTCATCGGCATACGGTGGACATTACGGAAGTGAGCGCACAGCGGCGAAAGTTCTTCAATCCGGGTTTTATTGGCCTACGGTGTTCAAAGACGCCCACCAATTTGTGAAAACATGTGATAGATGCCAAAGGGTGGGAAACATATCGAAACGGAATGAGATGCCCCTACAAACAATTCTTGAAGTGGAAATCTTTGATGTATGGGGCATCGATTTCATGGGACCATTCCCGTCGTCTTTGAGCAATCAGTATATTCTGCTCGTGGTGGATTACGTATCGAAATGGGTTGAAGCTGCAGCATTACCATCTAATGATGCCAAGGTGGTCCTCAAGTTTCTACAGAAAAACATTTTCACGAGGTTTGGCACGCCAAGAGCAATAATTAGTGATGAAGGCAGTCACTTCTGCAATAAGTCGTTTTCTGACTCTTTTGGCTAAGTATGGGGTAAATCACAAAGGTGGCTCTGACGATATCACCCTCAAACTAATGGGCAAGTCGAGGTATCGAACAGAGAAGTTAAGAGGATATTGGAGAAAAGTCGTAAATCCAAAGTCGGAAAGATTGGTCACTTGATTGGATGACGCATTATGGGCGTCTTGAATTTGCATACAAAAGCGCCGATCGGGATGTCACCTTATCAACTTTTGTACAAAAAAGGCATGTCACTTCTGGGTGGAGCTCTGACACAAAGGCTTATTGGGCAATCTGAAGCTGAATTTTGATCAAGTTGCGGTAGGGAAAAGAGGCTACTCAACTAAATGAGCTCGATGAATTACGCCTCAAGCCTACGAGAATGCCAAGCTATACAAAGAAAAAGTTAAAAGGTGGCACGACCGAAAAATTGTGCAACGAACATTCGAAAGCGAGGTAAGCGGTCCTCTTGTTCAATTCAATTGCGTTTGTTCCCCGGAAAGCTTAAGTCGAGATGGTGGGACCATTTACTATAAAGCAGTATTTCCTCATGGAGCCGTTGAACTCTACAGTCGTAATCCGCTAGAAACGTTCAAAGTCAATGGTCAACGGATAAAGCATTATTGGGGTGGCGAGTCGAATTGGGCCTTGGCAACAACATCATCCTCACCGATACACGTAAAAGCGAGGGAGTAGTCGAAATTTGAGCGACTTAAAATCAAGCGCTAATTGGGAGGCAACCCAACCTTTCTTTATTTTTCATAGTTCATGTTTAATTTGTTAGGATATAGTTTATGAAGCAGTAGTTAGGACTTGTCAATTATAAGTTTTGCTAATAATCTCTGAGAAGTACTAAAAATCTCATTGAAACTACAAGTTGTCATTAATCTAATGTATTGCATGTTTTTGGTTTCAGGAGAGGTCCAACGTGAGTTAGAGCAACAACGCCTACGAAATGGAGGAAAATCAGAAAATTTTGCATCTCAAAAATTTTTGACCAAAAATTTTACTGATTGGGCTAGCTTGGCAGAAATGGCCTTTTGGCCTAACACCCCCAGCAGAAGTGAGGTCCTAAATCTGGGCGAGACTTGTTCATTTAAACCGCCGTCCCGACCTTAGTCCATACACACATAACTCGCTCACTCCTTAACATGCTCTCTCTCTCCTCAACATCACTCCCTTGCTTCCATATCAACCCACTACTACCCATTACCTACATCACAACCCTCATCCCCACTACTACTTCCCACGATCTCCACTACCCTAACCCATGATCCACCAACATCACCTCTATATATACCATCTCATATCTATTTCATCCCACATTCTTCTTTTCGAATTAGGGCATTTGGAGAGGTTGTTTTTTAGAGCAAATTCTAGTGCGTACTTGTGGCTTCATCTCATCTCTACCACACACACCAACTTCAAAGTTCAAATTACAAAAATTGTGTAACTTAAAACACCACACGCTAAGTGTTTGATAAAGTGCTTGAACCAAGTTTTCAGATGAAAGTGGTTACTAGTAGAGTTCCTCTTTGAAACTTAATGGCATCTCAATCAACACCCAAACGCCAACCAGAGGCGAGTTCAAGCGCGCTCCTCCACTTGACTATGTATAATGTGAAAATTTGTGAGTGTCATGGCGCCCGTAATTCTACAAGTACATCTGATCTAAAGGCACTTACGAGCGTGGCTTGGCCCCGAGGGCAATGATGGGAGATGATGTCCCAAATTCATGTAAAGGGTGGCTCAAATTCACCGAACATTGGTACCCCGTGGTCGACCTCGTCGAAAGAATTCTATGCAACGCTTAGAAGACAAAGCTCCTTTCAAAGCGTTTGTGCGGGGTCGGATGGTTCCATTCAGTGACGATGCTATTAATGCTTATTATCAATTGCGGGTGCCACGCCATTGCTAGTATGCCCAAATGAGGGATTTTGACCCGGATTATGAGGAGGTTATTACAAATATGACAAAATCGGGCACATCTTGGACCAAAGGTAGGAAGGGCGGAACGGTGTTTAATAGCGAGGACTTGAGCTTGTATGGAAAGATATGGTATGCATTTTTATGTGCGAAATTGCTTAGTCCCAACACACTTCGGACGTCACTAAAGAGAAGGCGTTCTTATTATCGCCATTGTGCAAGATTTCCATATCGGCGTCGGGGCCATCATTAATTTCTCCATCAAAGTCGGTGCTTACGGGGAAATTTTTTGGGTGGTTTGCCACACCTTCTTGATTTGTGCGTTGTCTTGTAATCAAAAGTGCGTGAGTTATTCGATGATGAGCCCACTCAACCGCCGCTTGCTTTGCTTGATTCGAGATTGATTCTGCGGTATTGGGTGTGGCACGGAGGCGAGTCACATCCACGGGGTTTGGGTTTTATTTTTCCATGGCGTCGGAAGGCGAAGTCGATGCGAAGATAACTTTCGGGGATGAGGATGAAACAATGGGAGATCAAGGCAAAGCGGAGTTCCGCAGATGAGGCATTTTCTAGCACTTTTCGGTTCCTTGAGTTCGAGAATCAAATGAATCGCATAATAAAGAGGCGACCTGGGGAAATGCGGGGATTGGCGATGGGCTAAGATCACATGTTCGATGCCATGAACGCGTCTTTCGCTTCATTCAACACAACGCTCCAAAGTTTCAACCCGGCAACCCAATTTTCGTATCAACAGCCCGGTCCATTACCTCGATTTCCTCCTAGTGATTCCGATGAAGAAGAGCACCAACCACCGCCCCAGACTTAGACAATTCCAGGGAAGTCCTCGTGCATTTTATTTTTATCCAATGAGGGCATTGTCTTATTTAAGTTTGGGGGAGTTAGTTGTTTAGTTGCATACATGCATTTTTAAATTTTTGTTGTCATATCTAGTTTTGCATTATAGAATAGGTATTTGCATAGTAGTTAGGATTTTGCATTGTTTTCATATATCTATTGTTAAAAAAATATATAAAATAAAAATATATAAATATATATATAATAATAAAATAAAAATTTTAGTTAAATAGTTTGTTTGCATATGTCCAATGGTGTCGCATTCTACGAGGTTATTACGGCGATGATGAGATTGTGAATAAGTTAACCAATATAGTATGGATTATTAGGCTGTGATATAATTCTTTGTTATGAATCGATTCTTGGACTTGTTTAAAGCTATTATAAAAAGGGTAGCACTAATAACATCTTTGTTATTAGGTTAGTTCAAATTGATACATAAAGGGTTTCTAAAGGATAGTGCTAGCATGAACCGAGAAAATGACAAGGATAGGCGGTGAAGGCTTAAATTAGGCAAGAACCTAAGTTTGGGGAATATATCACGGGATATATAAGCTTGAAAAAAAAAGAAAAAAAAAAAAAAAAAGAAAAAAAAAAAAAAATGAAATATGTTGAGTCTTGTGGTGGGTTGAGGTGAAGCACTCCCCATAAACACAAGCGTGAGATGGAGCATAAAACGCACTCACCAACCATCTATGAAAAAAAAAGATATAAGAATAAAACGGGAAAAGTGCAAAAAGCCGCCGTATAGAAAAAAAAAAGAAGAAGAAGAGAAAGTATAAGTATCTTGCATGTACCCTTGAATTTGGTAAGTTTAATTTTAGTTGAATCGTGCCTATCTTTGAGATTTTTAAGTTTGCACTGTATAATTCCTTCTAAGAAGTTGTTTATGTATTAAATTTGGGTCCGTATCGGTTATCTTAGATGTTGATCACACCACCTTACGCTATACGATAATAGTTGTTCAAAATTGAGAATTAATACGTAATTGTGGATTGGGTTTGATAATTTGTCTTTGTAAAGTTGCTTGTTTTCTCTGGTAGATGGGATAAGTTAGTTTATGCGATGTTGTTGGATTTTTAGGCATTTAGATTATTGCATTTTCATTTCATGTATGTTGTTGTTTTGTGCTCGGGGACTATACGGTTTAAGTTTGGGGATTTTGATAAGTGGATTTTATATACACGAATCGATATTCATTTCAAGTTTAAATTAAGTAGTTATTTTCATGATTTGTGTTCGTTTTACTCGTTTCATGATATTTTATGTGTAGGGTGGTCATGGATGCAATTGGTGAAGAAAGGTGGTCTTTTTGGAGCAAAAGTGGAAAAAAGTTGGAACTTAGAAATTTTGAAGTCGTAATGGCCATATGCATAGGAAACCTATTTGTCTTGTACCCCCGTAGGGGGTGAGGTCCGTTCTGGACTTTCCTGTTTGGTTTCGACTTCTGTTGGGGCTCGGTTTTGTTGGGCTTGGCTGGTGCATTTAGTCAATAATAAAAGAAAAATTCGTCCAGAAGAGAGGAGAGCTTGCTTTTACGTAGAAAAACAACGATCATACAACACAAAGGAAGAATTCAAGAGCGATTTCAAGGATTGAAGAGCGAACGTTGGAGGAGTAATTTTCGGAGATTATCACGACGGTTGCAAATCGAGGCTACGTGAAGGGGTTTTCCATAATTCCTCTTTTCTTTTCATGTATTTGTAATTGGGATGATGTTTTCAACAAATTATTTAGTTTTTAATTCATTCGTTATGAACTAATTTATTTATTAGACTTGTGATGGATCTTTGGGCATGCTTGATGATTCTATAACTTTGATTTTCAATTGATAAGATATTTTCGGTTTATCTATGTTAATTTGTGCGTGAATTTATGAATTGCACGATCAGCGATTCTTTGTGGATTTGAAAGGAATCGAGAGAGAGAGATTGAATCTAGACCTAGTTAATATAGCATGTGTCATGAATTTTGTCGATGTGATTCGTGATTATTGTTAAGAGTAGAGATCGCTTGACATCGCATGTAATCATATAGAAGCTTAAACTTCAACCTTTTTGATTGCAGTTCACATAGAGATATAGTGAGTTGGTTAATTTAGGTGTTTAACGAATTTCTATCTTAATTGTGGATTGATGTTAATATGGTATTAGTGCATCGAGAGGTGGATTTTACTACGTTCGTTTTCTTGATTAATAAACTGGAATATTGAATTGAGTTGGAATAAAGGTTTGAAAATCAGAATGAAGCTCAGGGTGAAATCATAAGTCTAATTCTCCAATTATTGTTTGAAATTCCCGATTTCGTTATTGGTGATTGTTTTTGTGATAGTTTAATTATTTATTAATTTATTTTTTTTTATAATTTAAAACCATTGAATTGATTAGTTTAATAAAATTAGGGTTAATACAAAATTGATACTTGTGAAGTTAAGATTTTTGATATTTTGTCCTCGTGGGAACGATACTCTATTCACTACTATATTACTTGTTGACCACGTCCACTTGCGTGTTTTTAAGCGTATTGATTTTCAATAACACAGAGATGCAGTGATAGTTGAGTGGGATATCACCATATCTGGTCGGGATGTGGCTGTCACAGATAGTACTGTAGCGAGGTCCCTTACCACTGGTATGATCATAGAGATGAGCGCTTATATCGATGAGCATATGGTCATCATGCAGATGGCTACGGATCTGTTGGGTCGTGTGGATATTCTTATCCTGAAGACTATAGCTTTACCTCCTTCATCTGAGAGGGATGCCATGTTGGTCTTGCTAGCTCGCATGTACCCTGATTCGTAGATGAGCTTGTATTTACTTGTCTGATTAGAAGCTAGCCATTTTTCATGTACATTTCACATTGTATATATATCAAAACATTAGCATTATATATACGAGGAAAATATATTTTGGATCACTTCCCTTTTAGATATGCCTTTGCTATTTGCTTGATATTTTGCCTGCTGCTTCAAGGCTTGTGATTTTGATGTATTCTGTATTCTTCCTTGGTGGATGGACATTGAAATTTGTCTCTGGATAGTTCGAAGAATGGATCATCGATCTATGTATCCCTACCATCTTTGGTGTCTTGGGACTTGTTTACGAATGGAGATGTAGAGGAGTGTGGCTTTCTCTCTCGAGATTGATTTCCACGGATGGTCACCAAGACTTCTATTTAGGAGAAGCTCTAGTTAATTCCACCTCTTATGGTTTGGTGTTGCTTTTTGAGGGTACCGCAGCTTGACTTAGATGGTCGTAGAATCTCCTATTTGGGAGGAGTTGAGGTAATTCCATCCCTTTGGTCTGAAGCTGAATGAAATGTAGTGGGTTGAAAGAGAATCCCAATACCCGTTGACAATGGTTTGTGTTTTGGTAGGGGGTGAGACCGCACCATGAATGGCTTCATACGTACTCCTATTAAAGAGGAGATCAGGTATGCGTAGTTCGAACCTGGTGTAAGAGGTTCAACGCTGTATATGGCTGACATGGTGTAGGAATGTTTTTGGTTGTTTTTGTTTTTTGTAAGGGCAGAAATGTTTTTGTTGTTTTTGTTTTATTGCAACCGGGCCATATGAAATGGTTGCCTACATACTCCTATTGAAGAGGAGATCACGTCGATGTAGTTCGCCCCTCAGGGCAAGAAGAAAAGCGTAATCCCATATGCAGGTCATAGTGCGGGGAGGAAAAAGTTTAATCCTAGGTTGAGGATAAACTGTAGGTACGAGAAGTTTGATCCCAGGTAAGGGTAGCCAAACTGCAAATGCAAGAGGTTCAATCCGCGATGGGATGACCTAAGTTGTATGAGTGAAAAGGAGAAAGCCAGGCTGCTGGCTTGAAGAGTACGTTTCCCTGAGTGGCAAAGTGTAGATAAGTTGTATGTGGTAAAGGGTTAAAGAACCGGAATGGTGGTGACGATGATGATGCACCGTGGTGTTTCTTTGGTTATGAGGACATAATACTGCTTTCACGATTGTCTCGAGTTGATGAGTTGAGGAAATTCATCGCCGTCCATTTCTTGTAATCTGAGGCGCCTCCTGTCAATACTTCTTTGACAATAAAGCGGGCCTTCCCAGTTAGGAAGCGAATTTTCCTTCTTCGATCTTGGTTGTCAAGAATCTTCTTCAAAACCAAGTCATGTTGTTTAAACTACCGTAGTCGGACTTTTTTGTTGTAGGATCTGGTGATCCTTTGTTGATATAACTGACCATGGAAGATAGCCGCAGTTCGCCTTTCGTCTATTAGAGACAATTGGTGATACATCTTGTACCCATTGGTCTTCATCCAAGCTGACGTCGATCAACACTCGAGAGATTCCATCTCAACTTCTATGGGGAGAACCGCTTCCATCCCATAGGTTAAAGCGTAGGGGTTGCCCCAAATGGAAGTACGATTGTGGTTACAGAGGCTAACAGAGTCGGAGGCAATAGGTCGAGGCCAATCTTTGTGGTTGGCGGACATCTTTGCATAATCTTCTTGATGTTTTTTGTTAGCCGCTTCAACAAAGACCTTTCATCTTTGGACGATAGATGACGAGTTAAGATGTTTGATGTGGAATTTACAAAGATAACTCCTCCATCATTTTGTTGTTGAGGTTTTTGGCATTGTCTGACACAATCACCTCTGGTTGTCCATATCGACAAACAACATTGTTTCTGATGAAAGTAATGATGACTTCTTTAGTGACCCTAGGGAAGGAGGCTGCTTCTACCCACTTGGTGAAGTAGTCGATCATGGTAAAGATAAATCGATGACCATTACTGGCTTTAGGCTCAATGGGTCCGATGATGTCCATTCCCCACATTGAGAAGGGCCAAGGTGAACTCATATTGTGGAGTTCCCATGGAGGGGCGTGTATAGCATTCCCATGAATCTGGCACTGATAGCATCTTTTGACGTGGTCATTACAATCAGCCTTGAGAGATAGCCAATAATGTCCCGTCCTGAGGATTTTCTTGACAAGGAGGGAGCCACTCATGTGAAGGATTTTGTTGAAGCATTTGTAAACCTAGAGAAGAGTTCACGGTCTTGTGACCCCTCAGCATAATTTGGAATCTAAGATTATTCATACTACTTTCCGATCATTGAAAAATTGTGGAAGATTCTTATTCTTCTGAAGGTTGAATGTAGTAAGTAGCATGTTTCTTAGAAAGGAAAAGTGGTAGAATGCAAGTGAGCAAGTTATAATAAAACTTCCGAAAAGAGAATGAATAAAATTATTCAAAAGAATATGTAATATTCCGAATAGCACCGAGTAGAGGAGGTTTCGGTGATTCCGAGGACGGAATCCTTATAAGGGGGAGAGGATGTAAGAACCTGAATTTTCAGAAATTATTAAAATAAGAATTTAGTAAAAAAAAATCTTAAGTCATGAGAAGGGTTCGAATAAGAATATATATGTATTGTGAGGTATGTGGAATGGTGTTGCATGAGGTAATATAAACTATGCAATAAGTGATTTTTGTGTTTAATAAATATATTATTATTATATATTTGTTGTTTATTGAAGAGGCGAGTTATTTGAAGTAAAGAAGATGGATAGAAATCTATCTATCGATATTAAATAATTTATGTGCATGAAATTATTTTATCATAGTAAGTTGGTGACGTTAAATATCTTTGATAATCACCAATTTCATGAGTATATGTATGAGTAAGTATCAAGTCTAAGGCAGTGCAACCGTATCATTTAATGGTCGATGTATAGGAGCTGGGCTAAACGATTCCTTCATAGTAGCTACATCTATATGATATGAAATGAAGTAGAATACTTCAATGGTAACTATATAATATAGGAAGTATTTGAATATATATGTATAAAGGCTTGTATGTTAGCATTATGTACAAGTGATATAATAAAATGTAACATGGTGCAATAAATCACTTCCATGACCATGTTATAAGATGTAATGTTGAGAATAATATTATTTTGTGAGATTATATTATTATAAGCTAGTGGACTATTAAATACTAAGTTCACATAATTATGTCTTGTGTGGCATAACTAGGGAAGTTAAATCAAAGGGGGAATTAATGGGAAAATAAATGGGGAGTTAATAAATAATTGATATTAATTATCATTATAATAATTGGGTATATTTGAGATGATAACTTTTATGGAAAATGATGGATTGAGAGTATCCAACTATTTTATAATTAGCCCAATTAAAATATTAATTGGAATAAACCAATGTACATGGATTATATAATTCTATGTGAGTGGGTGTATATGTATGCACATTTGGGGGAAAATATCAAATAAACCTAAGTAGGCTATTAATACTATGGAATGCTGAGTTTTAAGGATGGTGTCCCAATTTGTGTGTCATTTCTCCATTCAAGTGAAATGCAAAAAGCCTAGCTAGCTAGCTTGCTTCTTCTTCACCAAAATCCATAGCTTCCAAATGATGAAGAGGGGAGTGGGTTGATTTGATTTTCCACCAAATCCTTCATGTCCAACATCTTCTTCCTTTTTCCATTAGTTTAATCTTTGAGGCAAAGCTTTTGTACGGTTATTGAATTCTCTATAAAGGGAGACTTCCCTTTTAAAACCAAGGCTGCTAGTTTGCTGAGTTCATATAATATATAGAGAGTCATTGAGGTTGAGAGATAAGGGAATGTCAAGAGAGCTTTTGCAATTTGGCAAATACAATAAAAAGAAGAAATAAGCATGTGAAGTAGAAGAGCTCTTCAAAGGTACTAACTTCTTCTCCTCTATGTTTCTATAAGCTGAAATTAGTGATGTAATGTGTTGAGCATGATGATTGGGTGATTATAATACATGTTCTTCATTTCAAGTTTTGAATTCCTTAGAAATAACAAGAAATAGTCACTTTTGAGTCACAAAATTGATGGGTAAGGATTGTTATAATCCATGAATTGATGCTAGACATAGTTAATATAGTTGAAGGCGAAATCAACGGAAGTTAAACGAACCAATTTGGTTTAGAATCTAATTAGTAGTGAATGATTTCGCAAAATTGTCCAAAACATGAACATTTGCATGAACATGAGTTATAGATTCATATTTGGGTTAGTTAATGTTTATGTTAGTTGATGGGTATTATAGTATGTTGTAGTTCTATGAATTACGAATCCATAGAATCAAAAACGGACTAATTTGGACATGTATAACTCAAACTATGAAGGTTAGAAAGTAGTTTGGCTTGTTATTTTGTAGCAGAGCATGAAACCGTGCACTTCCAGTAGCTATGCCCACCCCGGCGAGATAATTATAGGGCAAGACCCCCGCCCCTGTGGGGGTGGTCTGATTGCAAAGGTTGAAAAAAATCTGACAGAACATGGTTTACTAAAATGGGCATAACGTTTTCATACAAACTCCGATTGAGGAGATTCAAGATGATCCGGAAAGAGAAAGAATAGACCTACAACTTTTATGTTTTAAGTTTTTCAAATGGAGGTCATTAGAAAGGGTCAAAATTGTCATCTTTGTGACTGTTACGTAATCGAAGGCCATCGGAGGGCGTCGAGTGAGCACATGCGCAAGTATAGTGCTCCCGACGATGGAATATGTTATTTTAAGTGATGTAACATGAAAATTAATGATATTAGACATGACATATAAGATTACCTTACTTATAGTGGAAATGCTTTATCATGACTTCGTATGTGTTTTCAAAAGAAACTTAAAGATTTTTGAAAACAAACTTTGACGAACTTATGTACCTCTAATTCTGACCTTGATAACATATATATGAGATCTAAGTACGCATGATGTAAGATTCAAAGTTGTATCATAGGTGTGTTAGATTACTTTGATTTGGTTAAAATGATTTCAAAGGCAAGCTCATATATCATTTGCAAACAAAGTTTTATAAACATGGAGTGGTTATATTTTGGCCTTGGAAACGTACGTAGAAACATGTACAAACAAGTATGATGTGTGAATTGAAGTTGCCTTGCATGATTAGTTTAGTATGACATTGACTTTGAGAATAAAGTTTTGAAGTTTTGAAACTAAGAGGGACGAACTTAAAGTAACTTGTGGACTTAAAGTTCTAAACATGATAACATGTATACATGGCCTAGTTAGCTATGAAATGAGATTAAAAGTGGTACCTAGTTGCTTTACCTTGGCCTAGAATAACTTTTAAAAGTGAACTTGAACGCCTTATGCCCCTAGACATGACGATTATGTTCATCTTTTAGCTAAACATGAATTGGACGTTTCAAGTGTGGTTTAAAATACGTTTTCAAATAATGAACTATGTTATGTCTATGTGAAGCGTACTAGTAGAGGCTTATTAGTACCAATATATGGTTTAAAAGCTTATAACATAGAATCTTGTTAAAGAAAGTTGTTTAAACCTTATTGATTGAAATAAATCATTATGAAACTAAGTAGTTTGAATATGAATGACGTAAATCACGTATCTATAAACTTTAAATATGTGTCGAACACATAGCGAGTCAAGTGTGTGATAAATGTATATGAATGTTGATGTCAAGTACGGGTGGTTAGGTATACCTAAACATACCTAGCTATTCTAAGAGTATGATGAGAAAGTGAAGTATAGGTTTTACAAACCTAGTTAGGAGACAATATTTGTTCTTATATTAAGAGCGTATGAAATGTATGACTAATGGATATGAATCCATGATTATATAACTGTGTAGGAATACACGAAGTGCAAATAAGCATTAAGTAGTTAAGTCGTAGTTCATAAACTACGAATCAGGCAAGTCTTTCAGTTCCTATATGATATATGAAATCTATAACTGTTAATTGAGCTATGTTATGCCATGAGAATGTTGATGTATATATATGAAATGCATATGAGATATGTATGAAATGTGAAAGTTGATCTTTGATGATATGTTTGTGATATAAATCTCTATGCCTGTTATGTGAGAAGTAACATGCGTAGTAAATATTAATGGATTATGAATGCATGTGTTGAGTATACTTTTATATGCTATGTGTTGCATGAAAACTGTTAGAATTGTTGGGCTGTCGAGCTCACCCTTGCAAATAACCACTTTTGCAGGTTAAGGACACACGGTAAAGGTTACGTGCTACTTGATTGATAAAGTTCAATTGCATCAAAGGAGATTGATTTATTTAATTAAATATATTCTCTTGAACCATGTTTAGGCTCTAGTAGATATACTTGATAGTAGTTACGATGTGTAATACATGTTAGCTTGTAAAGTTGTACTATATAATACATAGAGAAATTCGAATCGAGATGTAAAGGTTTATACAGTGATTCGAATATAATGAATCATAACATAATTTGATTCAAGGTTATGTAATTGATACAAAGTTAAGAAATCAATAAAAGATTATTTTTCAAAGGAGATTGAAAAAGTTTAAATTATTCCGCATATTTATATAACATCAAATATGATGTAAGACAGGAATGGTAAATGACCAAGATTAGAAACTTATAAAAGTTTGGGGTCATTATACAGATCTTGGAAATGGAGAGAATTTTTATTCTAAATTGTAATAAGCAAAGTTATATTCATTAAGTTATGAATAAAAGTTATAAATAGTTTGACGATAGTAGTATCGTGGCAGACCGAATCCGAGGTTCGAAGGGACACGGATTTGGGGGCGTCACATGTAGTCTTAACCTTTATTGTTGAAATTATTTTCTAAAGTAATCCAGTTTTAATTAGTCAATTTAGTTTTCTTAATTAGAAAAATCATAAATTGCAATTGTTTAAATAAAATTGAATTGGTTTAGTGCTAGTAGTTGGAGTTTATTGAATGGAATTTCCTGTGGGTTCGACACATAAATTTTCCACTTTATTACTTGTTGGTCGTGTATACTTGCACGTATTCATTGATTGCAAAATCAACCAACACAACTCTAGATCATGAGTAAGATAATTCCTCTCATATTCTATGAATTGTCGTGAGGCATAGGCTATGACTTTTCCATGTTACATGAGAACACATCCTAACCCTCTGCCTGAAGCATCACTGTAGATGACAAATCCCTCAAAACCAGATGGTATTGTCAGAACAAGTGCTAAAATAATGTGATACGAGGAATTCATATCGAGCAAAGAGCAAGTTAAGAGCAAGATAGAGTTAGATGGGATTTCAATTGAGAACTCATGTGATGGCTGAGTTGTACAAACCTTTGTATGGGCGAGGGTTTTGTGCTTGCACTCAGTTTACCACATTGATAATCATTGGAATGTTTGTGTTGCGTTATTTGCTATATGCCTGTTGTGAAGGTGATTCTTTTCTCATGCGTATAACAGATAGGTAGAGTATAGTTAGAGAATATTATAAGGTTAAGTGCGAGTTCTTAAAACTCATACTTATGGTAGGTTCGTGACTCATAATTATATGGTATGTTTTTGAACCCCTCAGAGAATGGACACTTATGGTCTGACTAGGATAAGTTCTTAAACTCATATGATTGCGGCAAGTTCCTGAACTCATAACGTGTGGTAAGTTTGACGAACTGGGTATAGATAAGTGTGAATGGAGTATTGAGGATGATAGGAATAGATAGACCTATTAAGCAATGGATCATTATAGAAAGTGGAGTTGATGGTGGAAGCATAGGTATTCTAAATCTACTAGCTATGCTAGACTTTGAAATTTATTGACTTCGATCTACGATGTTTACACTTTTATTTTCTTGAAAAACATTGGATCAAATGATGGAACCAATGAGTTTTAACAATAATACTATTATTCGTATGTCTATGCTAATTGCTTCGGCTAGACAAAAATGATTTGCAATATATCAAAATGTATTTTATAGCATTAATGCATCATGTAACCTGGTGCAAAGATGATAAAAATGATGGAGTCATCAATGCGAGATTACCTAGTATTGGATGTGATCTAAGGATCGTCGATTCATTATGGTATAATGTAGTATGATAAAATCACCAAATGACGGAATCCTCAACGATTTATAAATCTGAGTCTGCGGTATCATGGCGTCATAAAAAGATTTTGAGATTTCTTTAAGATATGAGAATATATATATATATATATATATATGTATATGTATATTTCGATTGATGTCCGAATTGTTGTAGAAGTCTATGCTATTTAATTCAGCTAGACGAATATTGAAAGATGTTCATGAAATGCATGCGTTTCTTGAGAAGTTATGCCAAACCAAATTGTTTTGGTGCGGATTCAGATGTTGAAAAGCTGAGATGAACAACCCTTTTATAGGGGATTACGCGGAGGCGTTGAGATGTTTGTGCACAATACATTTTACAAAGGGCTGATCACCCTAAGTACGAGGAGTCCCTATAGTCTTATGACTGTTAAAGTTTAAGTTGAAAGATTACTTATAACTATGGACATACGCATAGCATTTAAATGTTTGTGCACAATACATCGTACGAAGGGCTTAACACCCTAAGTACGGGGGTCCTTATAGTCTTATGACTGTTAAAGTTGAAGTTGAAAGATTACTTGCAACTGTGGACATAGTTCGTGGTCTTATGACCCTCAGCATGATTTGGAATCTTTTAAATTCCTGTTATTCATATCTCTTCCCAATTATTGAGCAATTGTGGAAGATTCTTGATATTCTAAAAGGTGAATGTGGTAAAGATGATATTCCTTAGCAAGAAGTGAGTCATAGAATGCAACACTGAATGATGAATATGTTGAATAACTGAGAAAAGAGATTTTGAAGTGAGAAGGATATGAGTTATCAAAGAATAATGTAAAACATTTAATAAAAAAGTTAATAATTATAGAAAGATCTTTGTGGAAAGAAGTGGTTATAAAACCCAAGGAATGAATATAGTAGTGGCGTAAAAATCTATTTTGATAGATTGAATATTAATAGATACAATTTCGAGGACAAAATTCTTAGAAGAAATGGTGAATATAATATCTCGAGTGTTTGTGATAGCGATCCTTAGAAAAGGAAATGAATGGGTAAAGAATATATAATACTCAGAATATAATTGAGTTCAAGTGAAAGTTATGAAATGAAACCTACAATTTGTTAAAGTAATGAATGTAGTAGGAAATATAAAATCTATATTTAGATAAAATGATGAAAGATTACTCTAAGTTATTTGTTTAATTTACATCTTCGATTACGGGGACGAGAATCTTTGTAAGTAGGGAAGATTGTAACGAATGAGTGGTTTGAGTTGTGATTCGAGACGAGAATCCTTGTAAGGAGGGGAATGATGTAACAACCAGAGATTTTTAATTAAATATTTATTGAATTATATAAATATTTAATGGTTGTGTTTATCGTTGAATAAGTATTTGTTTAATTGATTTGATGTGATTTGATTATTTATTTGTTTAATAAATAATTAATGAGTTAAGGAAAGTAATTATTTTGAAATAGTAATCTAATTTAATTTAATAATTAAGTTAGAGAGTTTATAATGATCAAATAAATTATTATATTATGCAATGAATTGTTATTAGAATTAATTAAATTAAGTATGAAAACTTAATTAATTAGAAGTGTGACAAATAACTTTATTATAAGTGGTTATTAAAATAAATTAAAGGAGTTTAATTTAGTTTTGCCAAACAAGACTTGAATATATTGAGTCTTTAATTTTTAAATAATTTTGCCAAACAAAGCCCTATGGCTTTATTAAGCCCTATTTTTAAATTTGATTTATTAGTAATATAGATTAAATTAAACAAAATATAAATATATATATATATATATATATATTATTTTGGTAACTGATAATTTATTAGTATATTAAGTATAGCGTCGGTTTAGGCGTTTTAAAAAAATCGTACGTTGTTTGTGTTTTTATTTTTCATTATATTCTATTTAGCTAAAGCCTAAGTAAGAAAAGAAGAAGTTTTGTCGGAGAAAAACTTAGAGAGGCAGGAGAGTTTTGAGAGAGTGCGAGAAAGAGAAGCAACAGAGAAGAGTTCTTCAAGCTATTATAAGAGTTTAGAGCTAATTTCTTAACAACAAAAGGTATGTACATGACCTTAATACTAGATACACATATAATTTATATGTCTACTGTGTTTTCTTTTTCACTTTGAGTAGAAGGTTTTTACAAAATTCTTGTAAAACTATGTTTTTGTAAGTGTTATACTAGCATATATATATATATATATATATATATATATGATTGTATATTTAGCGATATAAACAAGATTGTATGCTAATTTATGTATACAAGTAAAGGGAATTGGTTTTACGGTGAATATATATGCATGAATATGATTTTGTAAGATAACAAAATTAGTGTATGTTAATTGTGAAGTTATGAAATTGAACCTTGTATATGATAACTGGGTAAGAAATTGAGAGAAACATAATTCAAAGGAATCAAATTGGTTTATAAATTATGTTTACCATATTGTTTTGTGTAAACAAACATCCATAATGGTGTTTTGGTTGAAAGGTGTTTTCAAGGAATTAAGTTTTACGTGATTGTTGTTTAGTGGTTTAAATTAGTATATGCATGTTGGGTAATGTGTATATGTGTAATTGGCATAAGTTATACATATTAATTAGTGTTAGAAATTAAGTTATAAGCAGAAATTTAGTTATTCATTTTTTAGGTAAGGTGCGATTACGTTAGTTTTGGCGCCTGACCTTTGAAATTCGCGCCCTAGCGCCAAAATTTGCCCCCCAACACAATGTCGTATTTATGGCGCCATCTTGAATGACTTAGTTCATGTGCCATGGCGCCGAACAAAAAGTCTGAGTCAGACGATTTTGTCCTTACGTAGTAAAAGCAGCCATAACTTTCTCATACGAATTCCGATTGAGTTGATTCAAGATGATCCGGAACAAGGACGAATAGACCTACAACTTTCATGCTTTATGTTTTTTAATTTGAGGTCTGTAACAGTAGTAAAAATGTCATCTTTAGGACTGTTATGTTTTCAGGGGCAATCGGAGGGCGTCGGGCATGCACATATACATGTGTAGTGCTCCTGACCATAAAAGATGATGTCCTAAGTTATAAAACATGTATGTTAGTAAATATAATGATACTTAACATTAATAAATAATGTATTAGATAAGTTATAGAAGCATAGTAAGCATACACAAGAGAGGCAAATCGGACGTGTGATGATTGAGCGATAAACGCTTGGTGCAAGTGTTAATGAACTTAAAAAGTGTTTTCATTCAATTGAAATGAATATTATAAGATATGGAATAGATTTAATATAAAACTAATAAGAAAGACTTAAGCACTTGAATGAAATGCGAATATAAAATATAGTGAGATATAAGTGGAAAGTTAACACAATCTAATTGAACATTGTGTGCTAATTAATAGGAAAGATTATGAGATGTGGAGTAGAGTTTATATTACAATTACTATGTGTTGTTATGTGACTAATATTTGATGTGTATGATTATATAATTTTGTAGGGCACGTGAAGTGCAGATAACTGTAAGTTGTTAAACTGTTATTGGTAAACAACGATCAAGGCAAATCTTTCGGTTCCTATTTTCTACATGGACTTGATGAACTGTTTTAAATTGCATGATATGTTATACATGTTGAAATCATGAAATGTTAAAGTCAATATATGACTGCATTGTTTTGGCTAAGTAATGATGATTGAGTAAGGAACTCAATCTTTATATTTGCTATGTGAATTAAAAGCATGTATGCCATGTTACTTTAATGAGATGTATATTGAGCATGTTATTATGTGCTATATGATGCATGAAAACTGTTAGACTTTGTTGGACTGTCGAGCTCACTCTTGCAAATAACCACTTTTGCAGGTTAAGATTTTAAGGTAAAGATATGTGCTAGTGAGTTATAGAGATCTATATTCACGAAGATTACTTTTGTTTTATGAGAAATGTATTTCATATTTTGAACGTAACATGTTGTTGAATTGTAAGTTGAGCTATCCAATGTATATGGATATTTAGTTATGATGTAAGACTTTGTATAGTCATTTTAGTTGTAACGATTTATGATATAAGATTGAATCAAAGAGATGTAATGTAAAGGTTGCGATTCAGGGCAAGAAAGAAGGAAATGTATAAATGTTTTAATTATTCCGCAATTTTAGTGTTTTTAATATCGAATAATGATGTTTTATTAGAGATTTAATGTATGGTTAACGACCGAAGTCGAGATTTAAATGGTATGAATTTTGGGGTCATTACATAAGTGAAGATTCAAAGAAGAATCTTGAAGTATCTAAGAGAATGATAATTCAGGAGTTTCCTAACTCCGATAATAAAAATGTTAAGATGTTATCTATAAGATGAAGATGACAAAGATAATGAGGATGAACTCGAGTGGAGTTTTGTTGATAATAGGAAAGAACCCTAAGGTAAATTGATGATCACTGGCGTGATCGGATTGAGCTATGAAGTGATAAATAGTCTGTAACGACTAAGTGTGTATAGCTTGATGCTATAAGAGATTGTACTATGAAATGGTACGATATGAACTCATGAGGAGTTGTATGTGGTGAGATACGAAGAATTCGTATCGACCGAAGAGCAAGTTAAGAGTGAGATAGAGTTAAGTTAGATTTCAGTTGAGGACTCATGTGAGAGCTGAGTTATACAAACCTTTGTATGGGCGGAGGCTTTGTGCTCACGCTCGGTTCCTCACAATGATAATCAATGGAATGTCGGTGTCGCGCTATCGATATGCTTATGATGAGAAGGTGATTCTTTTCTCATATCATATATGATAGATAGAGACTATTAAGATTAAGATAGAGAATATTATGATTAGGCGCGAGTTCTTAAAACTCATGCACATGGTACGTTCGTGACTCATAATTATATGAAATTTTTTTGAACCCCTCAGCGAATAGACGCCTATGGTCTGACTAGGATAAATTCTTAAACTCATATAATTGTGGCAAGTTCCTGAATTTCCAAAGTGTGGTAAGTTTGATGAACTGTATCAGGTATATATATGTTATGAAATTAGAAATTTTGGTGTAGTAAAGATTGAAGTTGATGGAGAAACATGGATTTTCTAAATCTTCTAGCTCTGGTAGATTTTCAAAGTTTATTGACTTCGTGTTGAGGATTCGCACTTCTATTTTCTTGAAAAACATTGGATCTTGTGATTGAACCAATGATGTTTAAAAATAATACCTTTATTCTTATGTTTATGCCAATTGTTTCGGCTAAGACAAAAATGATTTGAAAATTTTCAAAATGTATTTCTAACCATGCGCATCATTTATATGGTGTATGGTAAACGATGGAGTCATCCATGCAGTTGAACCTAGTGTTTGTTGTGATCGAAAGATCGTCGACCCAATTTTTAGTGCGGTGTAGTGTGAAAAGTCATATAATGGCAGAATCCTCAACGTACTACTAATCTAGTACAAGTATCATGATGTCATAAAGGAATTTTTTGGTTTTCTTTTAAATTATGAAGAAGGTGATTAAGTTAGCTAAATTATTTTGATTGAAGTCAGGAGTTGTTGATAAAAAGTCTAAGCTATTTGATTAATTTAGGCGGCTATTAAAAATATTTCTGAATTCAAGCATTCTTGAGTAATTATGCCAAACTAGATTTCTCTGGTGCGGATTCAGTTGTTGAAAAGCTGAGGTGAACAACCCTATAAGGGGACATGTCTTCGGGGACAATGGTTCCGAGCGTAACGCATATAGTCGTTACAAAACACTACGTTTAGGCTCAACGTAGTGGTACAATAAACTTAGCCACCTAAGTGTACGCGTGGAGGGTGTTTTCAGTCTTTGTGATTGATAAACACTCTGGTTTACAATGTGAAGGATTTTGTTGAAGCATTTGTAAACCTAGAGAAGAGTTCACGGTCTTGTGACCCCTCAGCATAATTTGGAAACTAAGATTATTCATACTACATCCCGATTATTGAAAAATCATGGAAGATTCTTATTCTTCTGAAGGATGAATGTAGTAAGTAGCATGTTCCTTAGAAAGGAAAAGTGGTAGAATGAAAGTGAGCAAGTTATAATAAAACTTCCGAAAAGAGAATGAATAAAATTATTCAAAAGAATATGTAATATTCCGAATAGCACCGAGTAGAGGAGGTTTTGGTGATTCCGAGGACGGAATCCTTATAAGGGGAAAAGGATGTAAGGACCTGAATTTTCAGAAATTATTAAAATAAGAATTTAGTAAAAAAAAATCTTAAGTCATGAGAAGGGTTCGAATAAGAATATATATGTATTGTGAGGTATGTGGAATGGTGTTGCATGAGGTAATATAAACTATGCAATAAGTGATTTTTGTGTTTAATAAATATATTATTATTATATATTTGTTGTTTATTGAAGAGGTGAGTTATTTGAAGTAAAGAAGATGGATAGAAATATATCTATCGATATTAAATAATTTATGTGCATGAAATTATTTTATCATAGTAAGTTGGTGACGTTAAATATCTTTGATAATCACCAATTTCAAGAGTATTTGTATGAGTAAGTATCAAGTCTAAGGCAGTGCAACCGTATCATTTAATGGTGGATGTATAGGAGTTGGGCTAAACGATTCCTTCATAGAGTGGAGGTATATACGAATTAGTAACCGATCTAACTCACTGTGAAAACAGGGTAGACGAGACGAAAACTAATTTGTTGGTTGTTTGTGGGAAACCACTCAGTGTACTATATTGAATACTATTAAAGACTCGATGTGTGCTAGGTTTAGACTTGTATATATGTACATTGTTGACGAGAGAAGGAAATCGATATATCTTTAGATAAATATTGGTTAGAGATTTATTGATTTATATTGAGATATGGTTAAATGTATAGATTAAAGAAATTGTGTTGAGACAATCTATAGAAAGGGAAGAGAAATAATTATAGTATATTTCTACTAAAGGATATTAAAATAAATTTTAGCATTTGATTATTTTAATAAAAGGGAGAATATTATTTTGATATTACCTTATATAGCTTTGTACGAGGAAATGTGTGGGATTAAGTAATGTGGTAAATATATTAAAACATATTTGCTATATAAGTTGATGAAAATAATTTATCATAATAGGAAATAAACTTATTTTCGATATATAGTGTGTACGTGTGTCGTGCATGTAAATATTTTAATAATACAAAGATATTATATTAAGAATAATATCTTGCGAAAATGAGTAAATCGTGTTATTATGATTAGTTCTTATATTTAGAGAAAACATGATAAAAACATCTTATGTTATGGAGAAGTACATAATTTTGATTATAGTAATGTGGTGGGAAATGAATAAGTAATGAGAATAAGTAATAAGCTTAATGTAAGCTTGTGTGATATGCCTAGTGTGGCAAAGTGATGGAATAAGCATTCATTAAATAATTTAATGAATGAATAATTGAAGGAATTAAATTTGTATGTGCAATGGTTTTATATTGTATAGTAGCTACATCTATATGATATGAAATGAAGTAGAACACTTCAATGGTAACTATATAATATAGGAAGTATTTGAATATATATGTATAAAGGCTTGTATGTTAGCATTATGTACAAGTGATATAATAAAATGTAACATGGTGCAATAAATCACTTCCATGACCATGTTATAAGATGTAATGTTGAGAATAATATTATTTTGTGAGATTATATTATTATAAGCTAGTGGACTATTAAATACTAAGTTCACATAATTATGTCTTGTGTGGCATAACTAGGGAAGTTAAATCAAAGGGGGAATTAATGGGAAAATAAATGGGGAGTTAATAAATAATTGATATTAATTATCATTATAATAATTGGGTATATTTGAGATGATAACTTTTATGGAAAATGATGGATTGAGAGTATCCAACTATTTTATAATTAGACCAATTAAAATATTAATTGGAATAAACCAATGTACATGGATTATATAATTCTATGTGAGTGGGTGTATATGTATGCACATTTGGGGAAAAATATCAAATAAACCTAAGTAGGCTATTAATAATATGGAATGTTGATGGTGTCCCAATTTGTGTGTCATTTCTCCATTCACGTGAAATGCAAAAAACCTAGCTAGCAAGCTTGTTTCTTCTTCACCAAAATCCATAGCTTCCAAATGATGAAGAGGGGAGTGGGTTGATTTGATTTTCCACCAAATCCTTCATGTCCAACATCTTCTTCCTTTTTCAATTAGTTTAATCTTTGAGGCAAAGCTTTGGTACGATTATTGAATTCTCTATAAAGGGAGACTTCCCTTCTCAAACCAAGGCTGCTAATTTGCTGAGTTCATATAATATATAGAGAGTCATTGAGGTTGAGAGAGAAGGGAATGTCAAGAGAGCTTTTGCAATTTGGCAAATACAATAAAAAGAGGAAATAAGCATGTGAAGTAGAAGAGCTCTTCAAATGAACTAACTTCTTCTCCTCTATGTTTTTATAAGCTGAAATCAGTGATGTAATGTGTTGAGCATGATGATTGGGTGATTATAATACATGTTCTTCATTTCAAGTTTTGAATTCCTTAGAAATAACAAGAAATAGTCACTTTTGAGTCACAAAATTGATGTGTAAGGATTGTTATAATCCATGAATTGACGCTAGACATAGTTAATATAGTTGAAGGCGAAATCAACGGAAGTTAAACGAACCAATTTGGTTTAGAATCGAATTCGTAGTGAATGATTTCGCTAAATTGTCCAAAACATGAACATCTGCATGAACATGAGTTATAGATTCATATTTGGGTTAGTTAATGTTTATGTTAATTGATGGATATTATAGTATGTTGTAGTTCTATGAATTACGAATCCATAGAATCGAAAACGAACTAATTTGGACATGTATAACTCAAATGGGCATAACTTTTTCATACGAACTCCGATTGAGGAGATTCAAGATGATCCGGAAAGAGAAAGAATAGACCTACAACTTTTGTGCTTTAAGTTTTTCAAATGGAGGTCATTAGAAAGGGTCAAAATAGTCATCTTTGTGACTGTTACGTAATCAAAGGCCATCGGAGGGCGTCGAGCGAGCACATGCGCAAGTATAGTGCTCCCGACGATGGAATATGTTATTTTAAGTGATGTAACATGAAAATTAATGATATTAGACATGACATATAAGATTACCTTACTTATAGTGGAAATGCTTTATCATGACTTCGTATGTGTTTTTAAAAGAAACTTAAAGATTTTTGAAAACAAACTTTGACGAACTTGTGTACCTCTAATTCTGACCTTGATAACATATATATGAGGTCTAAGTACGCATGATGTAGGATTCAAAGTTGTATCATAGGTGTGTTAGATTACTTTGATTTGGTTAAAATGATTTCAAAGGCAAGCTCATATATCATTTGCAAACAAAGTTTTATAAACATGGAGTGGTTATATTTTGGCCTTGGAAACGTACGTAGAAACATGTACAAACAAGTATGATGTGTGAATTGAAGTTGCCTTGCATGATTAGTTTAGTATGACATTGACTTTGAGAATAAAGTTTTGAAGTTTTGAAACTAAGAGGGACGAACTTAAAGTAACTTGTGGACTTAAAGTTCTAAACATGATAACATATATACATGGCCTAGTTAGCTATGAAATGAGATTAAAAGTGGTACCTAGTTGCTTTACCTTGGCCTAGAATAACTTTTAAAAGTGAACTTGAATGCCTTATGCCCCTAGACATGACGATTATGTTCATCTTTTAGCTAAACATGAATTGGACGTTTCAAGTGTGGTTTAAAATACGTTTTTAAATAATGAACTATGCTATGTCTATGTGAAGCATACTAGTAGAGGCTTATTAGTACCAATATATGGTTTAAAAGCTTATAACATAGAATCTTGTTAAAGAAAGTTATTAAGCCTTATTGATTGAAATAAATCATTATGAGACTAAGTAGTTTGAATATAAATGACGTAGATCATGTATCTATAAACTTTAAATATGTGTCGAACACATAGCGAGTCAAGTGTGTGATAAATGTATATGAATGTTGATGTCAAGTACGGGTGGTTAGGTATACCTATACATACCTAGCTATTATAAGAGTATGATGAGAAAGTGAAGTGTAGGTTTTATAAACCTAGCTAGGAGACAATATTTGTTCTTATATTAAGAACGTATAAAATGTATGACTAATGGATATGAATCCATGATTATATAACTGTGTAGGAATACACGAAGTGCAGATAAGCGTTAAGCAGTTAAGTCATAGTTCATAAACTACGAATCAGGCAAGTCTTTCAGTTCCTATTTGATATATGAAATCTATAACTGTTAATTGAGCTATATTATGCCATGAGAATGTTGATGTATATATATAAAATGCATATGAGATATGTATGAAATGTGAAAGTTGATCTTTGATGATATGTTTGTGATATAAATCTCTATGCCTGTTATGTGAGAAGTAACATGCGTAGTAAATATTAATGGATTATGAATGCATGTGTTGAGTATACTATTATATACTATGTCTTTGCATGAAATATTGTTAGAATTGTTGAGGTGCCGAAGCTCACCCTTGCAAATAACCACTTTTGCGAAAGTTAAGGACACTGCAGTAAAGGTTACGTCTTTACTTGATTGATAAAGTTCAATTACATCAAAGGAGATTGATTTATTTAATTAAATATATTCTCTTGAACCATGTTTAGGCTCTAGTAGATATACTTGATAGTAGTTACGATGTGTAATACATGTTAGCTTGTAAAGTTGTACTATATATATATATAGAAATTGAATCGAGATGTAAAGGTTTATACAAGAATTGAATATAATGAATCATAACATAATTTGATTCAAGGTTATGTAATTGATACAAAGTTAAGAAATCAATAAAAGATTATTTTCAAAGGAGATTGAAAAGTTTAAATTATTCAAGATATTTATATAACATCAAATATGATGTAAAAGCAGAATGGTAAATGACCAAGATTAGAAACTTATAAAAGTTTGGGGTCATTATACAGATCTTGGAAATGGAGAGAATTTTTATTCTAAATTGTAATAAGCAAAGTTGTATTCATTAAGTTATGAATAAAAGATATAAATAGTTTGACGATAGTAGTATCGTGGCGGACCGAATCCAAGGTTCGAAGGGACACGAATTTGGGGGCGTCACATGTAGTCTTAACCTTTATTTGTTGAAATTAATTTCTAAAGTAATCCAGTTTTAATTAATCAATTTAGTTTTCTTAATTAGAAAAATCATAAATTGCAATTGTTTAAATAAAATTGAATTGGTTTAGTGCTAGTAGTTGGAGTTTATTGAATGGAATTTCCTGTGGGTTCGACACATAAATTTACCACTTTATTACTTGATGGTCGTGTATACTTGCACGTTTTCATTGATTGCAAAATCAACCAACACAACTCTAGATCATGAGTAGGATAATTCCTCTCATATTCTTTGAATTGTCATGAGGCATAGGCTATGACTTTCCCATGTTGCATGAGAACACATCCTAACCCTCTGCCTGAAGCATCACTGTAGATGACAAATCCCTCAAAACCAGATGGTATTGTCAGAACAGGTGCTGAAATGAGTCTCCTCTTGAGTTCTTGAAAACTCTTCTCACATTCCTCGCTCTAACAGAATTTTGTATCTTTTCGAGTCAGCTGAGTTAACGAAGTAGCGATTTGAGAAAATCCTTCCACGAATCTCCCATAATAACCAGCTAAACCCAGAAAGCTACGTACTTCGATCACTGACTTAGGTTGCTCTCAGCTTTGTATTGCTTCAATCTTCGCTGGGTCAATAGATATTCCGTGATTTGATATCACGTGCCCAAGGAATGCTACTTCCTTAAGCTAGAACTCGCATTTCTTCAACTTGGCGTATAACTTGTTTTCACGAAGGTTTTGGAGTATCATCCTCAAGTGTTGCTCATGATCTTCACGGTTTTTGGAGTATATGAGGATTTCATCAATAAAGACAACCATAAAATGATCCAAATATTCCTTCAATACTCGATTCATCATATTCATCAAGGTAGTAGGAGCATTAGTCAATTCAAAAGACATGACTAGGAATTCGTAATGCCCGTACCGAGTTCTAAAAGCAGTCTTTGGAATGTCATCAATTTTAATCTTTAACTGATGATATCTGAAACGAAGATCGATCTTTGAAAAGAATTTAGCACCTTGCAACTGGTCAAAAATGTCATCAATGTGAGCCAACGGGTACCTATTTTTTAGGTGACATGATTCAACTCCCGATAATCAATACAAAGTCGCATACTTCCATCTTTCTTCTTTACGAATGTAAACAGAGCACCCAAGGAGGCGTACTAGGACAAATAAAACTGATGTCCAACAATTCCTGCAGTTGGGTTTTTAACTCCTGAAGTTCAATAGGAGACATTCGATATGGGGCTTTGGAAATAGGTTTTGTACTGGGTTCAAGGTCGATACAAAATTTGATTTCACGCTCTGAGGATAGGCCAGGAAGTTCTTCAGGGAATACGTCACGAAATTTATTAACAATAGAAATATCATTCAAATCTGACGTATTTTTGTTTAAATCTATGACATGGGCTAAGAAAGCTTGACATCCATTTTTCAATAAACGAATAGCTTTATGGCTTGATATGACAGTGGTTGACTTTAGTGGTTTGGTTGCTTGAATTCGCATAATAGGTTGGTTAGGAATATGAAAGCTAACAACCTTACAAAAATAATCAATTGTAGCATGATGAGTAGTTAACCAATCAATCCCTAAAATCACATCAAATGCAAGTATTTTCAAAGAGATAAGATCGACAGGTAATGTGAGGGTGCCAATTTGAATCAAACGAGATTTATAAACAATGGATGTAATGAAGGTTTCTCCCAATGGAGTTTCAACAGATAAGTAAAAGTCTAATTTCTCCGGAGTTCAATTTAAACGTTGAGCGCAAGTAGGAGAAATAAAAGAATGGGTAGAACTGGTATCAAATAATGTATAGACTTCGCAAGAGTTTATGATTAGCTTACATGTGATAACTTCGTTCGGGTTCCTCGCTTTTTGAGAGGTCGCGACAAACGCTCTCCCTTGAACTACCGGTTTTGACTTGTCTGGGGCGACATTTGGTGTCACCATCCCAACTGGACTTGTCTTCACTACACGACAAAATTGCTCTAGGTGGCCTTCTCTTCCGCAATTGTAACACGCTTTGGGTTGATGCGTGTAGTTTGGACTGATGTGTCTATCCCCTCCGTATTTATAGAATATGACTGGTGGTCGTTCTCCTTCCTTAACAACGGGTGTTGGTGCTGACGTATTTTCATCATTATTGAATCTACTCTTCTTAAAATTTCCACTTCTATTATCTTGGCCAGGATTACAACTGAAGTGGTTACCATTTCTGGCATGTTGATTTCCTCCACGTTTGTTGTCACCTCTTCGATGACTGCTACAACTGGTATTATCGTTTTGCCGGCTGCTATCTCTTGGTTGGGTTGACTAATTATCATACTCCAATAACTGAGCCCTATTCACAACATCTAAATACAAGCAAAGTTTGTGAGAAATGAGGTATTGACGTATTTTGGGTTTCAATCCTCTTAGAAACATCCGCGTCATACGCTCCTCATTATCTACCAAATGGGATGCAACCGGGATAACTCCACAAATTTAGCCTCGTACTGCGATACGGTCATATTGTTTTGCTCCAGCTTGATGAATTATACCTCCTTCATGTGACGAATACTTTCAGGAAAGTACTTATCGTTGAACTATTCTTGGAACTTCTCCCAAGACATCTTCAGTGCGGCAGACTGAGTACATTTTACAGATTCCCACCAATGATATGCCTCTCCTCACAACATGAAGGTGGAAAAGGGAATATTTTACTCCTCGAAGCATCCCTAGACATTAAATATCTTGGTGATCTGCTTAATCCACGTCTCTGCCTTAAGTGGTTCTTGCTTTCTCAAAAACTCTGGTGCTCCCAGCTCCTTGAATTGCTTAGTGGTGACCAACCGTGAGTTGCCAGTGTTTCCACCTGCATTTTGCACAGGAGTCTCCCTCGCCTGATGTTGAATGAATTGCATAAAGCCTCTGAACATCTCATCGTTCATCATTTGGTCGGTGTTGTTGTTTACCTGAGGATTATTTGTGACGCCCCCAAAATAGGTATACATCACCTATTCTGAGTCGCCAAATACATGATATAGAATACAAATATAATCTTAAATATACAACAAGAGCTATGAGTTTTAATACAAATATTGTCTACTAGACAATATCCACTCTTAGAATAAGTCCTCATTACAATTATTATCACACTGTTTCATAGAATAGTGAGGACTACTAAGGCTATCATCTGGACCGTCACTCCGTTCCCCGACTAGTCCCTACTACATTCTCATTTCTTGAAGAGAACAATGAAAGTAAAAGGGTGAGCTCAACTAGCCCAGTAAAAAATATTATGACTAAGATAATGCAGAATAAATTATCGTTAGCCTTCAACAATGTTAAACTGATACAATATAACAAACATCAAGTTTAATTGCGTAAATGAACAAGCAATCCATTAAAAGAGTCAGTAGAGAATAAAATCTACTATCTTTTATGATTTAAAAGGTTTTTCATCACTTTTATCATTGGGACTCAAATTTTTAATAAATAATTCACATCATCCCCCGCATCACTACCAAGGATATTCATTAGTATCACAACCACAAATTATCTACGCACTACGGGCCAAGGATATTCGTGTATTCATCAATGGTCATGATCATGCCAACAACATCCATCAATGCACTACGGGCCAATGAGGACTTTACCACATCATTTGTAATATTACGGTCATGATTATACCGATTAATCCTGGTCATAATCATACCAAGTCCATCTATGCACCACAGAATACGAGATGACTTTCAATATAATATAAACGTGAGGATGATGAAAATGATATAAGAATTCAATAAAACAAGTTCAAGAATTAATTTATCCAGAACTAATAACGTCCAAATTGTCAACATGATACTTCTTTATAGAGTAAAATTCAAGAATGCTCGGAAGAATATTTTCATGAAAAGATATTTGGATGAAGCGCAAATATCAAGGATATTCCACTAATTTCATGGAGTATAGAAAGTCGAAAACTTTAACCAATCGAGTATAATAAAGAATGGAATAACAAAAGAAATCACCGAAGCATGCGATAGGCCATGCATAACGGGTTATTCTAACGAATAATAAATAACGGAACGTGTCATGCATAAACGCATTGCATGTGATATTCCAACAGAATAATAAATAATGGAACCGAATTGTGCGTAAATGCACTGCATGTGATATTCCAATCGAATAATAAATAACGGAATCTGTGTCTTCGCCTAAACGATGCATTTCGGATGTTCCAATAGAATAATAAATAATGGAATAGAAGAATTTCACCATGTATGTGGTATCTTAGCATTAAAAGTTATTCCAACATAATAATAAAGAATGGAATAATAGAAGAATTTCACCATGTATATGTCACTTGCCATGAGCGGAGTTATTCCAACATAATAATAAAGAATGGAATAACAGAAGAATTTCACCATGTATGCGGTACTTCACATAGACAAGTTATTCCAACATAATAATAAAGAATGGAATAACAAAAGTTCTCTTCATGAATATAAAAGAAATAATACCCCTTACCTTAGAAGAAACTGGATATAGAAGTAGTGAAGTAGCAGAATGCTTTTCTTCTTTCTCTCTATTGTTTCTCTCTCTAGAGTTTCAGTGAATTCGTAAGAAATAATTAAGGAATGAGCTTCTATTTATAGGATAATGGAAAAGATACTATTTAGAATTCTCATGGACTGCACAGTAGGAATCAGACGAAATCATTTGTAGAATCACGGGCGAAAGGAAAAAAAATTTCAAACGTAACTTAATAATATCACATGTGAATTCCCTCAATTCACGGCAACCTAAATATATATATTATATATATACAAATAAGTCACTATATATATATATATATATATATATATATATATATATATATATATATATATATATATATATATATATTATATTATATCCACCATTTAAATTTTTCATCCTCCCGTGACTTAATGTCACCCCCACCCATGTTGCTTTCAAGATATATATATATATATATATATATATATATATATATATATATATATATATATAACAACAAGATAGTGCTCCATAAGTCTTCTCCCACCAAAAATTAACTAAGACATATATAACATATGTTTTATAATGCTTATTCACGGAACGCACCCATGATTCCTCCACTTGACAAATATTACAACTTATATATAAATATATATATATATATAACAACATTTATCATCATTATTATAATTCACAATATTAATCGACCAGGTCGTTCCCAGGAAAGAGGGGGCTTTCCAATAAAGATTTCTCCCTATTGGTGCACAATTAGGTGACCAAACCTCTCCTTGACAGAATTTTTAGACATCGTTAATATTGCAAATAATAATATTAATAACTTTGTTATCTCAATTATTGATTTAATAATATATAAAATATCGACAATAATTGAATCAAATAACGTGAGATACTATGCAATAATTACTATAACAATAATTGAACAAAATGAGTGACTTCTCACGTAAGCATCAATAATCAATACAGCAGTGTACTATTATGCGACCACGCCAGACATCGCGGCTTTACTAGAAAGTAATTCAACAGTTTTAACGATAAAATTTCCGCCATTATTTTCATAAAATAATTTTGTCGTTTTCTCAATCCAGATAATAATTAAATTCATGGGGTCCACTCAATGATTGTGTCGTTGTACCTAATATATTCCTCGTTAAAACGAATATTCCCCAGACCAATCGAATATTATATAACAACTTGCGTACTTTGCAAAATTTATAAATATTACCCACAACTATAACATTATATCAAATTCATTTCATAAAATTCAAAAATGATAATCATAGAAAATTCATCTTTATTCATAAAAGTTGGGGTCTTACAACCTCCCCTTCTTATGAAATTTTGCCCTCGAAATTAGGGTACGTACCTGGTATGTCGAAGAGGTATGGATACCTTGATTTCATTTCAGATTCTAACTCCCAGGTCATTTCCTCAACATCGTGGTTCCTCCACAAAACTTTGACTTGAGGTATAACCTTAGAGCGTAGAATATGTTCCTTCTTATCCAAAATTTGAACAGGAACCTCTTCATACGTTAAATCTTCCGCTATTTCGTCCGGTTCTAACTCAATAATGTGGTTCGGGTCTTCCATATATTTACGTAACATGGATATGTGAAAAACATTATGAACACGAGACATACTTGGTGGTAAAGCAAGTCTATAGGCCACAGTTCCTACTCGATCAAGGATTAAAAATGGGCCAATGAATCGAGGATTGAGCTTTCCTCTCTTTCCAAATCTTGTAAATTTTTTCCATGGATCAACACGTAACAACACATGATCTCCTATATCGAATTCCACGTCCTTTCGGTGAAGATCAGCATAACTCTTTTGTCGATCTTGTGAGGTTTTATACGTTGTCGGATCGTTTGAATCTTTTCAAGTGAGTCATACGTATCAACTCTGGTCCCCAACAACGTTGCTTGACCCACCTCATCCCAGCATACTAGAGAACGACACTTTCTTCCATACAACGCCTCAAATGGAGCCATGTCAATACTTGTTTGATAACTGTTGTTGTAAGAAAACTCCGCCAATGGTAAGAATTTATCCCAACTTCCCATGAAGTCAAGGACACAGAGTCTTAATAAATCTTTCAGAGTTTGGATAGTCCTCTCTAATTGTTCGTCCGTCTAAGGATGATATGCCGAACTAAATTATAAATCCATGCCCAGAGCTTTTTGCAAACTAACCCAAAATCGTGAAGTGAATCTTGTGTCTCGATCAGAAATTATGGATCTTGGCATAATGATGGGTTTACAATCTCATTTATATACATACGAGCAAGACGTTCAAGTGTATAAGTTTCAGATTGGTAAGAAATGAGCGAGACTTGGTCAATCTATCAACAATAACCTAAATTGCATTTATGCCTTGAGAAACCTTGGGAAGACCGATGAATTGAAATCCATGGTAATGTGCTCCCTACTTCCATTCGGAATTTTAAGCGGTTGCAATGGACCTTTTGGTACTTGATGCTTCGCCTGACTCGTTGACAAGTTAGACACCTTGAGATAAACAACGCTTATCTCTCTTCATATTGCTCCACCAAAATGTATGACAAAGATCATTTATACATTTTGGTACTCCTAGAGATGGATTGCAAAGCTTGTGTTATGCGCCTCCATCATGATTTTATACTTTAAATCGTGGTCGTTAGGAACACAAAGTCCGGAGTTGATTTCAAGTATTCCTTCTTCATCGATTCTTGCTTCCCAAGATAGCACTTTCTTCCTTATACGCATCAGCAAAAGTACGTAGCTTGAGTAGCTTTAACTTTATCAATTAAAGTCGGTTCTACTCGTATATTCGCCATCATCACATGGGTCCCTGAAGTCTTTAACTCTATCTCCATCCTTTGCAAGTCACACAAGATGGGCCTTTGTGTTGACAATATTGCACTCGTACCCGCAAATGATCTTCTACTCAATGCGTCAACTACCATGTTCGCTTTTCCAGGATGATATTGGATGGTATGATCATAATCTTTCAATAGTTTAAGCCAACGTCGTTGTCGCATGTTGAGTTTCTTCTGAGTGAAGAAATATTTGAGGCTTTTATGATCCGTAATGATCTCCACTTTCTCCCCATGCAAGTAATGCCTCCAAATCTTTAGTGCAAAAATGACTGCTGCCAACTCTAGATCATGAGTAGGATAATTCCTCTTATATTCTTTGAGTTGCCGAGAGGTTTAGGCTATGACTTTCCCATGTTGCATGAGAACACATCCTAACCTTTTGCCCGAAGCACCATTGTAGATCACAAATCCCTCCGAGCCAGATGGTATTGTCAGAACAGGTGCTGAAATGAGTCTCCTCTTGAGTTCTTGAAAACTCTTCTCACATTCCTTGCTCCAACCGAATTTTGTATCTTTTGAGTCGGTGAGTTAGTGGAGTAGCGATTCGAGAAAATCCTTCCACGAATCTCCGATAATAACCAAATTAATGGAAAGCTACGTATTTTGGTCAACATTGATTTAGGTTGCTCAGACTTTAATAGCTTCAATCTTTCTGTGGGTCAATAGATATTCCATGACTTGATACTACATGCCCAAGGAATGCTACTTCCTCACCCGAACTCGCATTTCTTCAACTTGGCATAAAGCTTGTTTTCACGAAGCTTTTTAGAGTATCAGCCTCAAGTGTTGCTCATGATCTTCAAGGCATTTGGAATAAATAAGGATGTCATCAATAAAGATGACCACAAAGTGATCCAAATATTCCTTGAATACTCTGTTCATCATATCCATGAAGGCAGCAGGAGCATTAGTTAATCCAAAAGACATGACTAGGAATTCATAATGCCAGTACCGAGTTCTGAAAGTCATCTTTGGAATGTCATCGGTTCTAATCTTCAATTGGTGATATTCGGAACGAAGATCAATCTTTGAAATAAAATTGGCTCCTTTTAACTGGTCAAACAGGTCATCAATATGTGGTAATGGGTACCTATTTTTTATGGTGACATGATTCAACTCCCGATAATCAATATAAAGTCGCATACTCCCATCTTTCTTCTTCACGAATAGAATGTGGGAGCACCCCAAGGAGAAGTACTAGGACCTAATAAAGCCAATGTCTAACAATTCCTGCGATTGGGTGCTTTAACTCAAGTTCAATAGAACCATTCGATATGGGGCTTTGGAAATGGGTTTTGTCTTGGGTTCAAGGTCGATAAAAAATTCAATTTCACGCTTTCGGGTGGTAGCTGTGAAGTTCTTGAGGTGGAATACGTGAAATTTATTAACAATAGAAATATCATTCAAAACTCAACGCATTTTTTGTTTAGATCCGTAACATGAGCTAAGAAAACTTGACATCCGCTTTTCAATAAGCGTAATAGCTTTATGGCTTGAGATAGCGGTGATTGATTTTAATGGTTTGGTTGCTTGAATTCGCATAATAGGTTGGTTAGGAATATGCAAGTTAACAACCTTACAAAAATAATCAATTTTTGCATGATGAGTAGTCAACCAATCAATCCCTAGAATCACATCAAATGCAAGTATTTTCAATGAAATAAGATCGACAGGTAATGTGAGGGTACCGATTTGAACCAAATAAGATTTATAAACAGTGGATGTAATGAAGGTTTCTCCCAATGGAGTTTCAACATATAAGTCAAAGTCTAATTTCTCCGGAGTTAAATTTAAACGTTAAGTGCAAGTAGGAGAAATAAAAGAATGGGTAGAACCTGTATCAAATAAGGTATAGACTTCACTAGAGTTTATGATAAGCTTACCCGTGATGACCTCGTTAGGTTCCTTGCTTTCCGGAGGTCACAACAAACGCTCTCCTTGAACTACTGGCTTTGACTTTCTAGGGGACTGACCTTTGGTTCCTTCATCCCAGCTTGAACTTGCCTTCGAACGACGACAAAATCGAGCTAGGTGACCTTTTCTTCCACAATTATAACATGCTTTGGACTGAGCATCATGCAGCTTTTGGTGATATGTCCCTCCCTCCGCATTTGAAGCATATGATAGGTGGTCGTTCTCCTTCCTTAACCACTTGCGTGTTGATCCGACGTCTTTCCATCATTGTTGAATCTCCTTCTTGAAATGTCCATTCTTATTGTCTTGGCCATGATTACCACCAAGTGGATACCATTTACGGCATGTTGATTCCTCCACGTTTGTTGTCACAAACTCATGATGTTCTACTAATGGTATTATCATTTTGTCTGGCTGCTTTCTCTTGGTTGAGTTGACTCGTTATAAGCGCTCCAATAATGGAGCCCTATTTGCAACATCGGAATACAAACATAGTTTATGAAATTAGATATTGGCGTATCTCGGGTTTCAAACCTCTTAGAAATATCCGCGTCATTCTCTCCTCATTGTCAACCAAGTGAGATGTAAACCGGGACAACTAGGCAAACTTAGCTTTGTACTGCGACATGGTCATATTGTTCTTCTCCAACTTGATGAACTCTACCTCTTTTCATATAGCGAATACTTTTGAAAGTACTTGTCGTTGAATAGTTCTTGGAACTTCTCCCAAGACATCTTTAGTGCAAAGAAGGTTGAGTACGCTTTTACCGATTCCCACCGATGAATCCGCCTCTCTACAACATAAAGGTGGCAAAGGGAACCTTTTGCTCTCGAGCATCCCAAGACATCAAATATCTTGGTGATGCCTTTATCCACGTCTCCGCCTTTAAGTGGTTTTGGCTCTCCAATAAACTCCGTGGTCCCAGCTCTTGAACTTTAACGGTGGCTGGTCCCGAGAGTTTCCAGTGTTTCCACATGTATTTTGGACAGAGTCTCTCTTGCTCGATGTTATGCAATCACGTGAAAGCTCCTAAACATTCAGTAGTTCGCCATTTGGTCGGTGTTGTTATTCACCTAAGGGCTCACCCGAGGATTATTGCCTTCTGATGCACATTAGCTTTGGGTGTTGATCGTGATCTCTGTGCTCCATTGCTATTCTCAACATTCTCGAATGTCATTTCAAATATTTCCACAAAACAAGGGTTAATTGACATGTAACATATTATCCCTATACTCTGATCAACCAATTAAATACCAAATAAACTTAGGTAGGTCATACTTAGCGAAGGAATTCCCAGTCTCTCCCTCCTAGTTCTAGTCTCACATCTTAGCCATGGATCATATCCCTAAGCTTTGATATTAACTCATGACGCCCCAAAATAGGTATACATCACCTATTCGAGTCACCAAATACATAATTTATAATACAAATACAATCTTAAATATACAACAAGAGTCGTGTGAGTTTTAATACAAATATTGTCTACTAGACAATATCCACTCTCATAATAAGTCCTCATTACAATTATTATCACACTATTTCATAGAATAGTGAGGACTACTAAGGCTATCATCTAGACCATCACTCCATTCCCCGACTAGTCACTGCTACGTTCTCATTTCCTAAAGAGGACAATGAAAGTAAAAGGGTGAGCTCAACTAGCCCAGTAAGAAATATTATGACTAAGATAATGCATAATAAATTATCGTTAGCCTTCAACAATGTTAAACTGATACAATATAACAAACATCAAGTTTAACTGCGGTAAACAAGCAATCCATTTAAAAAGTCAAGTAGAGAATAAAATCTACTATCTTTTATGATTTAAAAGGTTTTCATCACTTTTATCGTTGGGACTCATCTTAATAAATAATCCACATCATCCATACACTACTGACTAATGATATTCATTAAGTATCACAACCATAAATTATCCATGCACCTGGTCGAGGATATTCGTGTATTCATCAATGGTCATGATCATGCCAACAATCGTCCATCAATGCACTACGGGCCAATGAGGACTTTTACCACATCATTTGTAACATTATGGTCATGATTATACCGATTAATCCTCGGTCATAATCATACCAAGTCCATCTATGCACTACTGAGTGCCACGAGATGACTTTCAAACATAATATAAACATGAGGATGATGACAATGATATAAGAATTCAATAAAACAAGTTCAAGAATTAATTTATCTAGGAACTAATAACGCCTAAATTGTCAACATGATACTTGTAAGACCCGAATTTTATGAAATAAAAGTATTCAATTTTTCTTATAATTACAATTCAATTAAATGGTTAAATTGATAAAAAAGTTAAAGTTAAAGGGTGATATATGAATTTTTTTTCAAAAATACTTGCAAGTGGTTATAAAATATTCATTGTTGTCGGGAGGAATATTCGTTTGGTGGTGGAAATATTCTTTACGTGAGGGAATATTAAATGCTGACCAGTAGCGACCATTTATGGGCCCCATAAAAGAATAAGCAGCCGGATGAAGAAAATGACAAATTAAAAGTTTTTATAAATAACGGCGTAATCGTTCTGATTAACATTGTTGGAATACCCGGTGGGTAAAGTAAAATGTCTGGCGTTGTTGTTGCTGATAGCTACGGTATTGCATAGTATTTTTGAATTATTGATTCTTACGTAGAAGGCACTACTCAATAATTATTACAGTAATTACTATTCAATATTTTATTTTATTGATTCAATAATTCTTTGCGTTGATATTTTATATTATTGTTGTTTTAATAATTGTCCTTTACCGATATTTTCCATTAATCAATTAATAGTTCATATTATTTGAATAATATTATTAGATAACATTATTAGCAATGTCTAGAAAGTTACTACAGGAGAGGTTTGGTCACCTAATTGCTGCGAAGTAAGGAGAAATTCTTATTGGAAAGCCCACTCTTTCACAGGAGCAGCACTTTAGTTGTCATTATTGTGATTACATAATATTATTTGTGAATAATTAATTATTAATTTATATGATGAGGAAAATATTGATTTTATGTGGATATAGATGGAGAAAAATTTTAATGTGACAATTATTGAAAATTAATATTTTTATCTTTTACGATAAAATAATTCATTTTAATATATTATTATATTTTAATAATATAATAATGGTGATATTTTACAATGAATGTGAGATATATGAGTATATGAGGAGGAAAAGTATTTTTTTGTTGCAAAAGATGTTTAAAACATATTAAACATGTCGGTGACCCCATTTTTTGTTGAAATTTGATTATAGTGCGTAAAATCGCCTGTTTATGGATTTCGGTCAATATTTATTTGGAATTTGGAAAAACTTTCTTACGCAAAGTTGTAGAGAATTGAATTTCCTATAAAAATCGTGAGATTGAATTTTACGATAAAAGGGCTATTTATTATGAATTATTGAAGTTAGGATTAATTGATTATCATTTTTGGAAGTTTTAAATATTTTTTGTTAGAAAAAGCGTTTTTATTGTTGGCCCATGTGTTGTTGATCTTTGAAATCCAGGAAGTCAAGTGTGGTGAGAATTTAATTTATATATATATATATATATATATATATATATATATATATATATATATATATATATATTAATATTTTATTAAATTTTTCTTTTTTTGTGTTCTAAGCATTTTCCTATAAATAGGGTGCTTAGGTTAGAATTAAAAATCACACCAAAACTACTGATTTCTCTCTTTCTACTATAATATCGAGCGTATTTTTGTGAGTATTTTAGTACTTTGAGTATTCTTTATACGGTCTGCAAGTTCTTTTAGCACTATATCCAAGTATTCGATCGGAAATCTTATTCTTTTACGAGATAAGGATGTTATTTTTATTAAGAAAATGATATTATTTCTTGATATCATTATCTTTAGAAATATTGGTTGGAAATTTTATCAAATTTGAAACTTTTTCATCATGGGTTACTATTCATGAGTTACTATTTATGAGTTACAATTCACGAGTTCTTATTCATGAATTACTATTCACGAGTTCTTATTCACGAATTCTACTATTCATGAGTACTATTGAAAGCATGATGATTTTTTTGTGAAATTTCTATCTTTTGGTGTCGAGATTCTTATTCACGTATGACCTTTATTCACGAATCGACACTATTCAATGAAAAATGAAATTTTCTTCTTTTTTGTCCAAAATATCTATTACGGATACTATCTTTGATTGGATCCATGTTTTGGATCATTCTTGAATTTTACTCACTATGATTATTTATGAGGTATTTTGGACATGGAATTGTTTGAAATCTGAATCATTAATATTTGTTCTTTTGTTTCCTTTGGATTTATTTTCTTTAAAATATTTTTCATCATCCTCGGTCCTAAATGATGATATAGCGAATATATTTGGCTTTTGTAGTGCAAAGATGAATGATTTCGATGAATATCTTTGGCGTAGTGCAAAGATGAGCAGTGTTTAGATGAACATGACCCGGTGATAAATATTTTTGGCACTGTAGTGCAAAGATGACTTGTTGATGAATATCTTTGGCACTGTGGTGCAAAAGATGACTTGTTGATGAATATCTTTGGTAGTAGTGCAAAGATGAATTTAATAATAGGATTATGAACATAAATTGTGATTTGGTATAACCATAATCTTTGATGTTTAGGTGATGAAAATTATCTTTGTCACGGATGAGAAAAAGAATTTAGAACTACTGATTACGATTATGAGTTATACATGTGATTGTGGACGATGAATTGTTGATTGATGTTACGAGGATAAAACATTGTTGGTGGACTTTTAACATGGAGAAGATAATAGACTTTATAGTCTATTTAACTCTCTAATGGATTGCTTTCATTCTCATTGCAACTATGGTTGAAAAGTTTTATCATCTACCATATGTTCTAAATCTCGATTTATTCTTGTTGAAGGCTATTGATAATTTATTTATCTTTAGTCATGATATTCTTTACTGAGCTAGTTGTGCTCACCCTTTTGTTTTACAATTTCTTTCAGGTAATAAAAGTGTATTTGGGTCGTGACGGGGGATAACAAGGAATAGAAACGGTGGTCTATAGATGTTGAGGGTGAGGTGAATTTAACTTGGAAGGTGTTTTGCCACTATCATATAAGATGTCTAATGACATACAACCTTGTGTCATCATAAAGGCAGGGTTGTGCTCATCCACTTCTTGAGTATATTTACAAGCACTTACTATATAATCTTGGTGTTTGTTTGGAGTTTAATTCCCAATTAGAGATAGTGGAGATAATGATATGTCGAGAAGACTCATCATTGGGAAGAATATGATAGTAATCTTCTCATTTTTTCTTTGGGGTCTATTAGGAATTGACCAAGGATAATTCTGTGGCCATATGATATCTACCGTAACCTAAAAGCATGGCCTCCCATATACGAAGGTTTCTTGAGCACTTCCCAAAGATTCTAATTTCTAAAACAGTTTTTGACTATACCTTTATGTAAGGTGTCATTGTGACGTGCTACAGTTGGTATATATTTGTATCCAAACTCACAGCATATGTGTTGTTATATTTTGCACGACAATTATTGTAATAAAGTTGTAGTTATTTTCCGTACCATGTATTTGGCGACTCAGAATGGGTTGGATGGAATGGACCTATTTTGGGGTCGTTACAATACTTCTTTGTAGAGTAAAATTCAAGAATGCTCAGAAGAATATTTTCATGAAAAGATACTGGATGAAGTGCAAATATCAAGGATATTCCACTAATTTCATGGAGTATAGAAGTCAAACTTTAACCAACTAAGTATAATAAAGAATGGAATAACAAAAGAAATCACTGTGCATGCGATAGTAACCGCTTACAGACGAGTTATTCCAATGAATAATAAATAATCGGAACTAGGTCATGCGTAAGCGCACAAAACGGTATATTCCAAATGAATAATAAATAATGGAACCAGGTCGTGCGTAAATGCACGAGTAAAGGATATTCCAATTGAATAATAAATAAGCGGAACCAGTCATGCGTGAAACGCACGATGACGGATGTTACAAATGTAATAATAAAGAATGGAATAGAAGAATTTCACCATGTATCAGATTGCTTACGATGCCATACGGAGTTATTCCAACATAATAATAAAGAATGGAATAATGAGAAGAATTTCACCATGTATGCGGTCAAAGATAGGCAAAGTTATTCCAACATAATAATAAAGAATGGAATATGAAGAATTTCACCATGTATACCAGATTACATAGGCAGTTATTCCAACATAATAATAAAGAATGGAATAACAAAAGTTCTCTTCATGAATACAAAAGAAATAATACCCCTTACCTTAGAAGAAACCGGATATAGAAGTAGTGAAGTAGCGAATACTTTTTTCTTTCTCTCTATAGTTTACTCTCTCTAGAGTTTCATTGAATTCGTAAGAAATAATGAAGGAATGAGCTTATTTATAAGAGAATGGAAAGATACTATTTAGAATTCTCACGAATCGCACCGGTATGAATCGATCGCAATTAAATCATTTGTAGAATCACAGTGAAAGAAAAAAAAATTTTAGACCTTGACTTAATAATATCACATGTGAATTCCCTTAATTCACGACAACCTAAATATATATATTATATATATACAATAATGTACTTATATATATATATATATATATATATATATATATATATATATATATATATATATATATATATATATATATATATATAAGGATCAAGAGCATTCTCTTATATAGCATTCCTCCTTAAATAGCATTCTTTTATTAAAACTAAATGCGTTTTGGAGGGAATGGTGGCATTTTGTAAATACAAAATGCTATTTAAGGAGAATGCTATTTAAGTAGAATGCTCTTGATCTATCGATCGTATATATATATATATATATATATATATATATATATATATATATATATATATACAGTAAAGCCGTCAGTGAGGGCTCCCTTATTTTGTTAAAATGCAGACCTTTTTTTATTAGTTTTTTTTAGTTTTTTTTTTTTAAAACAACTAAAACAAATATTTAATATTTTATAGAATCGATATTTTCCATAATATAATGTTTTTAGGCGTGATTTGAATACCTATACCAAAAAATAGTGGTGCGATGCCGCACAAACTGCATGGACACATTTTGTTATACGTATCCAAATCAAATCCAAAACTTTGTATTATGAAAAATTTCATTCTATAAATATTAAACTTTTTTTTTTTAGTTATTTAAAAAAAAAGAAAAAAACCAAAAAAAAAAAGTCCGCATTTTAACAAAGTAAAGGAGCCTTTTTACTGAACTAGGAAATATATATATATATATATATATATATATATATATATATATATATATATATATATATATATATTATATATATCCACCATTTAAAATTTTCATCCTCTCGTGACTTTAATGTCACCCCCCCACCCATGTTGCTTTCAAGATATATATATATAAATATAACAAGATAGTGCTCCATAAGTCTTCTCCCACCAAAAATTAACTTAAGACATATATAACATATGTTTTATAATGCTTATTCACTTTTAACGCACCTATGATTCCTCCACTTGACAAATATTACAACTATATATATATATATATATATATATATATATATATATAATATTTATCATCATTATTATAATTCACAATATTAATCGACTGTGTCGTTCCCAAGAAAGAGGGACTTTTCAATAAGGATTTCTCCTATTATTGCGCAATTAGGTGACCAAACCTCTCCTTGATGAGAACTTCTAGGCATCGTTAATATTGCAAATAATAATATTAATAACTTTGTTATCTCAATTATTGATTTAATAATATATAAAATATCGACAATAATTGAATCAAATAACGTGAGATCTTATGCAACAATTATTGTAGCAATAATTGAACAAAAGCGGAGTGACTTCTCACGTAAGCATCAATAATCAATCTGGTGTGCTACTTATGCAACCACGCGTATTAATGTACTTTACTACTGAGTAGTTAGTTGGCGGTTTTAACGATAAAACTTCGGCAGCCGTTATTTTCATAAAATAATTTTGTCATTTTCTCAATTCGACAATAATTTTATTGAGGGGTCCACCAATGATTGTGCCATTGTACGAATATTCCCTGTTAAAATGAATATTCCCCGACCAATCGAATATTATATAACAACTTGCGTACTTTGCAAAATTTATAAATATTACCCACAACTATAACATTATATCAAATTCATTCCATAAAATTCAAAAATGATAATCATAGAAAATTCATCTTTATTCATAAAAGTTGGGGTCTTACATTATTGCCTTCCTGATGCACATTATCCTGGTTATTGACCGTTGGTGACTCAACGGTTTCATGTTCTCCATTGCTTATCTCAACATTTTCAAATGTCATTTTCAAACACTGCCACAAAAGAAGGGTTAATTGACATGCCACATATTATCCCTAAATTCTAACCGACCAATTAAATAACAAATAAGCTTAGGTAGGTCATACTAGCGAAGGATTTACCCGTCTCTCCCCTCCTAGTTCTAGCCTCAAATCTCCGCCATGGATCATATCCCTAAGCTTTGATACCAACTGTGACGCCCCCAAAATAGGTATACACAACCCATTCTGAGTCGCCAAATACATGGTACAGAAATTAAATACAAACTTCATTTATACAATACGACAAAAACGTAGCCGAGAGTTTTAACACGAATATTGTCTCATAGACAATATCCAAACTCAAATGGAGTTTTCATTACATTTATTATCACACTATTTCATAAAATAGTGATGACTACTACAGCCACCATCTCAGACCGTCACTCCATTCCCCGACTAGTCCTCGGCTATGTTCTCATTTCCTGAAGAGAACAATGAAAGCAAAGGGTGAGCTCAACTAGCCCAGTAAAGAATATTATGACTAAGATAATGCAGAATAAATTATCGTTAGCCTTTAATAGTGTTAAACTGATAGAATATAATAGACAACAAGTCTAACAGCAGCGGAACAAGCAATCCATTAAAAGAGTTAAGTATAGCATGATATCTACTATCTTCTATGATTTAAAAGTTCATCATCAATATTTTATCGCTATAGCATAGCTCAATGAATAATCCACATCACCGAATTATCCATGCACTACGGGCCAAGGATATTCGTTAGTATCACATCCATGAATTATCCATGCACTACGGGCCAATGATATTCATTATTATCACATCCACGAATTATCCATACACTACGGGCCAAAGATATTCGTTAGTATCACTAGTGGTCATGATCATGCCAACAACTGTCCATCAATGCACTATGGGCCAATGAGGACTTTTACTACATCATTTGTAACATTACAGGTCATGATTATACCGATACATAGTCATAATCATACCAATCAACAGTCCATCTATGCACTACGGGTCAAAGATGACTTTCATCACAATATAAGCATGAGGATGATGACAATGATATAAGAATTCAATTAAGTGAAAGCAAGGATAAATTTTAAAGATTTATAATTTAATTTATCCAGAATTCAATAATGTCCAAATTGTCAACATGATACTGTTTTGTGGATTAAAATTCAAGAATAATATTGTATCAAAAATGATTTGGACAAAAAAGAAATCAATTTTTGTCATGAATAGTACCCCGGGTGAATACTACCCGAGTGAATAGTATCCCGTTAATAGTACTTGGGGAATAGTACCCCGTGAATAGTACTCCGGCATGAAAAAATTAAAAATTAACAAAAATGTTTAGAATAGTATTTCCGTGAAAAGATACTAGATGAAGCAAAAATTTTAAGGATATTCTATTAATTTTAAGGAGTATAGAAATAATACTTAACAAAATGAGTGTAGCATTCAGAATCTGAAACGAAAAAATATTACTTACATAGTACATAGTATGGAAGAAAATATTATTTCTTACGAATATTGAACAAATATAATATTCCTTACCTTAAAAGGGGAGCACTTCTGAATGGTATAACGGGGATATTTTTGAAGAAAACTTGCACTATTTTCTACACTCAAAGCTTCCTTAAATTCTAAAGAAATACGCTCAATATTATAGAAGAAGAATTCTCTGATTATGGTGTGATTTTCATTTCTAAACTAAGAATGACAGGATACTATTTGAATTTAGAAATCACGGACCAACAGTGCAGGAGTTCACAGGCGAATTCACGGACGAATTCTTTAAAAAAAAATTTAATTTTACTATGCAACATTATGCACACACAATGCAACACTATGCAGTACTATGCAATCAAATAAAATATAATATATTCTATTTTACATAAAAAACAAAACTTATAATATATATATATATATAACACCCCCCCACACACACACACACACACACGAGACACTTATATTATATATATATATATATATATATATATATATATATATATATATATATATATATATATACTAACATACTTTCTACCGATGATTTTGAAAAATGAGTAAGTAGGGGTCCATGTAATAAGCAAAATTTACGACAAATACTTCATAAAATCCCCTCTATTTATCTCAATTCACTTGGCTTCATAAAATAAATTTTTAATAACATTTATTCATCATTTATAACTCAAAATATTAACAACCAGATCATTTCCAAGAAAGAGGGGGCTTTTCGATAAAGACTTCTCCTTATTGGCGCGCAATTAGGTGACCAAACTCCTTTCCTCGATAGAACTTTCTAGACATTGTCAATAATGCAAATAATAATATGAATAATTGTGTTGTCTCAAATATTGATTTAATAATATAAAATATTGTGCAGATGATACTGTGACAATAATTGAATCAATAATATGAGATATTATGCAGCAATTATTGTAGCAATAATTGAATAAAACTGAGTGACTTCTCACTTAAGTATCAATAATCAAAGATACAGTATAATATTGTGTGTTACTATGCAACCATGCCAGACATCGTATTTTTATCACCGGGGTATTTCAACGATTAATTCAGTAAAACTTTCGCCGTTATTTTTATAAAAAGATATTTCTATCGTTTTCTAACTCCGACAGTAATTCTGTTGCGAGGTCCACCAATGATTGTGCCATCGTACAAATATTCCCTAATAAAAAAAATATTCCCCGACCAACGAATATTTTATAACAACTTGCTTACTTTGCAATATTTGTAAATATTACCCACAACTATAATATTATAACAAATTCACACATTAATATTCAAAAAGATATTTAGAGAAAAATTCATCTTTATTCATAAAAGTTGGGGTCTTACATTCTTAGTTCTTAGTGACTGCTCAGTGTTCATTATTTTTTGAACATTGGCTTGATTAACTCTTTGAATCTTGTTGATATCTTTCAGTCCATAGTGACCTTTATTGAGAATTGTTGATAATTCCTTAACTATTACTCACTGTCATACCCTTGCGATTGAACTTTATAACTGTTCACTCTTATTGCGATATTATTTGTTGGGCAAATTTGTTGCTCATCCTTACTTTCCTTAAAACTTTTAGTTAAGGCAGAACATGGTGAACACTCAGGCAAGGACAAGGATAAAGAGAAGGCTTCAGAATAGCTTTGTTTTTTAGTATTAGGAATCTATTATTATTATGTTGTATGATGTGATAACCCAAATTTTTTAGATATATTAAAATAAGAATTAAACAAATAAAATTCTTATTAGATGATATGTTATGTGATATTATATTGCATAAGGGAGTTAGTGTTATGCAATATATGATTTTGTGTATAATAAATGTATTAGTATTATATATTTATTATATATGGAGGAGCAAATTATTAAAGGGAAAGATGTAGTTAAATTTAATGATACAAAATTATTGTATGCATTAAATTTGGCAAATAAGTGGACAAAATATATTAAATTTAAGTATACAAAATATTTTGTATCTGTTGAAAAAGAATGCATTAAATTAATTTCGTAGATTAAATTATTTTAATTAAATAATTTATATTAAATAAATTATTTTTATTTAATGTATAATCTCCATTTTTTTGGAGAAAGATTTATGGGTATTTTATTTTAATTTTCAAAGTGTGTTATGTATTTAATATTTAACGCGATAAGTATGGAGGATATAATATGATGTGTATATATGTATTTTTGTAATGTAGTATTTCAATACATGATATGTTGAAATTAAGTTAATTTAGTTCTTTGGGAATGAAAGTTAGTGCTTGGTAAGCATGAGATGGCTTACTTTAAGCCTTATGAAGATGACTAAAGCTAAACTATAAGCTTCGAGTCAAATAAATAGAAAGTTAGCGACATGAGTAAGCTAAATCGTTATTTGCCAAAGGAGAGCTATGAAGAGTTAAACAATCTGGGTGTTATTTTCTTTCTTAGAATTATTCTATCTTCTCTCTCTCATTTCCCACATCCCAGGCCAATCCACCTCTTTACTCTCTCTTAATTACTAAGACTTCCACCAAAATTGTAAGAAAAGCTATCATCGACATTGAAGAGAATTGGGGAGCCGTAAATCACATCTATCAACAAGTATAACCATGAATAAGCATCACCAATCTTAAAATTTCAGCAATTAAAGAGGATTCGTAAGGAGAAGTTAAAGTAAACTATAACGGTAGTCCTCAATCAAGGATTCATAAGGAGAAGTTAAAGTAAACTATAACGGTAGTCCTCAATCAAGGCAAGTTTTTCAGTTCTATTATGTTTGTGGATTAAATGTGATTATGTGGTGAGTTATATATCATGCTTAATGAATTGTTAAAGTCAAAATATGACTAAGTTAATTGGGTTATGGAACTCAATTTATATGTGATGTGATAGCACACGTTGTATGTTGTAACTTAATAAGTTAGAAATGTATAATGCATGAATGTATGCATTGCAAGGAATTATTGATGCATGTAGGATATGCATAGTAAAAGAAATATGGTGCATATTGATTTGTGTGTTATGTGAAACATGATAGACTGTTAAATTTGCTGGGCTGTCGAGCTCAATTTTGCAAACACAAACTTTTTGCAGGTTAATTATGTTATGCAATATTACCTGCTATACGGATGATGAAGATTGAACAATGCATTGAAATGAATACATTTTTTGAATTAGAAATTGTATAAAGCTATGATTGATGGTTTTGTTATTTATAATCGGCGGTTAAGTATAGTTTAAAATATTCTACGAAGAATATTTGCTCTAGATGAATTGTAATGAATATTTTATAAAAATAAAGTGATATAGTAACATTACTATATAAGAAAGAATTAAGTGTTGAGGATTGAGTTGTATAAATATATGTATATAACTCAAGTTAAATAAATCATATAATAGATATGATTTCAAAGATAAAGAAGAATCGTAGAAGGTTAAGCGATTTGTGGAATGAATGAATGGAAAGAAATAAAAAAAATTTATTCCGCATTTTTAGCTATTTTAACATTAAATAATGTTTTAAAGCTATAACAAGGTAGTATTAACGCACAAAATCGGGAAGGGAAATGGTCCCGATTTTGGGGTCGTCACATATGAAGACTTATTTATTATGATGTAATAAGTTATGTTTAAATTAAGATGTTGTAGTAACGGTTGCGAGGCCATGGGACGAGAATATTTATGTTATCACAATATAAATTATTCTATTTTCCGTTGTGTGAGATTTTGATTTATTATTAGAGTTAGCACGTGACGAACCAAATTCAAAATATGAGTGTCTGAATTTGGGGGCGTCACATATCCTCATTCTCCTCCAGTTCTCGATGCATGGAATCCTCTATCATGAAAAGCTGGGGAAATTTGTAACGATGGTCCGGAATAAACTTTTCGTTGCAATAATAACACAAGCCTTTCTCCCACCGCTCCTTAGCTTTTTGGTTCGTGATACACCGTAATGGTGTCGAATTTAAAGGTACCGATGGACGCATTGTGGGTGGAGGTCCAAGTAACCCAGCCACTGGATTGGTCGTTGCCTTGGATGGAACAGTAACGGACGAAGGACGTAATGATGGAGTGACTCGTCGTCGCAACTGATTCCATTCCTCAATTAATCGTGCAACGCCAATTGCCTCTATTAAGGAGGTTGGATGTTTAATTTTAACGTCGAGCCAAACGTCGTCTCGTAACCCCGCAATGAAGCAACTAATGAGGAAGGCTTCAGGTAAGCCATCCACGCGATGTGAAAGTCATTCAAAAGCTTCTTAGTAGGCAGCAACCGTTGTGGTTTGACTTAGGTGAGTAAGAGCCTCGAATGGGTCATCATACTCCGTGGGTTCAAAGCGGAGAAGAACCGCTCGAGTGAGGTCAACCCAAGTGAGAGGACCACGAAACATAATCAACCACTGATGCCATTGATGAGCAATGTCTTTGAGATGAAAGGATGTCAATTGGACTCGTTGGTCCTGAGGTACATTGTGGGATCCACCAATGATTGTGTCGTCGTACGAATATTCCCTGATAAAACAAATATTCCTCGACCAACGAATATTTTATAACAACTTGCTTACTTTGCAAAAATTGTAAATATTACTCATAACTATAATATTATAACAAATTCACACTTAATATTCAAAAAGATATTTAGAGAAAAAAATCATCTTTATTCATAAAAGTTGGGGTCTTAAATTCTTAGTTCTTAGTGACTGCTCAATGTTCATTATTCTTGAACATTGGCTTGATTAACTCTTTGAATCTTGTTGATATCTTTCAGTCCATAGCGACCTTTATTAAGAATTGTTCATAATTCCTGAACTATTATTCACTATCATACCCTTGCGATTGAACTTTAGAACTGTTCACTCTTATTGTGATACTATTTGTTGGGCAAATTTGTTGCTCATCCTTACTTTCCTTAAAACTTTTAGTTAATGCAGAACATGGTGAACCCTCAGGCAAGGACAAGGGTAAAGAGAAGGCTTCAGAATAGCTTTGTTTCTTAGTATTAGGAATCTATTATTATTATGTTGTATAAAGACTTATTTATTATGATGTAATAAGTTATGTTTAAATTAAGATGTTGTAGTAACGGTTGCGAGGCCATGGGACGAGAATATTTATGTTATCACAATATAAATTATTCTATTTTCTATTGTGTGAGATTTTGATTTATTATTAGAGTTAGCACGTGACGAACCAAATTCGAAATATGAGTGTCTGAATTTAGGGGCGTCACATATCCTCCTTCTCCTCCAGTTCTCGATGCATGGAATCCTCTATCATGAAAAGCTGGGGAGATTCTCAACGGTGGCCCGAAATAAACTTTTCGTTGCAATAATAGCACAAGCCTTTCTCCCACCGCTCCTTAGCTTTTTGGTTCGTGATACGCCGTAATGGTGTCGAATTTAAAGGTACCGATAGATGCACTGTGGGTGGAGGTCCAAGTAACCCAGCCACTGGATTGGTCGTTGCCTTGGATAGAACGGTGACAGATGAAAGACGTAATGATGGAGTGACTCATTGCTGCAACTTATTCCATTCCTCAATTAATCGCACAATGCCAATTGCCTCTATTAAGGAGGTTGGATGTTTAATTTTAACGTCGAGCCAAACGTCATCTCGTAACCCCGTAATGAAACAACTAATGAGGAAGGCTTCAGGTAAGCCATACATGCGATGTGAAAGTCATTTAAAAGCTTCTTAGTAGGCAGCAACCGTTGTGGTTTGACGAAGGTGAGTAAGAGCCTCGAATGGGTCGTCATACTCCGTGGGTTCAAAGCGGAGAAGAACCGCTCGAGTGAGGTCGACCCAAGTGAGAGGACCACGGAACTTAATCAACCACTGATGCCATTGAAGAGCAATGTCTTCGAGATGAAAGGATGCCAATTGGACTCGTTGGTCATGAGGTACATTGTTGAACTCAAAATATCACTCCGCCTTTTAAATCCAACCCGTGGGATCATCACTGCTGAACTTTGGAAAGGAAAGTTTAAGGTGTTGATGAACACAGTCACAGTTGGCATTAGAGGTTTCACCCACAACAAATGGGTTAGTGTCATGAGGGTGAGGATAAGGTTGAGGAGGACCTTGATGCTAAGGTAAACGCAAGGCGTGAAGCTCCATGGTGACAGTTTGCATAGAGGCATGCAACTGATCAATACTATTTTGGAGTTGATCAAAATGAGATTCATGTTTGGCTAATGTCTCGTTTACATCATTACGGAATTCGACATTAGGCTTTCCCCGGGTATACATAGTCGAAACCTGTCTTTGATACCAAATGGTAAGATAATTTGTGACAGATAGAAGGGATTTAGATAGAGGGAGAAAAATAGAGAGAAACAGAGAGTTTTGTGGGAAGCTCTTATTAATAATTTGCATAAAAAAAGAACAACCTACTTGTTATATTATATAGCCCAACTATCAGGAATCATAAACAACTAACTAGGAAATAGGACACACTACCACACTAACACATTAACCTAAGAATCAAGAAAAATCCTCGCCACTTCCCTAACAACTATTCTGACGAAGACCACGTCCAACACACCCAATAGTTCAACACACCAGTACTGCTGCATGAAGACCCCATGCACTTCCTACATACCAATAAATTTATATTAATTTTAAATTTTAATAAAATTTTGTTTTATGTTTATTTTTAAAAGTAATAAATTTGTTTATTTTCTTATCCTTATTTAACTCTCTATTTCAATCTCTATATAGGATTTTACTCCCCAATGTGAGGGAGTCAAAAAACTGTTCCCTATATATGCAAAATGATATTTCATGCCTTCATTTAAGTGGACAACTCATCAATCAGACACATCTTGACATTTTTTTTACTACTTCATTTTCAAATTATAAAATTAATATTGACTTATTTTTAAAAAATTAATTTCAAATTTAAAATTAATATAAATTTATTTAATTTATGTCAATATAATTATAAATATTATAAAAGTATTATTAATTATAAATTATTATTTTTAAAATTTAAATGAATCATATTAATTTAAAATTTAAAATATCACAAATTAACTTTTTAAAAGTTAATATTGATCTTATGTACATTTGCGTACCACAATCCATTTAATACTCACTCTATAAATTACTTAAAATTTAAAATAAAATAAAAATTATTTTACATTTGGAATACAATTGATAAATTATACTCTCTTATATAAATTATAAGATTATTATTAAATATGATGCTTTGACTGTTGGAACTTTCAAATTTTAACTTTTAACTTTTAAATTTCATTATTTAAGGAATCAATATAAGGAACCTGTTGGGTACATAGTGAAAAAATTGAATCCTTATTTTATAGAATGACTCAATAGCACTACAGAGTAAGGATAAATATAAGGAAACTGTTGTGAATGCTCTAATTGTAACGCCCCCAAACTCGGGTACTTGAAACCCGAACTCGGTGCTTTACGATACCATTTTTATGAGCGGAATAATACTAATAATAATATAAATATCAAACTTAATTTACATATATCAAAGTCTAATCCCAAGTACGCAACCTTTACTACAATACATTACATGATAGATAAAAAATATCATTGTCTTAATATTGTTTAACTATTACAAAAGATAACATAGAATTATTCTGATTGCTTTCATTTTCCTTGTTACGCCTTGAACATTCGGTTGATCATGCTTATTTGAAAATATTTAAATTTAAAGCAAGGATGAGCATTTGATTAATAAAGTAATAGCAACAATAAATACAAAGTGAAAAGGATTAAATGTTTTCTTTGAATAACTCTTCTACAAATGAATCAATGATTGTGAAGTAAAGTGAACCAATAATAACAACATACCAAATCTATCTCAAATTTTTGAAACTACGTACTGACTATAACTGGAGATTAGTCGACATACTATGAACATTATTTTTAATTTTCGCTAGGGTTTAGCAGAACTTCATCCGCAAACCGTCATAACTTACGGGCACGAGGGTGATCATCCCAATGCGCCCTGTATTGATTAATACTACATGCAAGAACGATATTATCGTTCACTCTATCCACCTTAGGTGCACAAAAGTTTTCCCATATTCGGGATATTCATACTTAGTCGGGAATCCAAACCAAAACAATCTGGTTGGATACAATAACGTTCTATCTTGTTCAACAATATTTTTATGTCTAACTGAATCAAATAGCTTAGACGGCTTTTAAGTCAACGTATACATACTCTAAATCAATAAGTATGTATCAACATATGATTAATACAATGGTTATCCAAGTGGGGACACTTATGCAACCCTATATATCAGTGAATCAATGAATAGAATAAATATCCGAATTATACAATAATACAATGATTGGATAATGTAAGAACTTGTATGAATGCAAAGATTGGATACATAATCAATAATAATAGAGTTAATAATATGGGCACAATAATATGATCTCGAAACTTTCTTACTCATATATGCGTTGCATAAAGGAAATGCAAAGGTAGGATACTTGCACAATATAAATAATAGATCAGATACTTGTTCAATAATAATTGGAGTAAGTTTAGGAAACTTACATAACATGATATACTGTTTTATCGAAATAAAAAGTAGTCATAAGGTTTAGATACTCACTGTTTGCTTCTTACAATACTTATGACTTAATTCTATCTTTTATATCAAAACATATCATTAATAAGATCATTAGATTCGATTAGAATAATATATCATATCGCATAAGTCGCGCTAAATGCAACAAGACATAACCTAATCACATTGTCACATATGTTTAACTTGGTCATTACATCATAAACAAACACGTATCTAGTCAAATTATCTAAGTCCAAATCAATTTTTGAAACATGTGATTAAAATTTTAAGCGGCTTTATCAGTAATTATCGAGTCTAAGACTACTCATCGTAGTTTAATATTTATTTAGATATTTTAAATATCGGTCATATTATTTTTTCATAGCCTTATAATAATTTTTAAATAATTATTATACTTTATCATGAATTTTCAAATTCGAAATCATTATTAAATGATTTAAATATTAACTAATTCTATTATCATTAATATTAAACTATTAATGAAACCATTGCCAAAATATTAAAGTTATTTATAATAACTCAAAATATTTTAAAGTATTAATATTACCTTAAATGATTTTTAAAACATTTAAAATTATTTTTAAATAATTACCATTAATATTAAAATATTAATTTATTATTTATCAAAATATTAAAAGTCATTAGTTATAACTTAAAATCTTTTTAATTCATTTATTTCCTTTTAAATGATTTTAATTCAATAAAACCATTTTAAAACTATTTATTTAATATAATTATTAAATAAACTTAATATCATTAATATTAAATTATTAATGAAATTTACCTTTAAATATCAAAAGTTGTATTTTATAACTTAAAATATTTTTAAACTATTTATTTTTATTTAAAATGATTTTTATAATATTAAAATCATTTTTAATTAATTTATTTAATATAATTACTAAATAAATCTAATATCATTAATATTTAATAATTAATGAAACTTATCTTAAAATATTAAAAGTTATGTTTTATAACTTAAAATATTATTAAATACCTTATTATTATTTAAAATAATTTTTAATACAATAAAATCATTTTCAATTAATTTATTTAATGCATTTATTAAATAATTTAAGTACCAATAATATCCAAATAAATATTAATATTTATGAAAAATATGTCAAATTATTAAAAGTTAATTTTATAACTTAAAATAATTTTTAAAACTATTTTGTAATTTTGAGAATTTATTTACTATTTTTAAATGATTTTTAGAATTTAAACTAATTAATTTTACTAAGGTACATTTGCTAAAGCCCTTTAGGCAAATGTAGTGTGCTTTATTGTGTTCTTGAGAAACCAGAATCTTCAAAGTCGGTTTGAGTAACCTACTTTTACCAAGCTTAATTCAAAGGTTCTACTATGTTTCTGGGCTAACTAATGGTCAGATCTTGTAGTGTTAATGTAACACTACATGAAACAACAATTAATAAGGTCATACTACATCACAATTGAAAGTTAAAAATCTTTGAAATCACTGTCAGGCGTGTTCATCATATTTTTGGGCTGCCCAGAAAATTTTAGTCATGGCAGGTCAATGCTTTTGTTGATCTTAAATCTGTAATCACATTTCATGTTAAGTGTTTTACGCTTCAAATCAGTCAGTTTGCAGACAAACTATCAGAGAACATGTTTCAAGCCATGGTCAAGTCTAAACATAAATAATCAAAACGAGCTAAGGCTCGAGGAAAATCAGATGTAGATCGTATTTCTTCATTTCTGGGTTTTCCAAAAATGAAGAACAGATCGAGAGTGCATGTTTGGGCTTCCACTACATGCTAGTCTTATATTTTCATGATCTAAGAGTTCTAGTTTGTAGCTAGCATGCAAGACCACAGATCTATTACATAAAAATAGTATAACCATAACAGATCATGCAGATATAGGAATTGGCCAAACCATGTCGGAAGACATATTTCTTGAATTTCTGGAATTTCCGTAAATGATTTTAATGAACTAGTAAGCTAGTTTGACCTTTATTGAATACACCCTCCTACATCTATCAACCCAAATAAAGATTATATAACCTAACACGAATCAAAAAGATTATATACTCGTTCGAACACGGGTTAGAATGGTAATATTATAGTTAAAAATAATTTTTAATTCTTCTTATGTAGAAGTTTGCACAAATATATTAGTATAAATTTGCTAAAATTCTTTTGTAGCCTACTTTTATCCTTATTTATTTCTTACATAAATTTATTTTAATTATCTCTAATGAAGTTGATAATTATATACAACAATATGCCCATTTCAATTAATTAAATATTTTTAAGTCATTATTTAATTAGTAGAGAAAATAATATCATGACAATATTGTTTTTTTAAGGGTTCTTTACATAAGTATACAACAAATAGAAAGTAATTACAAGAATAGTGCATCAATCAAATACTTACAAAAGGAGTGTAATTAGAACCCATATTACAAAAATAGTACAATTCACATTAATAAGGAAACCTAAAATCAAGGATAAATAACTGCCATAATTAATAATTCAAATTCAAATATTTGGGATCTAACAACAAAAACAAAATCAAATTCAAAATAATAATTCAAATTCAAATCTTCATCTCCCTCACATACACTTTGAAATAATAGTTAACAAAAAATATATATATATGTACTGGATATCCAAAAAATTGTTAGCTAAATAACTGCAACACCTTTCCAAAGACGGAATCTCCGCCGCTACACTGTCGCTACACTGCCGCGAATCTCCGTTGTCCAAAACGCCAATAAGAATAAGAAGAAGATTCGTCCTACAAAAAGTTTAAAAATAAATAGATGTAACTTTTACTGTTCTGAAATTTTTTTTATAACTATTTTGTTACTCATAAATAATAAAATGGTTACCTTTGTATGAATGGTTGGCTACCAACTGCATCACATTCAAACGACATTGGTAACTTAATAAAATTGAATTGGTTACCTTGGTCTGAAGGTTTGGCTACCAATTTCACTATGAAAAAACTGCAAGTGTGGATGTGAATTAGTTACTTTGGTATGAAGGTTTTGTTACCATGGTACGAAGGTTTGCTTACCTTGATCTGAAGGTTTGGTAACCAACTGTACTAAGAAAAAAATTAAAGTGTGGAGGTTGATTGGTTACTTTGATATGACAGTTTGGTTACCTTGGTATTGTAACGCCCCCAAATTCAAGTACTTGAAACCCAAACTCGATGCTTTACGATACCAATTCTATGAGCGGAATAATACTAATAATAATAACAATAATATAAATATCAAACTTATCTTACATTTACCAGAGTCTAATCCCAAGTACGCAACCTTTACTATATTCTTTACATGATATATAATACATATAATTATCTTAATACAGTCTAACTATTACAAAAGATACCAATATTAAACATAATTTGTTTGCTTTCCTTTTCACTTGTTCTTGTATGAACCTTTGGGTTGATTATGCCTAGCTGAAAACATTTAAATTTAAAGCAAGAATGAGAATTTGGGTGCCCAGCAAGTAATAACAATTAGAAATATAATTAACTGAAAGAAATAAATGTTTTCTTTGTACATCACTTTTACAACGAATTTATAGTTGTGAAGTAAACTGAACTGATAATAATAACATAACAATTCTATCTCAAATTTTTGAAACTACGTATTGACTATATTTATAAGGTAGTTGACATACTATGCACATTATTTTATATTTTCGATAAGGTTAGACAGAACTTCATCTGCAAACTGGCATAACTTACGGGCACGAGGGTGTACATCCCATGGACCCTGTATTGATCAATACTACATTGCAAGAACGATATTATCATTCACTATGTCCGCCTTGGGCGCATAAAAGTTTGCCCTTGATCGGGATGTTCATACTTAGTCTGGAATCCGAACCAAAACAATTTGATTGGATACAAAAAGGTTTTTATCATATTCAACGATATTTCAGAATCTGTGTCTAGCTGGGTCAAATAGCTTAGACGGTTTTATATATATATATATATATCAACATGTGATTAAATACAATGATTATCCAAGTGGGGACACTTGTGTAACCATGTTTACAAATTAACGAACAGAATATATATCTGAATTATCATATACTAACATGTTGATAAACAATGATCGGATATAGAATATATCACAATAGGGTTAATAATCTAGCATAATAATAATATAATTCTGAAACTTCTTACTTATGTCTATTGCTTAAAGGAAATGCAAAGGTAAGATACTTGTCTGGTTTGCTGCTTACAGTTATGCAACTTAGTTTTATCTTTTATACCGAAACCTATCATTAATAAGATCATTTGATCGATTAGAATAACATACTATAACACATAGCACTGCTTATTGCAGTCATCACGTAACCTAATCACATTTCACACATATTAAACAGTCATTAAATCACAATCAAACACATATACAAACAAAATATATAAGTCTAGATCAATTTCAGAAACATATCGGTGTACCGACAGCTTTATCGGGTAATTATCGAGTCTATGACTCTATCCTGTAGTTCAACATCTGTAAGTATCACTCACATTATTTTTAAATGACTTATAATAATTTTTAAACATTTATTATAATTTATCATAAATTTTCAAACACCGGAATCATTATTAAATAATTTAAATATTAAATAATTCCATTATCATTAATATTTAATTAATATTAAACTATTAATGAAACCATTGCCTAAATGTTAAAGTTATTTATAATAACTCAAAATACTTTTAAAACATTTTATCACCCTTAAATGATTTTTAAAACAATTGAAATCATTTTTAAATAATTATCATTAATATTTAATTATTAATGTATTATTTATCAAAAATATTAAAAGTCCTTATTTATAACTTAAAATATTTTTAATTCATTTATATCCTTTTTAAATGAATTTTAAATTAATAAAACCATTTTAAAATTATTTATTTAATATAATTATTAAATAAATTTAATACCATTAATATTAAATTAATATCATTAATATTAAATTATTAATGAAATTATCCTTTAAATATTAAAAGTTATATTTTATAACCTAAAATATCTTTAAACAATTTATTATCATTTTAAATGATTTTTATAATAATAAATCCTTTTTAAACTAATTTATTTAATATAATTATTAAATAAACTTAATATCATTAATAATAATTAATTAATGAAATTTATCTTTAAATATTAAAATTATATTTTATAACTTAAAATATTTTTAAACTATTTATTTTCATTTAAAATGATTTTTATAATATTAAAATCATTTTTAATTAATTTATTTAATTTAATTATTAAATAATTCTAATATCATTAATAGTAAATAATTAATATTTTTCATGACAAAATATCAAAAGTTATAATTTATAACTTAAAATATTTTTATAACCTTTAAATCATTTTTCTATAATTTTTAAATTATTATTTCTATTTTTCATAATTTATTTAATATATTCAATAAATAACTTTAATTACCATTAATATTTATTAATTAATGAAATTCATCACAAAATATTAAAAGTTATCAAAAATAACTTAAATTATTTTCTTATACCATAATATAATTTTAAATGATTTTTCATGTATTAAAATCATTTTAAATAATTTATTTAATATTATAATTAAATAAATTAATACCTTTAATATTTCAAAATATTAAATATTTATGAAATATATTAAAAATAATTAAAACTAATTTTGGGACTTTAAAATAATTTTAAGAATTTATTTTGTATTTTTCATAATTAAAAACTATTTAATACTAATTATTTAATAAAAATAATTATTTTATAAAGTAACTGTAAGCTAAAAGTGCCTTATAGCTTACGTAACTGCTTATAGGTGTTCTTGATTGTTGCTTGGCCAAACCCAGAAACCCATGTCAGTGGACAAGGTGGTAGGTTTGACCGTTCATAGTTTTCAATCCTTAGTGTTTATGGGCTACTTTGTGAAACGATCTTGTAGTATACATGTAGAACTACAATTATCAGTCGATTTTATAACCAAAACATGCCAAAACTACCAGATCTAAGCTTCAGAAATAGTTGTCAGAGATGTTCTTCATTTCTGGGTTTTTCCAGAAATGAAGAACACCTAAAGGGTCCTATTTTCGATCCCTATAACTTTTACTCCAGATCTTCTTTATGTGATCTAACACTTTCAGTATGTAGAAAACATTCACAAGTATATATATATTACATTAAACCAATAAAACAACAACACAACAAGAAGATATAAGCCGGTCAAAGGCTGTCAGAAAAAGTGCTCAAACGTTTTTACGGGTTACCCGTAAAAACTTGATCCTCGTGATCTTTTCGCTTTACTTTTGCCAAGCCCTAACGAGGTTATAATACTTGAGTTTTAGGCGATTTAAAGGCATAAAAATGTAGTAAGTATACCAAGCTACAACTTAGATACAATAACAAAATCAAAACAACAACATACTGACGGATCTAGATGCTTGAAAATGTTGTCAGGCCTTTCTAGAAAAAATTTGGGTTACCCAAAATCAGTAAAGTCGTGGTCAGTCAACGACCTTTGACCATCAATAACGTTCAATATATAATCGATCTAGCTTTGAATAAAGTTTCTGTAAGACCCCAACTTATTATAAATAAAATCGAATTTCCTCTAATTATTATTGTGAATAATAAGGTGTTAAATTGATATAATATTTTGGTTATGGGTGAAATGTGCAAATTTTGCAAAATAAGCAAGTGGTTATAAAATAATCATTGTTGTCGGGGAATATTTGTTTGGTCGTGGAATATTCTTGTTGTTGGGGAATATTCGTACGACGACGCAATCATTTGTGGGCCCCATAACAGAATAACTGTCGGATGAAGAAAATAACAAGTTTGAGTTTTTATAAATACTTGGCGTAGTTATTACCAATTAACATCGTTGAAATACCGGTGGTTAAAATACGATGTCGGCGTGGATGCACAAAGATTTTTGAATTATTGATTCTTACGTAAAGAAGGCACTACTCAATAATTGTTACGATAATTATTATTCAATATTTTATTTTATTGATTCAATAATTGTCGCTACCGATATTTTATATTATTGTTGTTTCAATAATTATCACTGCACAGTATTTCCCATTATCATATCAATAATTCATATTATTTGAATAATATTATTAGATAACATTATTGGCAATGTCTAGAAAGTTCTGTCAATGAGAGGTTTAGTCACCTAATTGCGCGCCAGTAAGGAGAAATTCTTATTGGAAAGCCCCCTCTTTCCTGGGAACGGCCTGGTTGTCATAATTGTGATTCTGTAATATTATTTGTGAATAATTAATTATTGATTTATATGATAAGGAAATATTTATTTGATGTGGATATAAATGATGGATTTATTTATTTTATGTTGTTATAAATGAAGGAATTTTAGCATGAAATAATTGTTGAAAGTTTGGCAATTATTTTCTTCGATAAAATATTTATTTACATATATTATTATGATATAATAGTATATATATATATATATATATATATATATATGCATGTGATAAAAAGGGACGGATATGAATTATTTTTATTTGCATGCTTTTCTAAGTTTGCGGGCAAAAGGAATTTTCCTGCATAAGCTTTGTCTTTTGGTGGATGGCTAATATTTCATATCTCCTGCATTTCTTCTTCTGCAAAGCTTGATTTTCAAAATTGTGGACCCTCAATTATGAAGAATAAAGGCCATTGATTGGTGGAAATGGTTGGGGAGTTTTGCCTGCCAAGTTTGTTTTCAAGGATGGCTCCCACCTTTATGAATATATGAAAAGTTAGGCAAACATAGTTAGGCAAGGAAGAAAAAATGCAAATGTTAGGCAGAATACTTTGATTTTTCCTCCGTGCGCTGCACTATAAATAGGGGTTAACCCCTCTTTCCTTAACACACCATTTCATAAATCAGAAATTCTTATTCTAAAGTATTGTGAGTATTTTTCTTGAGTATAAGAATACTTTGAGCGTAGTTTTTCTGCAAGATTTTCTCAGAATAATATCCGATACTCCAGTCAAATCCAGTTTCTACTAAGGTAAAGGATATTATTTTATTGCAACACTCGTGAGAAATATTATTTTCTTTCATACTCCATATTACGAAAGCGATATTATTTCATCTCGTATTCTTAAATTTGAACTTACTATGGTAAGTATTGCTTCTATAATTCCTGAAATGATTAGAAATTTCGTTTCATCTAATATCATTTCATAGGATTATTGGTCTGAACTTTTTATCAAATTTGGAACTTTTCATGACTGGGTACTGTTCACGGGTACTGTTCATAGTTATTGTTCACGGGTATTGTTCACAAAAGAAAAAAAATTATTTTTTTCTCTTCCAAGTTATCTGTTGTGACCCTTATTCTTGAAATTTAATCCATGTTTTAATCTTTATTCTTGAATTTCACTCCACTATAGTTTATTATGGAGTATTATTGAACTTGGATAGACTGAAATATGAATCCCTAATATTTGTCCTTCCTCATCTTCACCGGATTCGTTCTTTAAAATATTTTCATCTTCCTCTACCCTAAATGATGATATTACTAAATATCTTTGGCCCAGTAAAAAAGATGAATGATTAATCGATGAATATTTTTGGCCGTAGTGCAAAAGATGAGCAGTGTTGAGATGAACATGACTAAGTGGTGATACAAATGAATATATTTGGCTTGTAGTCCAAAGATGAATATTTGATTAAAGATGTATATTGATTGTTGTTACAGGGATAAAATATTGATGATGGATTTTTTAAATCTTAGAAGATAGTAGAATTCATTCTCTACGTAACTCTTCTAATGGATTGATGTTTCCGCTGTATTTGTTGATCTAAAACTTGTTGTCTATTATATTCTATTAGATTTTTCCCTATTGAAGACTAATGATAAATTGTTGTATATTATCTTAGTCATAATATTCTTTACTGGGCTAGTTGAGCTCACCCTTTTCCTTTTTGTTCCATTTTTCTTCTCAGGAGGTGAGAACATAGCAAGAACTAGCCGGGGTATGGAGTGATGATTCAGGATAGATATATTAGTAGTCCTCACTATTTTGTAAAATAGTGTATCAATAATTGTAATGAGGACTCCTTTTGAGTTTGTATACTCTCTATTAGACTATATTTGTATTCAAACTCACAGTATATGTGTTGGTAAGTATTTTGCACGCACAATTGTATTCTTGAAGTTGTATTTGTTTACGTACCATATATTTGGCGACTGAGAATGGGTGATGTATACCTATTTTGGGGGCGTCACAGTTTCGGATGAAAGATCATATAACAAACTACATGTTTAAACATTTAAACAACAAAAACACATAACATAATGAGATCTACAGCCTCTGACATTCGTTGTCAGAACAAAAAAACAAAAATTTTCAGATTTTCAAAATCATCAAATCTGAGCTTCTAGATGTTATGAATCTAACATCTGGAAACCTAGATCATCATTATATACTATAACCAACATATTTTAACATTCAATTCTAACACAAGATCGATGGTCAGATTTCATGGCTAGGGTTTATACCTTTTCTTTGATCTATCTTGTATTTGAGCTTCTGATTTGTTAGTGAATTTTGTGGGGCTGGATTTATGACTGATATATGAAGGAAATTTCGGAGGTGTGGAGCTTGAGAGAGTTTGGTTGATTGTTGGACAAAATTAGGCTACCAAATGAATTCTTTCTCTCTCCAATTCTATATATATATATATATATATATATATATATATATATATATATATATGATAATACAATGTATATGTAATTTGAGTTCTTCATCGATTTCTTTGAGATTTTGATCACATGGGTTAGTATAGGGTTGGCCAACAACTCTCACTAGGTCAAGATCTAACATTCTAGCTTTAATAATGCAAGGGCAAAGTGGTCTTTTCCATTATAATTTTAATGGCACATTACTCATTTGGCAAACCCTTAGGGTTTAACCCTAAGGTTTAGCACAAAATTGTAGGGTTTCTAATTTAAGGTTTGAAAAATAAAATTTTAGTTTCTAAAAATACAAAATTAAGGTTTCTTAATTAATTTAGGTTTTCTAATATTTAGAAATTAAACATTAAGTTTAACAATTTAATAATTATAATTAAGCTTACTAATTTAGTAATTAAAACAAATAATTATCAATTAGCATTACCCATATAACAATTAGGGTTACTAATTATTAATTAGAATTTTTAATTATAAAATTAAGGCTTTCTAATTTCACGATTAGTGTTTACAATTAGTAATTAGGGTTTCTAATTACTAATTAGGGTTTCTAAATTTAGAAAATTAGGTTTCCGAATTTAGTAATTAGGGTTCTCAATTAATTAGGGTTTCTAATTAATTAGGTTTTCTAAGTATAATTAGGGTTTTACCTAATTACTTTAAATTTTGAATACACGACATAATTCCTTTAACATAATTACATAACAGTCTCGAACTCATAATTGAGTTTCAAATTAGGGTTTCCATCTAGCAATTAGCTAATTATTATTTAAGGTTTCTAATTTTAGAAAATAGGGTTTTAAATTACTAATTAGGGTTTTCCATATAATAATTAGGGTTTTCCTAATTAAAATTAAATTCTAATAATACATATCATATACCACATAACAAAATCATAGACAGATTTTAAAGTCGCATTTGACTTCAAAACTATGATTTGTCAGTAAAATTAGGATTTTGCATATTATAATAAAACTGCTCCCCGGATTAACCTTACACACATAGCATACATATTTATAACACTAACAAATAATAATATAATATTATTATTCTCATTCCTTGATAAAAATCCAAAATTAGGGTTTAGATTCCATATCTGATTTATCTTTCATATTTAACATTATTAATCAAGGCAAAATAATTAACTTAATTAATCTAGCATAAATTCATATAATAAAATAAATAATTATTATAATAATTCTAAAATCATTTCATATATTATTTAAATAATATATAATTATATTTTCATGGAAAATAATATATAAAAACTTTTCTACTATAAAATTAGTTATTATAAGAATATACTTTATAATAATCAATTATTCTAAAATAAAATTATTTATAAATATTCATATAATAAATATATTTTATTTATTACATAATTACATACGCTTCATCTTGTACAAATCCTCATCTTTAAAATAAAAAAAAATAATACACAAAATTTCTTATTTATTTATATAGAAAATATCGGGTTGTTACAGGTATGAAGGTTTGGTTACCATCATCCAGGAAGCCCAGAATTTCTCTAGACAACATTCCAATTCCCTTCGCCATGCCTCTTCACGTATTCTAACAACACTGAATCCTCCCCTGCCGTCCACGACCCATTCTTAAGCAGTTGCCGCTCCCCGTTGCTTGATCCGCCCTCCGTCATCGTCACCATCTTAAGAACGTATTTTGAGAGTACACACTGCATACCGATGCGAGCTAATATATCACGGGGTGAGAAAGGATGGAGTAAACAAGGGAAGAAGTAGAGCCATTGAGAGTACTTGAATTCTATAGTGGCATTGGCGGCATGGTATATATTCTACTCCGATTAATATTTACCCAATTTATGTTATTGTTTCTTTCTTTATATATATGTATATAGAGAGAGAGAGAGAGTCCGGTTCCAGTCCGGACGCCCGGATTTTAGTCCCGTCCGGACTTTTTTTTTTAAAACAACTAAAAAAAATAATTAATATTTTATGGAATTGAAATTTTTTCATAAAATAGTGTTTTGGGCGTGATTTGGGTACGTATAACAAAAGATGTATATACGATGCAATGCGCATGTACCACCATTTTTGGTATAGGTATTCAAATCACCCCAAAACATCATATTATGAAAAAATTTCGGCCCATAAAATATTAAATATTTTTTTAGTTATTTTAAAAAAGCAAAAAATAAAATAAAATTTGGGGTTAGTTTTTGATCGGTCAAGGAGTAGGACTCGATCCGATAATATATATATATATATATATATATATATATATATATATATATATAGAAAATACGTTGAATGAAGAAGAAGGGTGATGACTAACTAATGCAGTTGTTATAGATAAGGAGAGAGAGAAGAAGCCCTAAATTAAGGAATCCTAATTACACTAACATTGTAAATAAATATGAAAATGTATAAATTGTGTAAACATTTTTTGAGTACACTATTGTTATAATTATTTTCAAAAATATAATAGAATATGTAATTTACCCTTTTTTTAATCACACCGCATTGTATGTGCACATGTTGACACTTCATAATTAAAACAGAAAAAGGTTTATGAAATTTACTATACTTGAAGTCGATTATACAATTCTTTCTGAGTTCACAGGATTCATCCAAAAAAAAAACAAAAATGCCGATAGTATATAAAACCATTGCATTAATCATTTTCTTAGCCCATTTATCATTAAAAATAGGGTCCTTAACACTAATATACAACAATTAGAAAGTATTTACAAAAATAATACATACACAAAATAATTACAAAAATGATGCAATTCACATTAATAAGGAAACCTAAAATTAAGGAGAAATAACTGCCATAATTAATAATTCAAATTCAAAATATCTGGGATCTAACCACAAAAACAAAATCAAATTCAAAATAATAATTCAAATTCAAATTCAAATATTCATAGAAAAGACTGCACAAATTTTGTACTTCAGAGGAAGTGGCGGAGTCAACTTCGGAGGAGGTGGCAGCTTCGGAGGGAGGTGGTAGTGGTGGCTTCGGAGGCGACAGTGAAGGCTATGGAGGAGGTAGCAATGGCGGTGGCGATGGCGGAGGTGGCGGTGGTGGCTCAGGTGGTGGTTACAGAGACGGTGGTGGTGGAGGTGTAGGATGGGGCGGTGGTGGCGGGAGCAATCATTTTCCGATAATAAAAGAAAATTCTCGAGATACTGCAGAGGAGAAGAACATTAGTAATGCCATGACACCAAAGAGCAATTAGAGTTCATGACATGGACAGAGAGATAAATGCATAATTGGTGTCATCATGTAATAAGCTAGCTAGCTACTTAATAATAGCACTGGAACACCTTCAGTTCTAGTTTTATAAACAAATTTTGTTTTTTGAATAGGAAAGAGAGAGATAAGAGAGTGATGTGTAATGTAATGTAAAGATAACCAAACATTCATACCAAGGTAACTAAACTTTTATACCAAGGTAACCAAACTTTTATACTAAGGTAACCAAACCTTTATACTAAGGTAACCTTGAGATGAAAGTTTGGTTACCAACTGCACTATAAAAAAACTGCAGGTGTGAATTGGTTACCTTGGTATGGAGGTTTGGTTACCTTGGTATGAAGGTTTGGTTACCTTGGTATGGAGGTGTGGATTGGTTACCTTGGTAACCAAACTTTTATACCAAGGTAACCAAACCTTTATACTAAGGTAACCTTGATATAAAAGTTTGGTTACCAACTACACTAGGAAAAAACTGCATGTGTGAATTGGTTACCTTGGTATGGAGGTTTGGTTACCTTAGTATAGAGGTGTGGATTGATTACCTTGGTATGAAAATTTGGTTACCTTGGTATGAAGGTTTGGTTACCTTGGTATAAAAGTTTGGTTACCAATTGAACTACGAAAATGAGGATGGTTTTGCTGAAATACAGAGTAACAAAACTTGTAATTTGTTAAAGAAACCCCAAACTTTTAACCAATCGTAATGACTGTACAGTAATATATGAAAAGCTAACAAAGACAAAAAGAATGATGCTTGTAAAAATTCCAAAACACTCTTCTGTAAGTAAGAGAGGATAATTTTCTCAACTCTCTCAAACAGAGACGCTCGACTAGTTTTTCGGAAGTTGGTTTCAAGAACACAGGAATAAACCTACCTCTTCTGTCAAGAAAAAGTTAAAAGCAACATTGAACAAATCAAGATATGGAGATTGGGGAATTATCTATCCCCCTATGTGATGTGTCTGAGATATAACCTTCAACTGCATATATTTTTATATGCATAAAGGGGCTTATTAACCCTCTGAGAGAGACAATGGAATTAACCCTAAAAAATCAAGACAAATTTCTTCAAGATGTGCAGATATGGTTGAAGTATAAAAGGAAGAGGATATAGAGAGAAGAGAAGAGGATGACGTGAATTATATGGGAAAAAAGAGAGTAATAATTAACAGGAGATAATCATGGGTCACAATTAAAGGATACTCAATTATATTAATTTTGTAAATAAATATGATGAAGTGTCATATTTTTATAATTATTTTATAGATGTATGATTATTGTAATTATTTTTAAAAATGTATTATAATATGTAATTACTCCTTAAAAATATTGAAACATTTCCTCCTACTAAACCAAAGCCCAATTAGATATAACGGGTGAATTTGGCCCAACATCATTCCTTCAAATCCGTTAAATTTTCTTTCATTTCGTACGGACACGAAAACAAAACCCTCGGAATCGGAAGAACAAAGCACCAACCACAAACAAATCCTCCGATCAAGGAAAGGAAGAAGAGGCTTTAATAGCAATCGAAGTTCTAATGGCGGAAAACAAACCGATCCCACCACAATACGACCTGAATGCCAAGTGGGACGCCTGTCTTGATTTGGGTGTTCGTCGATTCGTTTATTCTTCCTTGGGTGGCGCTTTTGCTGGTCTCCTCCTCTTCCGTGAGTTCTTAATTCTGATTTTATTTGGGTGATTTTATTTGTTTAAGTTCATTTTAGTTTTTGTTTGTTTCATTTGAACCAAATGAAGAATATTGTTGATTGGGATGAAATGCTGGTATTTTGTATTGAATCTTTGACACAGGTTGGGGTAAATAGGACATCATTTGTCACTAATGTATGTGGGTTGATAGGAAATGTTCAAATTGGGTCTGGACCGTCTGGTTCGTGTTTATTCTCCATGCCATATTGTGTTTAAAGATGTAGTTTTTATGAAAAATTTGATATAGGGATTTTGTAAGTACATTTTGGGTGTGAAGTCAGGTGATTTAATGTTTATATTTAATATGGTAATGTTGTAATTGGGTCTGGTTGGTTTTGAATACTTCCCTCCACCCCCACAAATATTGCAACACTTTAGGTAACATTTGTGAAGTTAAATGCCTAATTTATGCATACTCATGTCACTTTTACCATTTGAATATATAGTAAGTTCCTCTACTAACTCAATTTTGTGAAACATTTTATTGGAACGCTTTCAACCATACATTTCATAGATTTTAATAGATTTCAATTAGGAAATCAAATAAGAATTTGAAAATTTCTTAAACTTTATGCAAAATGTTATCTTGCAATTTGTGGGACGGAAAGCATACCATTTTTATGCTTTTTATGCTTGACATATATAAATCCTCGTTGAGTTTTTTGGTCAGGGTGAAATTTGAGGTCATGCTGGTCAGCTGGTGACACAACTTAGTATCTTATTTTTTCTCTTTAGATGGAACTGCGTTTATATTTTTCGGTAATGTTTATAAATTAATGAGGATAATAACAATAATAATATCTATTAATGGAAATAATAATAATGTTGATGATGAGAATACGGAGACATAATTTATTTTTCATCAAACATACAGTTACTATTTCTCTCTTTTTTTGTCCCCATTTTCTTTTTTTGTTTTTCATTTTATCTTTTTATATTTATTTTTGGGCAAAAAATACTTTTTCACCACTGTGGTTGTAGTGTTTTAAGTAATTAGCCACTGTGTTTTTAAAATATTTAATTAGCCCACTGTACTTTTTAAAATGTTCAATCAACCCATTAGTTCAATTTTTGAATGCGATGACGAAAAAAAATTGGTGATTTTTTCTATGTAGCTTTTGAAAAAATAAAATAAAATAAGTTATTTCCTACGTGGCAAGCCAGTCATCCAAATTCTTAATACTATTGAGCCACTACACTTTAAAAAAATGCAATTGGCCCACTGTGGTTTTAAAAATATTTTTATGTTTAATTTTCTTTCTTTTTCTTTACCTAAATATTTATAATATGAATAATATTAATAAAAATTAATATTATAATATTTATAATATGTATGTTTTATTTTAAAAATAAAAATAAAAATGCCAAATAATAACACATTTTAAGTTTTTTGTGAGTCGGATTCAATATCATATAGCAATATTACAAAGAAAAAGGAAGAAATTTGATATTTTTACTTATATTTTTATATTATTCTTCTTGGTATGAATATACAGACGTGGTCAGCTGGTGTGTGAAGTACCTACCAGTCTCGTCAAATATGGTAGGTAGAAGAAACCTGGAATTCAACTGCACATGCTTAACCAACTTGGACCAATTGAAGATGGCATCCAAAATTCACACATCCTTCTCCTCACCATTTCTAAACCCTGATTCCCATTTCTTGCAAACAGAAAAACCCTAATTTCCTCTTATTGCACAATTTATCGGACCTGAAACAAAAAGATGGAGAATTCAACCCAAGAATCTCATCTCAGATCGAAACCCTCATCACATATGAATCCCCACACACTCTCTACGCCATGGCGATCTCTTCAACACCTCACCACCGCATAGCTCTTGGAAGCTTTATTGAGGAATTCACCAATCGAGTCGACGTCGTTTCCTTCGACGATCAAACCCTAACTCTCAAATCCATTCCTAACCTCTCCTTGAACACCCTTACCCTCCCACTAAACTAATATTCCACCCCAACCCGATGCCTCTGGTAAGTCCTCCGACATCCTCGCTTCCTCCTCACGACTATCTCCGCTCTCCGGGATGTCCGCGACACCTTAATCGAGCCCATCTCTCCTCAACAACAAGAAACCAAGTGAATTTTCTTGCAATCGGTGCCACGTAGGAAATAATTTATTTTATTTTATTTTTAAAAGCCACGAGGAAAATTGGCCCAATTTTTTAACGTTTGTTAGTTAAATTAGACGAGAATGGTTTGATTGAACATTTTAAAAATACAAGTGGGCTAATTGAATATTTTAAAAGCACAGTGGCTAATTGCTTAAAACACTACAACCACAGTGGTGAAAAAGTGCTTTTTGCCTTTATGTTTGTATGTATTTTCGTGATCTGAGTGGGTTTTTATTTTAGTTATTTGCATTCATTTCTATTCTTTTGAAATATTTATTTTCTTTTCTTTCCTATATGTGACAAACACATCTAGCATTGTGTAGGATTTTTTTTCCCTTATCTTATTAATTTCTGGCACATTGGGACAAGCTGCTAGCACACCAAGGACATCCCTAGAGACACAATAACCCACTAAGGAATTTCCTGAATCTTCATATACTTGAAAAGAAAAGATTAGATAAGGGTTAAACAACCAAAGGAAAAAGGTTTTAGTAAAAATTGTCAAAAGCTGATCAAGACCGTAGTCTTGATAGGGAGAGAGGGAGGGAGATGAGTTGCCGGTTTATCATTTAAGAATATAATCCCTTATTTTGGGTTATACCTCAGGTATTTTTCTTCTGCTATTCTATAGGCTCCCACATGTACACGGGTGGCATTCCCTTTGATGCTTGTATATATAAAACAGAGTTATAACCTTTTAGGCTTTATCAGTGACAGTTCAAGTTATGTTTTCTCGTCAAGTTATAGTTAGTTTTTGTTTTCCAAGACTAGGATTATGCAAAAACTTTGAGAACTGTTTTGCAATTTGCACAGTGGAATTCCCATTCTTGATTTGGAGTATATTATAAACAAAGCATAGTATAAATGTACAAGATTAAATGAAAGAATAATGTATAAGATTATCAGCCTGAAGAAATGAATAGGCTGATATTGAACTGTAGTATCTGAATGAGTAAGCTGATTTGTAAATTGAATGAACTATTTAAGTGTATTTAGTGAGCTATATAAATAATATGAATTGTTTAGAATAGATAGCTAAACACTCGAGCAATCAGCGAGGATAAAGAATATGAAACGATAGATTTTTAAGTGGTTCGACTCCTTTGAGGCTTAGTCAACCCCCAGGTCTCTTCTAACAAGACCAGAGCTCTTTATTATCAGTAGAACTCCCAGTTTTAACTTGCTTGCTGCATAACCTTTACTACTTCTGTTTTTTTAGGCTCAAACACAACCTAACTTGTATTACGGGCGCACAAGAAAACCTAATCTATTTCTCCTGTAAGCTAGATGATACCTGGTTGTTTCTGAACTCACAACCAACTCTTCACAAATGAGTTTGTGAGTAAGTTTTTACAATTACCCCTTTATAGATCAAATCTATACAATATAAAGCTCTTTAGCTTTTCCTTTAAACTAACATAAACAATTTTGAGAATGAAGAACGAAAGGTTTACAATCACCCACTATCTTCTCTCTAAACATTTAGAATAAAGAATGTAGAGAAGATAAAAACTCAGATTGCTCTGTTTTATGCTCTCGCAACTTCTGTAGATCTTTAAGTTTACACTCTCATGAGTGTGATAGCTTTAGTGCTTGTATGAACAACTCTTGTATGCTCTGCTCTTCACTTATGTTCACGGTTCTTCTTTTTGTTCTTCTACACTTGTGGCTTGGTGAGATTTCTTCACTTTATATGATCTTAAGCTTTAATCCTTGATAGATGAGAGTGTAGAGATCCGTTGGGCAGTTCTTTCAATCCAACATCTCTATTTTCAAACGCTCCATGTCCAAGCAAGCTTCCTTCATTGCTGTCTTTCCGAGTATTATATGGTGACATGACAATTTGCTATGAATAGACTAGAGCAGTAGAGACTATTCTGACTATTCTGACCTTTAGCTTGCACGTGTCTTGATGTGATGTTTGCTTTATTCCTTGTTTTCCTGTGTCATTTTTCTGCACGTGGGACTTAACAAACAATCAATATGTACTCCCTCCGTCCTCAAAAGGATGAGCTAAGTACATTTTTCACACAAATTAAGAAAAGTAAAGTAGAGGAAAGAGAGTAAAAAAAGTTCCAAATTTATCCTTATTAGCCCCACAAGATTAAATAAAGTAACGAGTGTTTTTAATTTTTTATACTATTGGACTTCATAAATGACATACTTGCGTTTACTTTATGTACCTTAAGTCATCCTTTTGAGGACAAAAAAATTGTAACTTAAGGCATCCTTTTGAGGACCGAGAGAGTATATGTTAACATAGTACATGAACATTAAATGAATCATATGGCATTTCACCTTCTTTTCAACTACCAACTTTATGCATAACATAGAATGCATCAAGTATATAACCTTAATATATTATAAAGGTATCCGGTAAAATCATGTGAGGCTTTCAGTTGACACAAAAAGTAACTAAGCAAATTCAAATTAATTCAAACAAGTAGTATAATAAGAAACATGCATACAAATAAACTAGCATAGTCGCACACAATAAATTCTATCAAATGATTAGGAACTAAGCAATAAATCTACTATATGATTAGAAGTAGATCGAATTGCAACACATTCAATGTAGCAGATCCTGCTATGTTACTGGGCTATATCCCTAGGCTATTTAATCATACTAGACTGACTGTATCACTAGGCTATGATTATCAGTAGGCTGACAGCAGTTTTATTAATCATCGAAACTAGAGATACGCCAACAGTTTTTATGCAATATCAGACATTATCTTCTCAGAATTTATTCGAAAGGATGTGGTCTGAAATTTTCATTTCCTCAAATATATGATATAAATTGATGTTACTTTAGTAGAGAATGTCAAAGTAGATTCTATCAAATCTCCTTGAATAAGCAATCTTGCAACAGGAGGAAGGGTATTATGAGGTTAGTCTACTATGATTAGAATATGATGCTGTTAGAATTATCGTCAGTAACCCGTTCATAGTTATTTACTCTTCTTTTTTGCTAAGTGAATTGCTTTAATAGGAAATGATCTTTTTACATACTTGCTCCATGTCTAAAGTAAGAGAAGCATGTTTTTTAATATCTATAGTCTGCACCACTATCAGTTTATATAAATCAAACAAATCATTTGTATCATCTGCATTTTCTATGTCAGGGAGTCCTTTGACCCGCTGGGCATCTGTAGCTTTTGGTGCTGGAGTGGGTCTTGGAACTGCTTACACAGAGTGCTCTAGTAAATTTGATGGGTCTTATGCAAAACTGACTCCTCCTGGCCTTGCAGATACGCCACCTAAGGTAGCTCTCCTCATTTTAATTTCCTCCGTATAGTCAAGTCCGCTTCCTCATATTTTAACTGTAACCTTTTTACTTGTTTTATCTGTTGGTAGCAGTCCTTGAATGCAGGAAGCTTTATTCAAATGTTAAGTTGCACATCTTACTAAATTAAGCATGTTTTTGTTGGATAATACTCGACTATTTATGCACAAATTATATAAAAAAGTTAAAACCTTAAGGATCAACGTGAATTGTCTTCGATTACATGTATGTAAGAAACTATGTATATATGGTCAAAAACTTGGAAAGTTGAACTTCAGCGTTTAAATTTACACTGCAATTAACAAGCATGAGGTTTACATTCATGTTATTCATTGTTAAATAGCTTATGAATTGCACTTATGAATCATAAAACCATTGGTTGTCATTATTTTCATGCTCCGTGTATGCCTTTTGGTTACATTTGCAGTTTCCGTAGTTTACCTTTCTCTTATATGTGTAGTTTCTAGGAATTGAGTCTACGCAAAACAAATAATAAAATTAAGGAGGTTTAATGACTACTCCACAACTTTTTTGCACGGAATAAAAACTACGAAACTCTTTGTCCAATATTACAACATTTTGCATGGAATATAGAACTAAAAGTTGCAAAAACTCTCTTTCCATCTCAAACCAAAACCCACTAACCCTATCTCAACTCTACTAGGATGCTGTATGAGATATGGTTGTGCTACAATTTCAATAACTAAATATAAGACCCCGTTTATGTCCTGACCCATATCTCTACTTTTCCTATCTGAAATAGGACTCTGCCCCGACATATAGGACATGACTCCTTCCAAAATAAAGCTCCTTTCATAATTGGATTGGAGGCATATCCAACCAATTCTCCCTCAACTCGAATCCTTTCATCCTTTAACTTTATCATTGTCACTGTAATGATCGCAACGATCGGACAATCTTTATAAATGAGATTTTATATGAAATTATTGAATTAAATGAGATTTTATTAATAATTTGAGTTTTATGCGACTTATGGCCGTTATATGACCGCGCTACGCGTTGTGTGTTTTTGAGTGTTTAAAGGGTAAATGTGGAAAACAATTTTTTTTCGAGAAAAGACGTAAAAACACTATTTGCGCTAAAAACGCAAACTTGTTTTTTCGAATTTTCGAATTACGACAGCATTTATTCGGAAAAGAGGGATCAGTGGCGAAATTTGATTTTCGAAAGTCGATTTTTCGAGTAGCCGAGTGGATTACGAAAACGTAATTGAAAAAAGTTAGGAAATCTAACTAAATAAGAAATGTCCAACTAGAATTTAGTTGGACTAAATAATGGTTTGGTTAGGAAAATTCAAGGCTTGGCTAAGTTGAGTAAGATAAAAGCTAAGTCAAGAGTGGAAATGGCTTGGTTAAGTCTAAGCCAAGAACTGAGCCAAGCTTGGATGTGGCTTGGCTAAGATTGGACGCCATGGCTCAAAGATTAAATCTAAGATTGGAGCCAAAGCATGTGGGTGGATATTTATCCACATAATTAAGGATGTTACAAGGCTATGCTAGATGACCAAGGAGGGGCAAAAAGGTGCACAAGGGGCCGGACATATGGGGCAAGGGGAGAATAATGGGATGACTCATGACCTTAGGTGGCAAGATGGGTTTAATGCTTGCTTATCTTCTCCACCAACAAATCCCAAGTGTCATCCTTTCATTCATTAACCCCACATTAGTTAGTTTAACTCTAAAGAATGGTTAAGTTAGGTGTAGGATGATTTGATTAAATCATCCAACACTTAACTCATTTTGTTGTTCAAAAGTTACAAGCAAGAAAGAGAAAAAGAGAGCTAAAGTAAGAAAGCAAAAGAAAAGCTAAGAAGCTAGAGAGAGTGAGGAAGTGGCCGGATCTAAGGAGAGGAAAGAAGACCAAGATTAAAGCTTAATCAAAGCTTTAAAGAAGAAGAAGAACTAAGGAGGTAAGAACAACTCATATATTTCATCTCTTTCTTTAAAAGCTTTCTAGCTTGATAGAGAAGTGTTTGTTGGTGGTGGTTGTTTGTGATGAGAGATCATAGAAGGATTGATAAGGTTATTTGGTGACTTAACCTTGTTAAATCAGTAGTTAAATGCATGGAAAGTTAAAACTAAACTTAAGACTCAAGCCTAAGCATGAGGATGGAAAACAAGATAATAGTGGACTGTAAACAGACTCTAATACATGTGTCTGTGTGTTGATGTATGATTCCAAAAGATGGAATCATAGTATTTCAAGTTGTGGAAATGTTCCAAGTAGAACAGTGAAAAATACGCCATCACGAATTTATGGCGAAATTTTTCGTAAAAAGGGGTGAAAACCCTAGATTGACACCCTTTTTAGGCCAAGTGCACGGGTAGTTAACACCTCTGGAAAATTATTTCTTTCCGGAGGTTAAGTAGTTGGGTGAAAACGTGAGCCGTGGGCTGAAGAACGAACTCAATCTGATTTTGGATGAGCAAGTTGTGATATTTAGAAAATTTGTCGATAAAACGACTTATTGTGAAAAATGGCTCCCGAAGGGGTTCTGAGCCGATTTCCCAACAAGTTAGAGAATTGTGAAAAATTTTCTGTCCGGGGGATTTGAAGAATTTGTTATAAGGAAGAAAATGACTCAAGAACAGACTCATTTCGACGAATGACGAAGTTATGGAGCGGTTAAGAAGGCAAGGAAAGGGTTTCATGAGTTGCAAATTTTGAGTTCAATTGTCAAGGTTGAGGGCCTAGGTGCTTGACTCGGCACTCAAACTTTGTTACCAAGCGCCTAGGCGCTGGCCCAAGGCAAATATGGAGCGCCTGTTCAAGTGTTAGGCTAAAAATCATTTCGGAAATACTTTACTAAATTGATCATAACTCTTTCGTATGAATTCCGATTGAGGTGATTCAAGATGATCTACAAAGCTAAGAAGTAGACCTACAACTTTCATTCTTTAAGAATTGAGAGATAAGGTCGGGATCAAGGTCTAAAATGAGAATTTTTAGGACTCTTATGTAATAGGAGGCAAACCGTGGTGGTTTCTTCGGACCGCCGTGGTGCCAAGTCATGTTTGGCTAGTATTTCTGAGTTCTAAACCTTGAACTTTGGAAATATAGGCTAGAGAAATGTATATCAAGGAATGTTAAATGTATTTGACGTGTTAATCGCATGCAATGACGTGTCGGTTAAGCGTTCGGGTTAGAAAAGTCAGGCGTACAACGTACGAACGTCAAAACGCCAAGTCGAATGTTAATAAACTTAAATAGTGATCTGATTCTTATGAAATAGACATTATAAAACATGGAATAAAGTTAAAGTAAACAATGAGTGACGTTTATACATGACTAATTGGTATGTATATGTACTGAATGTGTAAAACTTACAAAGGGTGATTAATGCTAAAGTATTAAAAACCGCTAAGGCAAGTATTCTAACTCCACTCAATCTTCATTTGAATGTTAGTTTAAAGTATGTGGATGCATATTCTTATGAATAATCCTTATGTATGCTTCGGTTTACACAATGTTTAACGATTGTGTAAACTTCAAACTTGTACCAAGTGTTCAACTATGCTATAACGCATAAATTGTTCAAGCTTTGCTATAATTCATGAATTGTTCAAGGTTTTCAAGTTCTGATATGAATGAACTGTTTAAGAAGTATGTCAATGCTATTTGTATCGGCTAGACACATGTTAAAACCTTTCAATGATCTAGATAAGATCTTTTGAATTGTTATTGAGTGCAAGCAGGTAAATCTTCCAAACCAATTTCTACTTGGTGCGGACTCGGTATGAGAATGAACAACCTAATATTGGGGGAATGTTTTAATATTGTCGGCATGAAATATCGAGTGACGGAAGAACGCAAAATAAGTCGTTCGCCAGGGTACAAAGGACCGATCACCCAACGTGCTCGGGAGTTATGACGGTCTACATCGGAATAACTGTTTAAACCCTTTCGCAATGAAAATGAAAGTTTTTGAGGTCTTATAACCGCTCAGCTAAAGTTAATAAGTCGATTCAAAAATATATTTTGAAAACAAAGGAAGTAATTTCTATCATTTGAGATCTCTTCACAACTTTTGTTCAATTGAAGGTTTAGAAATATGAAGACATGATTCTTGATTTTGTTGTTTTATATGCAACTGTTATACTTGTTGGGCATGTAAATGCTCATTTTTGCTTTAAATTAAATGTTTTCAGCGAAAATTGAGCGTGTAGAAGGGTCTGGAAAAGGCAAAGGTAAGATGAATAAGAGGATGTGAACCCTATCTGTAATGGATTTGTTTATTGTAAATAATTACTGCTGTAATTATAATGATTAAGAAGATTTAAAGGTCATAGAACCTGGGTATGTAATAATAGGCTTGTAATAGTTGGTAATTATTTTCCTATTAGTATTAATGCATGATTAGATGTATGTTAGAGTTGGTACCGTGAAGCACCAAATTCGGAGTTTAAAGATACTCGGATTTGAAAGGGCGTCGTTTAAAGATATTTATTTGAGGGAGGCGCCATACAACCATTATCAATAATTATCTTCTTCTTCAAAAACAAGAAATTAAATTGATGTTTGTTGACTAGCGCACTACTTTATTTAAGTGTGAACTCGACTCTGCCCTGCTGCGAACTGTTAAATAGTGCCGTTTAGTGGCCTTACTGCGGATCATCAACATCATCTCTTTAACACCATCATCAACATTAACAGCAGCAACAACGTCAATATCATTTGTATCATTGTCTTCATTGTCATCTCCATTATCTTCATCATCTAGTGGCTGGAACAATAAGCACAAAATCTTTTTTTCATCATCATGATAAATTGCCTATCTTGGATCTAATTATCCTAGCTTTTGATACCACATGTTTGGAATTAAGTCCATGCAAATCAAACAATAAAATAAAGAGAGAAAACCAACACAATTTAATGTGGTTTGATCCTCAATGACCTATTCTACAAACAACTCCGATATATAATATTTTCAATAGAACAACTTTTTGCACGGGAAAAAAGTTGCAAAATCCTCCCTCCAATATTATACCTTTTTTTGCACGAAATATTAAAGTTGCAAAAATCCTCTTGCACGAACCCAAAATTCAATCGCACCCTCTCTAAGTCGAGGATGTTACATGATTTTTGGTTATGGTACTTCTTTTAATAACTAAACAGAAAACCTCATTTATAGAGTACCCATAACTATACTTCTCCTGTACTGAGATTTTTAGGGATAATTTGAGTATTTTGTCTTGCGGTCGTAATATGACCACGATACGTGTTACGTGAGCTTTTTTGAGTGTTTGAAGGGTAAATGTGGAAAATAATTTTTTTCAAGAAAAGACGTGAAAACACTTCACGCTAAAAACGTAACTTCGTTTTTTCGACTTTTCGAATTACGACGTAGCATTTCAAGAAATGGGGATCGAAGGCGAAATCGGATTTTCGAAAATCAAAAGTCGTTTTTTTGGCTAACCGAGCGGATTACAATAAAGTAACCGAAAAAGTTAGAAAATATAACTGGATAAGAAAATGTCTAACTAGAATTAGTTGAACTAACCAAGACTAATATTTTTAAGGCTTGGCTAGGGTTTGCAAGACTTTGAGCCAAGGGTTTAGCCTGGGGTTGAGCTTAGGGTTTGGATGACTTGGCTAAAGGTTGAGCCAAGGGTTAAGCCTAGGTTTTGGAGTGACTTGGCTAGGGTTGAGTCATGACTTAAGGCCAAAGTAAAGTAATTGGTGTCCCATGTGGGATAATGTTGTGATGACAATTTTTGTTTTAAAGCAAGATAAAGGGTAAAATGGGCCAATATGGTCGGCTATTTGGAGGATAAGGGGACCAAATGGTGAGTCATCTGGCATGACTCACCTTATCTTGAGCAAACATTGATTGCTTGGTCCCCCCATTAAGGGTTCACTTATTAATTAAGTGGCTTTGAGTTAGTTTAATTGTGGTTTGATTTGGCTAACTCAAGGGGATGATTAGTAAGCTTTGAAAGATGAGGGGGAAGTCCTTATGAAACTTTAGTTGGGTGACCAACTTGTAAGAAGTACAAAATCAAGTTATCATCTCTTCACTTTTCCTAAATTTGGTTTAGTGTTAGACAAAAAGAGGGAAAGCAAGAGGGAAAAGAGAGAGGGAGTGGTCGGATATATAGGGACAGAAGGACAACAAGATCAAGATTAAGGTTGATCAAGTTAAGAAGAAGATGAGCAAGAACACAAAAGGTAAGCCTAGAACCCCAACTTTTTCATCTCTTTGATTTTTCTTCTTTGAGTTGTTTAGTTGTTGGTGGTGGTTGATTAATTGAAGATCATTGTGGATCTTGAAGGTATAAATTGTTATGAAGGAGTTAATCTCGTTAAACTACCTTAAATATGCATGTTAAGTGAACAAACAATTAAAGACGTAAGCCTAAGCATAAGGATGAAGAACAAGTTTCGTAGTGGACTGTAAACGGACCTAAATATATGTTTGTCTGTGTTTTGTTGTTGGATTCCGAAAAGATGGAATCATAAATAAGTAAGTTGCTAAGATGTTCCAAGTGGAACGGAGGAAAAATACGCCATAACGAAGTTATGGCGATTTTTTTTGTAAAATGTGTCAAACATGAAAAACCCTAGCTTGGTATCCTTTTTGGGCCAAGTTTATGGGTAATTAACACTTTCAGAAAGTTCTTTCTTTCCGGGGGTTGTGTAGTTGGTTGAAAACGTGAGCTGTGGGCTCAAGAACGAGATCAATTCGACTTTGGATGAGCGAATATTCTTATGAATATTCGTGTATAATTCAAGTTTTGCAATACCGAAATATTATGTTAACTTTGATTTGAACTTATGCAAATCTTTCGATATTTGCATAAGGTGTTCTACAGGTATTAAATCATTTTTTAATATGTTAATAGAACTAGTGTTATTGCTTGCATTATCTAAACTAATACTCATGATTTTATCTTTAATTTTAAAAGTACAAATAGTAGACATAATTTGAGCATATATTGTTTGACTAGTATGAGGTAATTCAAAAAATTCAAATCCTATAATTTTTTTTTGCATTTGCATTTCAGAATCTATCTAATGAACAGTAATACAAATATAGCTAACTCCGGGTTGATGATCAGCAGACCAAACATCACTTGTTAAACAAATTTTACCGTCAAAATTTTCAAAATATTCAATTAGTTCCTTTTTAGCTTTATTATATAATTTAATTGAATCACGTTTAGTAGTCATTCTACTTGTTTATGTTTCGGTTGCAATGCGCCTTGAATGTAATCGGTACATCGCACATCGTCAAAAAAATTGAACGGGAGCTCCTTCTCAATCACTAGTTTGGCTTGCCATTCTTTTTGTAATATTTGATCATAACTCCAATTGTGACCGGAACGATCAATTTGTGCTTGAGAGCTTTCATCGGTTAGTTTATGCTTTTGCAAACACGAATGGTAGTGTCGTTGTAATGTGTTATTGCCTTTAGTGCTAAATAAGGCGTTACATATTTTGCATTGAGCTTTTTTAACACCTTCGGCAGCCCACACTTCGATGAAATGTTCCCAAATAGCCGCTGTACGTTTGCTTTGTACGCCGATAGGACGTGGAAATAACGTACTCGAACCTGCAACGACATTTCCAGGCATAATGATATTTGGGTCGTTTTGAATAAATTGCGGCATTTGTGGAGTGTTGGTGTCGGAGGGATCCATTGTATTGTAATAATATTATAATAATAAAAATTAAAAATTATAATAATGACAGTTGAAGCTTTGTAAGTGTTAGAGAATATCAAAATACTAAATAGAGAGATGTGAAAATTGTGAATAAAGAGAATATTGATTACAAACGGAAGTTGGGGAGAGAATGCAGATTGTAGGATATAGATATGTGAATTGTGAATATTTTTGCAGTTAATGAAATGATTTTATAGAAACAAAATATAACCGTTTGTTTGAAAAAGAATTACTGCACTATCCGTTTGTTTTTTTTTGAAATATCACTATTCGTTTGTTTAAAAACAAAAAAAAAAAGTAATTTATTTTTTCTACTTTGTCGAGTCGGTCCAGGCGTGAGCAGCGATGAAAGCAACAATGCCAACAATTCAACAAATGATAAAATGACTCAATTTGCTACTTTATTGTTCTTTTCTTTTCTTTTTTACCTTTTGGTCTCTTTCACATTTTAATCCATCAAATCATCATGACATCAACTAACTTATTAATAATTGAATATTAAATAAATTAACTAATATATTGAAAATAAGAAAATATATATTTGGATATCATATACAATATATATTAGCTAATATTATCTAATATTATCACTAAAATATATATTTGGAATCATAATATATATATATATATATATATATATATATATATATATATATATAGGTAGGTTCTTGTAAAGGGCTCCTTACTTTGTTAAAATCTGAACTTTTTTTTTGGTTTTTTTAAAATAACTAAAAAAAAGTTTAATATTTATGAAATGAAATTTTTCATAATACTGATGTTTTGGATGTGATTTGATCATTATAACAAAAGCAGTCATGCATCTGCAATGTGCATTTGTACCACTATTTTTGGTATAGGTATTCAAATCACGCTTAAAACATTATATTATGAAAAAATATCGATTCATAAAATATTAAATATTTTTTGAGTTTTAAAAAAAAAATAAAAAAAAAGGTCCGCATTTTAACAAAGTAAGGGAGCCCTCACCTGATCGGTTCTGTATATATATATATATATATATATATATATATATATTTGAAGATCATATATAAATTATAATTCGGAGGGAGTAACCAAGTAGTGAGCTTAGATCAGCAAGATGCCAAGAACCAAAAAAGTTTGATGGGATTTATCACTATGAGTCTATGACACTATTAAAGTTGCAACAATTAAATACTTGATGGGACTTATCAGTTATCACTATGACACTAATAGGCTAATAGCTAGCTCCCTACTTAGTTCAAGAGTGCCTAATTTCTGTAATTTCGTAGCTTAATAGGTGTTAAGTAATGGACCGTTGCACAAGTGGGCTGGATGCCATACTGGACCGCTGGACTCTGGACATCATGGGGGGCTTGGGGGTTGGGCCGCTAGGGCCAGGCTAAGCCAGTCCAGGCTTCAGGCCAGGCCAGGCTGAGCTTTTTGGAAGGCCAGGCCAGGCCGGATATTTATCAAAAAAACATGGTCTGATCTTAGTCTTGCAGTCGATCCAGACCTTGATCAGGCCAGACTTTGACCAGGCCGGGCCCAGGCCAGATCAAGGTCAGGCCGCAAGCCATTTGTGCAACTCTAGGCCACCCCAAATTGTTTCGAGGTTTGGACTCTAGTATGAGAAGAACAAGTTTTTGTTGGATTAACTCCAACCTTCCCTGTCGGGTAGTGCCAACATACTCTGTCGGGTGACGGTAGAACGCAAAATAAGTCGTTCGCCATGTAGTGTTAATCAATGCAGGGTACAATGGGCTGATCACCTAACGTGCTCGTAAGCTAGGACGGTTTACAGCGGAATTGTTGTTCAAACCTTTTCAAATGTTAGAAAAAGTTCAAGGTCTTATAACCACTCAGCTTGAAGCCTGTATGTCGTTACAAAAATTGTTAAATGCGAAGGCTTGTGACGTTGAATGTTTTGAAATGTCTTCACAACTATTGTTCAGTTGTTGAAGTTTGGTATAGGAGGAATATTTGATTTTTGATTTTGTTGCTAATCAATTGTAAGTACTTGCTGAACAATTGAATGCTCACCCTTACTTGAAATTATCTATATTTTCAGACCCGAGGATTCAGGTAAAGAGAAAGGAAGGAAGAAGTGAACGAATAGAAGAATGAATACTAAATGTAATAGTTAGAAGTATTGTATGGTATTATATATTCTCTACAATATCATGAAATAAGAAATCAAGGTGTTAGAACTTGAGAATTGTAAGAATATGTCTATAATAGCTAGTAATTGCATTCATATTGGTAAGGTTACACATGTGAATACATGTGGATGTATGGAGATGTATGTTGATGGTTAGTACCGTGTAGCACCATATTCAGGGTTTAAAGGTACCCGGATTTGGGGGCGTCACATCTCCTATTTGAAACATGACTGTAACATATAAATAATAAAATTCCTATTTAAAATATGACTTCTTCTAAAACAAAACAACTTTTAATAATAGGATTCGAGGCTTATCCTAAGAGTAGTATTCTTATTTGTTTTGAAGTTCTGTTTTTGACTTTGCAGTTACATGAAGATGTAACCATAAGTTTCTTTCCTAGAATAGTAAATCTGTCTTGCATGCATGATCGAACACTTGTGTGTACACCTCTTCGTGTTATTTGTATTATCATTATTGTTAATAATAGCAGGTTTTACATTAGCAGGTTTTATCTGTACTACTACTACTACAACAACAAGTTCCAGTTGTAGTTATAATATTAGTTATAACATTACTTATTCTTCAAGATAATACAGCAGAACCTTGAATTATAATGACTTTTATGGTTCACAAGCTCGTTCGTAAATGAAGATATGACTGTCAATTGTTGTTTATTTGACTACCTCAATTTACATCAGTTTTAAAGACCTAGTTATGGCCCTTCCTGAACGAGGGTAGAGCCAGAGGCTTGGTGTGACCGGTTATAGGTACATTTGGCTCCATATAGTGCTGCCAGGCCCTGTTCCATGAAGCCACTAATCACGTGAACCACTGGTCCTACCATGGGTTAGGGGTGTAAAAATATCTATTTTCCCCCTCCCCGGGCCGCACGCACTATATATATTATGACTCAAGTGTGTAGGAATCATGCCTGGGCAATCCACAATCATCTTCGGACTCGAAGCATCAAGTCATCTCACAACCTAACCCTCTGTCACAATTCACAAGATATCAATGAGGGATGTTACTCTATTGACATGGTGGTCATAGTGAGTTTAACTTAATCTGAACTGAAATCAAATTAAAGCCGTCTCGTCTCATTAGGGGTAAGTTGAAAATGAATTCCCAGTTGGATTTCATCACAACATAGACACTTATGGATAATTTAACTGAGCGTAATGCTTTGGGTCCCAAATTTGGTAGAAATTTTGGTCCTAGTGAATAGTTTAATCTGTGTTAATGAAGTGACCAATCACAAATGATGTAGCAATCAATGCCATAATGACATCCTTGGGGCCCTGATTTTGCTACCAAATTTTGGACCCCTAGAATTACTCTAAACAAATTGTAGAAGAGGATCAGTTGAAGAAAGAGATAGTACCTAGATTTTGATATCATTCTTTACGCAGTAACCTTTTATTTTGTTGTCTATATATTTCTTTTAGGGTAATTTAAACAACCAACAACATGAAACAATTTATGGATGCTCGTATACTGTATGATTAGAAAGAACACAACATGTGTATTCTAAGTAAACATCTACGAATGACCACATGCAGGGGAATGAGAAAATCCTGAATAATTTAAATTATGAGTAATGTATATATTTGATATTAGGTTTCATTATTAATATCACAAAAACTGGGTATATCTGAAAAAATTTCGTGCTTATTTTATGCTACTTAATACTCCCTCCTATTCATATTAAATGTCTTTTTAGAGTTAAGCACACTTATTAAGAAATAACACAAATGTCTTTTGTATCCCTAATTAATTATTTCTCTCTCCACAATGGTCCATGGAATTGCATTTACTAAGCATATTAAATAGAGGGCTAAATTATGAAAAAATAGTGCAATATTGCATAGGGATTCCAAAACGACACTTATATTGAATAAAATGAAACTCTCCAAAACGACACTTAATATGAATAGGAGGGAGTACAACTATTGAGATGATTGCTTGAATCTTACTTTTGATCAAATAAACTTGATTGGGTTTTCTAAACTTTATCAAAGATATATTCATAATTTATGCATCACGTTTGTAGATGACATACTTGAGATGGAAGTATTTGCATGATTATTTGCAGAACTAAAATTTATGTTTTAAAAGGAGCATAATTAGCTGGAATTTTATCTTTATCTAATGCGTTTTTAAAAATTTAATAGAATTTTTTCTGATTCAAAACCCTGAAGCTCCATGGTTATCTACTTTTCAGTTCTTGAATTATATACCATATCTTTATCATTTCATCTAACTCAACCTTTTATGCAGTCAGCAATGGTGGTAATTTTAGTTGCATGTAATTAGCAGGCATTCTTACAATAGCTGAATTCTAACTTGGTTCAGGTGTAGAGTTTGCCTGAACTATTCAGAGTTCCTGCAAAATTGTGTCGTTGTCTGAATCAATTAAGCATCTATCTATTAGATGAAAATGTTATATGCCTTTCATGAAATTTAAGTATTAAATAAAATAAAACTAAAAAAATCAACATTTCAGAAAATTAATCAACTTAGTTTCTTCTTGAAAAATAACACGATTATTTTTCTTGAAAAACAAGCAATCAAAATTTTCTTCATAGAAAAAATAAATGAACAAGACTATGCTTAATCAAAACTAATTTGGTGTTGTGATGAATTAAACTGGATTACTGGCCATCTTCATCTCACCTTGTCTTTGAGTTTTAATTTTGAAAGAAAAGAAAAGAAAGCCAAGGAAAGTGGTGTCTTTGAGTTTTAGTTAGAGAAGAAAAAAAGAGAAAGCTATGGAAAGTGAGTGCATTTTGAGTCAAATTTTCTTCTCACTTTTGAGAAGAAAGCTAGAGAAAAAAAGTAAAACTTTCTCTTCCCTTCTCTTCTTAAACTTTCTTTTCTTTTCTACAACTAAAAAACTTCTGGACAGAGTGTTAGTGCAGTAAGATACGTCTCATTACCATCTTCTTGTGAAGAATGATGAGTCTAACTCGGCCATATCTACCACTAATAACTTTTGTGATGATGGATTACAGAAAATTTTCCTTATTGCATTTGCTTAGGTTGTCTTATTTGTTTGAAATTGTAGGAATCTTGATTTCGACTGTGAACCAGCTTCACTATTTCTTTTCCTTTCCCGAGAAGTACAATTTGAACCTTCTTCTTGATTGAATTATAGATAAACTTAATTCCTAGTTATGTTTTCTGCCATTTAGAATGCTCAATAATCCTGTAACAGTAACCTTTTTAATATGGTTCTTTAACATGGAAGTGCTTGCCGCTCATATCTTTGGAATACTTTAGTATAGGAAAGAAAATCTTTGGAACTTTTCAGGGATGCCTTCTACTTCTATTCTGCATGTCATATTCATGTTCATGTTATTGGATTGATATAAGTATGATCATATATTGCAACCAAGGTTTTGGGTTAAGCCCTAATATTCAAGATTATGTTTATTGCCATTTAGTCTTGCTGAGTCGTTTTATATTTATTTTGTTTATTCTCCTGTTTTTCTAGTGAGCCACTGAATTAACTTTTGATTGTTTTTGTCAGGAAGAACAAGACTGAGTTGATATTCCAGTCATTGGGTTCTAAATCAGATTCTCCGCAAGTTGAGATTGTTGTTGGCCTTTTTCCTAGTACCAAGAATTGTTTTTGATCCTTTAAGGCGATGTAGGTGAATTCACTATTATTGGTTTTTCTTTGTAAAACTATTATCAAGTGGAGTTCATTAGAAAAGAGAAATTAATAATTGCTTTTATTGGAGCATTGGCCTATATATTCTCTCATTATTGCGATGAAACTTTTCATACATATGCTGCCTGAATCCCGCTAAATCTCTCTCGGTATATATTTTTTGGTAATTGAATCAAGTATTTGATTAACTTGAATTTTAATGCCGGTTTGAGGACTAAATTGCAAATCTAACCCTCCTATTTGTCATGTCTTTGTTAAATTGTTCCTTAAACTTTTTTTTAGCATAACTGTTCCTCATAGGTGCGTTAGTCATGCAAATGTGTTCCTTCAATGTTCCATAAACTTTTTTTTAGCATAACTGTTCCTGTGTTAATCATGCAAATGTGTTTCTCTAATTTTTTTAACCTATTAAATTTGATTTTCTCTCTCCCTCATTTTTTTTATTTTTTATTTTTAAAATATATATAAAAAATATACTCTTCTTCTTCTTTTTATTTATTTATTTTTATATTGACATTTTGAATTCAATATAAATTATCTTTAAATTCAAAATTAGTATAAATTAATTAATTTTAAACAATATAATTATCAAAATTATAAACTTTACTATTTTTATTTTATCTAAATGACACTAATAAAAAATAGTAAGGTTTATATAAACTAGTATTTTTTTTATTTTTTATTAATTATATTTTTTCATACTAGTTATTAGTACCATTTAGATAAAATAAAAAAAAATAGTAAGGTTTATAGTTTTGGAAATTATATTGTCTAAAATTAATTAATTTATACTAATTTTGAATTTAGAGATATTTCATATTAAATTCAAAATGATAATATAAAAATAAACAATTAAAAAGAAGAATATACTTTTTACACAAATTTTAAAAATAAAAAATAAAAAAATGAGGAGAGGAGAGAGAAAATAAATTTTTAATAGGTGAAAAAAATTGAGGGAACACATTTGCATGATTAACGCATCTACGAGGAATAATTGTGCTAAAAAAAAGTTTGGCGAACATTGGAGGAATACATTTGCATGACTAACGCATCTATGAGAAACAATTATGCTAAAAAAAAGTTTAGGAACCAATTTAGAAAAAATATGACAAATAAAAAGATCAGATTTACAATTTTGTCCCGGTTTGAGGGTACTGAAATTGGAAAATTGTATTAACTTTTGAATGATTTATTCTTTTGTTGGCTTGAGGAACCTTTGCTGGTGTGTGCATTTTGGATTCTTCCTTATCATTATAACATTGTTTTGAGTTTCAAAATGTCTGGAAAAAACTTAGGAAAACCTTTGTATGTCTATCCATATATATATATATATATATATATATATATATATATATATATATATATATATATATATGGGGATGATCTATAGCATCTATATCTTTATGGGATAAAAAAGTGGCATATAAGCTCTAATCCGTCCGTTTTAATAATGAATGGATGAGATTTAAAATGGGAAATTACCATTAAGCTAGTACTTCTAGCGGACGTAATTAGTATAATATCTGGGACGCTTATGCCCCTTCAGTGAAATTAGCCATTATGAATGGCTAGCCAATGATGAGCTCCACATAGTCCGCTAGTAATTCTAGCGGACGGATAACACGATTTCGTGTGATATTTCAATTCAGTTACAACACTGCTAAATCAGCTGGAAGATCTCCTTCCTGCACTAAAAATCCCATTACATACCTGCATCAATTAAAATAAAACACTGCGTTACCCATCTAAATCTCACGATTTCCTTCCTGTGATAAAATAGATTACACAAGATTTCCTTCCTGCACTGAAAATTCCTGTAGCTATTTCAATTTAGTTACAACACTGCTAAACCAACTGGAAGATCTCCTTCCTGCACTGAAAATTCCATTACATACCTGCATCAATTAAAATACAACACTGCTATACCCTTCTAAATCTCAGCAAAATTCCTGCAATACCCATTACATCAACAGTTACTAGGGTTATCACATCCCTAATACATCACAATTTCCAAATCTTTCCAAATCATATTTGAAATCCAAATCAATTCAAGAAATTTGTCAAATTCCAAATTATAGCAAATCAAATATATAAAAGTCCAAATTCTAGGAAATCAAATATATCAAGTACTTTTAAAAGAGATCACATCAAATACATCAAATCTAAAATTATTCCAAATAAAATAAATCCAATCTGTCCTCAATATTCAGTCCTCTACATAATTATAGTTCATAAATTTTTATAGCCTAAATATTATAGCCTCCTTCAATTGACGTCAAGGAAGAAAACCACACAATTAATCAAGCAAGTCTTCGCACCTCAAATCTTCGTGGTAAGTTTATAATTATGGCGGAAGATATGTTTAATTCTAGTTCCTCAAATTCTTCTCGTGATAATAATGACATGGATAATATTGGTGCTCATAACATGAACCAATCGCATATTAACGATTCAAAAAGTCCATACGAGGGTCATATTTTTTATACTATCCAAGAGGCGGAAGAATTTTATAGAAACTATGCACGAAGTAGTGGATTTGAAATAAAAATTGGGGCAAGTAATAAACATGTTGGCTCTAACAATTTTTCCAACAGACTTTTTACGTGTACCAAAGCAAGAAAACCGATTGAAAGAAAGAAACAGGACGTTGATGAAGCTAATGGTAGCAAGGTCAAAAGAAAAAAGGATTCAATAGGTCGCACGATGTGCAAAGCTAGAATGTTTGTTGTTCATATACAAAAAGAAGATACATGGAAAGTTTCAATAATTGAGTTGACCCACAATCATGATTTGGTTACTCAGAAGCAAGAAAATTTTCATCCAAACACGGAAAAAATATAACCCATTGCTCGAACTTTAATCGAAACTTTAAGCAGTCTTTGGAGTTGGGCCAAGTAAAATGATGAATGTTTTTAGTGAAATAGGAGGAGGGAGGGAAAATGTTGGTTTCAGTGATAAGGATATTCGGAATGTTGTGCGAGATTTAAGACGTGACACGATAGATTCAAACGATGCCCAAGCAAAGACCTTGTAGTATCTCAAAAAGCTTGTTGAAAATCCTCTATTTTTTTACGATATCAAACGAGATGAAGATCATCGTATCGCATGCATTTTGTGGATAGATTACCGATCAATGATAGCTTACTCAAATTTTGGGGATGTAGTGACTTTTGATACAACTTATCGGACGAACAAGTATTCCATGCCGTTTGTTCCGTTCACGGGGGTAAATCACCATTACCATTCCGTCTTGTTTGGTTTTGCATTAATACAAGATGAAACAGAGGATACTTTTGTATGGGTCTTTGAGACTTGGCTTCATGCAATGAACAAAAAGGCACCGTTTACCATTATTACTGATCAGGACAAAGCCATGAGCAATGCGATTGCTAGGGTTCTTCCTGAAACACACCACGACTATGCATATGGCATATTAGTAACAAATTTCGGAGAAATTGCATACATTGTATGATGATGCAGTACCACATTTAAACATGATTTTTAAGCTGGTGTGTGTATAAATCATTGGATAACTGCTGAATTTGAGGAGCGATGGGAAAAGCGATGATGATTTGATTCTGATGACCATGATTGGTCGCAATCACTCTATGAAGTTAAGCACAAATGGATCATGGCGTACACAAAGAGTTTTTTTGCAGCGGGAATGACAACTACATCCAGGAGTGAGGGAATGAATAGTTTATTCGATGAGTATGTCAATGCGACAACGAGTATAAAGGAATTTATCGTAAACTCAGAAAAAGCCATTGAGAAGTAGGTAATGAGAGAGAGACAAGCTGACTACGCAACTTGCCATCGGACTAGAACTATGACTCTTGAATCACCGTTGGAAACACATGGAGCGGCTGTTTACACAAAAGAGATTTTTAGACACTTTCAGATTGAGATTGTAAAATCTCATAAGTACATAATGAAGAAACTTCAACATCTGTCAAAATATGAAAGTTTTTTACAAAATTTTAAGAGAAATATGATATATGAGACAATAAACTTATAATATTTTGCCATAAGTCAGAAGATACATGATTTTCTTGGCCCCATAAGATAATAGGATCAAAAGGTTCTGGATTGATATCCATATCTGTCCTACAAATTCAACACAATGTCAAGTATTAAATAATTTATAAAAATTCCAATAATGAGGTAAAGGGAGAAGAAACAAATCTTTGAGATTCTAACTCATTAGGATCAAAACTCAAGTAATGTTGCACATCAAACCATCTTGAAGAAACATCAGTAAGACGAGGAAATCAAAAATAAACACCCAAATCACCTAGAAAATTACTTTCAATTCACTTGTAGAAGAAATATTTCCTTCATGTTTTAGTATGCTAAATCAACATTAAAAGTTACCTATTTATATGGAGTTCATGTGATCACTTCACACTCATAATTAGGAAAGAAGAACATTTCAAAGGCAATCTCTCGTAAAAGGAAGTACAAAAATAAAAATAAGACGCACCATATACATTTTCCCCACCGCGTACTCCAATACAAAAGGAAAAGTTTTAAAAGCCGTACTAGTTTCAAAATTCCAAGCACTAACATCTACACATTCAAGCTTATAACAAATTATGAGCATCTCAATACTTAAACTGTAATACTAATGTAAATCTCTGTTCGCATATATATGATTTTTAAAATAAAAGAAATAAAAAAAATAAACTTAGTGATAAATTGTATCCCAGATAAATTTTTGAGCAAAAAGAAACAGAAATAAAACGAGCATAAATGTATCATTTACAGCAAACAATACAACTGACAATGAGAGAGAAAGAAGTACCAAAATAAGTAATTCTAACAAAACGTAGATCTGAGTATTACATGTGCCGACCTTGTAGATTTGGGGAATGATTGCTTCTAGGGTTCGTCGGATTTCGCCCAAATCGCAGAACTCTTCATGAACTCTTCCTCTGTATTGGTGATTTGGGGACTGTTTGCTTCTAGGGTTCGTCGGTTTTCGCCCAAATCGAAGAACTTTTCACGAACTCTTCCTTTGTATTGGTGATTTGGGGAATGATTGCTTCTAGGGTTCGTCGATTTCTAGGGTTCGCTGGTTTTCGCCCAAATCGCAGAACCCAACTGTTTCACTCTTCTTCTGTACCGTTTTACCTTTGTTACCTTTCCCCCAATTAAAATGCGTCCGCTAGAAATACTAGCGGATTGGATATATTCTGTATTTGTCTTGGCTAAATGACCTAAATGGGGGGCATAAGCGTCCAGATATTATACTAATTACGTCCGCTAGAAGTACTAGCAGACGGTAATTTCCCATTTTAAATCTCAGCCATTCATCAATAAAACGGACGGATTAGAGCCTATATGCCACTTTTTATCCCATAGCATATAGATGCTATGGATCATCCCCCTATATATATTGTTCAGAAGTGTTTTACCGACCGTCATGTTGGCTGGAGGCCTGGGCTAGAACTGACGAGATTGGGCCCATGGGGCCGAAGGCATACAGGATGTCGAAGGTGTTTGGGTGCGGATGTCCGAACCCATCAGGCCAGAATTCGGTTGTGATCATGGAGTTGAAATTCGGGCCTTGAGTCCTTTAGGCCGAAGCCCAGGTGACATATTACAGTTTGTTGGATTGGATTTGTCTGCGGTTGGGACGACCCATCTTGAGTCTGGAGTTAAAAGGGGTTTACGTGGCTAAGGACTGTTGTCCTAGTCATATTTGAATAAGGTAACTCCAAAGGTAGTATTGGAGTGGGATTCTACTTACACCTTTTAAGGAGATTGTGTTGGACCCGAATATAGGTAACTACCATATTTAGGAGTCCTATTCCGACTCGGAGAGGGACTATTGGGAAGTGAGAATGACTATAAATACAAGGCTTAACTACAATTAACAGGTAATACATCTTTGAGCACTAAACACTGAAGCCTCCATTGTTAAACCTTGTGAACGGCCTGTACTTATTCTCACACCGGAGCTATCCCCCGACGGCACATGCCGTTAAGCTTCTTGTGTGATATGTTATTTGTCTTGAGGTTTCGAAGCGTGGATTTTTTGTGATTAGGCAGCAGATTGAAACTTAGGCGTTAACATTGGCGCTAGAAGGAGGGCTTTTAGTGTTCTTACAATCACAACCATCTTTTCCGGTAGTAGGCCATGGCGAGCAGGGAAAACAGTGCCTCTGCCCAAGAGAAGGCGAAGACCCACCAGTCACACCAGACCACCCAGGTGAGGGGGTCGGTGAAGGACCGACTAGGGTCCAAAATTCCAGAGGTTCAGAAGGTGCCGACCCCATCTCTCCGGCGTAAACTCTTCCACGGCAACCAACACACGCCCAATCATGCGAGTCAGGCCGATGAAAACCATTCTTGGGCCCTCGTAAGGCAAGAAAGAGGAGAAGGTAGCCAGGACCAGCGGGAGTTCATCCTGAAAAAGAAGATGCAACAGAACAATGACGCCATGATGGCCCTACGTCTTCAACAGGAAGAGCTCGAACATCAGATGGCAAAAATGGCTGGAGAGCAGGAGGCGTCCTCGAAAAGGTGTAGGAATTGGAGCTGATCTCGGTCACCTCGTCCCAGGAGAAAGAAGGAAGAAGAAAAGAAGTAGCCAAGTCTCTCGGGACGGTAAAGCGAGAAAAAAAGTCGTTCGGTTGAGCGTAGATCAAAACATCAAGCGGGCCAGAATGACGAGGAAGAGGGACGCGTCTCCTGAATACGAAAGGGATAGACCCAGATCGTCCCCTCGTAAAGAGGAGTCCGACCCCCTCGCTCGAAGGGTGGCAGAGTTGGAAAAATTGCTCACAGAAAAGAGTTCGGTGGGGACACCCTCGACCTGCCTAGGATCGCCCTTTTCCCCGGAAATCAACCACGTCACTGCCGACCCAAAGAAGAAGATGCCCCCAATAGAGATCTATGATGGGTTGGGGGATCCTTATGATCACTCAGACGGGTATGATAGATTGATGACATATTATGGGCATTCGGACGCTGCTAAGTGCCATATGTTCCCGACAACATTGAAGAAGAGTGCCCGAGAATGGATGGGAACCTTAGCATTAGGGTCGATAAATTCATGGAATGATCTTCGGGAAAAATTTCACGCTGAGTTCGGGAGCAATAGGAGACGAGGAAAGATTACTGCCTCCCTCATGCAGGTTCCACAGAAGTCAGACGAAAGTCTGGGACAATATGTCAAGAGATTTCGGGAGGCTGTTGGTTCGATAGCAGAATTGAACTCTCCCCAGGCTTTGGGATTTTTCACAACTGGCTTGGATATTGGAAAGTCAAAGAAGTTGATGAAAGACCTGGTGATCAACCCTCCGGCTGATTTAACAGAAGCTTTCTATCGAGTAGAGGGATTCATAGCAATTGAGGAGGCCATAGGGAACTTCAAACCCCACTCCCAATCTTATGAGAAGTCTAGAGATCGGGACAAGCAGACTTATTAGCGATCAAATAATCAAGGGAGATCAGATAACTCTGGAAGAAAAAGTTATAATAGTGGAGGTTCGGGAAATGGTCGACCACCTTTCCCGAGCAGAAGAGTCAATAAGGTTTACATCGCCCTCAACTCGGGAATATCCATCTCATTCTCAGACGAAGACTATCCTACGAATCCTGTAGACCCACACGATGGGGCATTGGTAATAACTGTTTAAGTTGGGCCGATAGATATGAAAAGGATGATGATCGATAATGGGTCCTCGGTGGACATACTGTACACCCACGCTTACCAGAGGATGGACCTTGAAGGAAAAAAGATGGAGTTGGGTGGAGAAGGCCCATTGTACGGCTTTAGTGGGGACCCGGTACATGTGTAGGGCACCATAGAGTTGCCAACAAAGTTTAAGACCTTCGCACCTCAAAGAAAGTGAAATACTAGTCGATTCTTTGTGGTAAAGTGGACTCGGTATAATGTTATCACAGGAAGAATATTTGGCGGCGCATTATAAATGGTAACCTCCATACGACATTTCAAAATCAAGTTTCCGACACCGAATGAGATTGGGGAGGTAAAAATCGATCTTGACATTGCCCGAAGGTGTTATCGGAACACTTTGATCTCTTCAGGTATTGGGTTCAGCAAACAGAAACATACAATGGCCATCCAAATAGAGGCATTCACCGAAAGTAGTACCAAACTGTTTGCCCTGCCGGCCAAAGAGACAGAGGATGTAGAGTTGGTACCAGGGAATTCAGAGAGGTTGATCAAAATCGGATCGGGATTAACGGAACCATTTCGGACAGGGTTGATAGATCTTCTTCGGGTTTATGCTGACATTTTCGCATGGGAGCCTAGCGACATGCCGGGGGTAAGCGAATCGGTGGCATTACATAGGTTGCATGTGGATCCGAAGAAGAAGCCAGTCATACAAAAACGAAGGATTTTTGCTCCAGAAAGACAGAAGATCATAGACGAAGAAATCACCAAACTACTAGAAGCAAACTTCATCTTCAAAATCGACTATCCCGAGTGGTTGGCTAATGTGGTATTGGTTCAAAAACAAAATGGGAAGTGGAGGCTATGCATCGACTACACAGATCTGAACAAGGCATGCCCGAAAGACTTTTACCCTCTGCCCAACATAGACCAATTGATTGATGCCACTTTGGGGTACGACATGCTGAGTTTTATGGATGCTTTCTCGGGATATCACCAAATCTCGATGAGTAAGGAGGACATCCCAAAGACTAGTTTTATCACACATCGAGCAATATATGCTTACCAGAAAATGACCTTCGGATTACTAAACGCCGGGGCAACATATCAACGGATGATGAATTTCGTTTTCTCGAAGCAGTTAGGAAGGAACATGGAGGTATACGTGGATGATATGATTGTTAAAAGTGTTTCAGTCCGAGGCCATCTGAAGGATCTAGAAAGTTGTTTCAAAATGGTCAAGAGACACAAGCTGCGATTGAATCCGACCAAGTGTACTTTTGGGTTGGGATTAGGAAAGTTACTAGGTTATCTGGTCAGTAAGAGGGGCATTGAGGCAAACCCGAAAAAGATCCAGGTAATCTTAGACATGAAGTCCCCGAAGACGTACAAGGATGTGCATCAGTTGAAAGGGCAAATAGCTGCCCTTCGGAGATTCGTGTCAAAATCAGCCGAAAGGTGCTTACCTTTCTTCGACACCCTCAAGGGGCCAAAGAATGAGAAAAGTTTCTAGTGGACATCGGAGTGTGAAGACGAGTTCCAAGGGATAAAAAAATATTTTTCTTTGTCACCTTTGCTGATGAAGCCGATCCCTTCGGAAGCCTTATACCTGTACCTGGCCGCAAGTTTGATGGCGGTAGGGGCATCACTGGTACGAGACAAGGGGGGAAGGTAGTTCCCAGTGTATTACGTTAGCCACATTTTTCGGGATGTAGAAACAAGGTACCCGAACCTGGAAAAGTTTGTCTATGCTTTGATCATTGCAAGTAGGAAGCTTAGACACTATTTCTAAGGTCGGTAGATAGTGGTGTACACGGATCAGCCACTGAAGAAAGTTCTACACAGACCAGAAGTTTCAGGTCGACTCGCTGTATGGGCCATGGAGTTAACACAATTCTCTTTGGAATTTCATCCCCGAACGACAATCAAAGGGCAGGCCTTAGAAGATTTTGTGGTGGAATGTTCCTTTACAGAGCCTGACGTAAGCACAGTGACCGACACTCAACAGGGGTCGACCTCATGGACTCTATACGTGGATGAATCGTCGACTTCGGACGTCAGTGGGGCAGGAGTTATTCTGACAAGTCCCGAAGGTTTTAAAGTCCAACATGCCATTCGGTTCCAATTCAAGGCCACAAAAAACGAAGCAGAATATGAGGCCATTCTGGCCGGACTACGGTTGGCCCGAAGCTTGGAAGTGCAGAAGTTGGTCATCTACAACGATTCACAGCTGGTGGTCAAGCAGTTGTCGGGGGAGTATGAGGCTCGGGGGGCAAGAATGACAAAATATCTGGCCGAAGTGAAAGACAAGCTCATGTACTTCAGCTCACATAGTTGTCAGGGTGTCGATCGGTCAAATAATACGGTAGCAAATGCTCTAGCCAGATTAACGACTACCAAAGCAAGTTCTTGCAACAGATCGGTGTATCTAGAAGTCTTAGAAAAACCTAGTGTCCCAAAGATGGATGTGCTAACTTTAGACCGACCCGACTGCTGGCTCACGCCCTATATCGCGTATCTGGCGGATTGGGTTTTACCCTTTGATAGTATCTTAGCAAGGAAGATCAAGCACATGAGCTCAAATTTCATCCTCATCAATGGAGATCTATACCAAAGAGCCTTTAATTCTCCACTGCTCAAGTGCTTGACACCCTCTGACGCAGATTATACACTTCAGGAAGTACATGAAGGGATTTGTGGGGATCATATGGGGGCCAAGTCACTGGCACACAAGATTTTGAGGCAAGGGTACTATTGGCCGACCATCTACAAGGAGGCCAAAGAATTTGTCAGGAAATGCCCCAAGTGTCAGCTGAACAACATCATCCCACATCAGCCCCCCGAAGAATTGTGTTCGGTCTTATCTCTGATTCCCTTTGCTGTATGGGGAATCGACATCCTAGGACCTCTACCGAAAGCCAAGGGACAAGTATGTTTTGTGATCGTGGCCATCGACTATATGACCAAGTGGGTCGAAGCCAAACCCCTACAGAAGATCACCGAACAAGAATGCTTAAAATTTTTAAAAGAAGGGATTGTTTATCGATTTGGTATCCCGATGGCGGTGGTCTCGGACAATGGCCGATAATTTGTAGGGTCGAAATTCGAAGCTTTCCTGAAAGAATTGGGAATTCAGCACCGAAAGACTTCAGTGGCTCACCCTCAATCAAATGGCCATGTAGAAGTGACTAACCGAACCCTGCTCAACAGAATTAAAAGGCGTCTGGACGAGCTGAAGGGTTGGTGGCCAGAAGAACTACTCAGTGTTTTGTGGGCTTATCGGATAACCCCGAGAATAATTACTGGAGATTCACCATTTTGACTGGCATATGGGACCGATGCACTCATACCCGTTAAGATCGTATCTCCTACTCTTCGGGTCAGCCAATACAAGGAGTTATACAAGGATCAGGGACTACGGTTAAATCTGGATCTATTGGAAGAAGTTCGAAATTCAGCTCTGATAAGGTTAGCCATTTACCAGAAGCGAACAACCCGACACTATAATAAGAAGGAAAAATAGAGGAGATTTGAGATTAGGGATTTGGTCCTTCGAGAAGTAGAGGCATCAACCCCCCAGAACACCGGCAAGCTGATGCCTAATTGGGAGGGACCTTAATAGGTGATAGAGGTGCCAAAGCTAGGTACGTACCGGCTTCGAGCAATGGATGGTTCGAAAGTAAAGAATACATGGCATGCTGGAAGACTTAGAAAATTTTACCAGTGAAAATTACGTCATTATTTTCTTTATTCATGTAACGGTTTTAATCAACAATGAAATAAATGAGATTTTTCTTCGGAAATGTTTTACTTCATTTATATTCATATGATTTTCTGTACCTGATCAGACAAACTTCGGACTTAAACCGGTCAGAAAGTCGGAGACGACATAACTGATCGGCAAAAGTCACGTGTATAAGCGATCGGAAAAGCGTAATCGATCGGATAAACTTGGGCATAAAGCGATCAGAAAAGTCGTAAATGACCTAACTGATCGGTAAAAGTCACAAGTATAACTGATGGAGAAACATACTAATCCGATCAGATAAGCTTCGGGTACAAACGGATCAAAAGGTCAGAAATGACCTCACTGATCGGTAAAAGCTACGAGCATAACTACTCGAGATAACAACTAAGATAATTTCTAATATTTTATTCATATCTAGACGTCTTACCACGTCGATCAGGCAGGCTTCAGATACATCTATCACTAGCATAACTGATCGAGTAAGTTATAAAACTAAGAAATGGAAAACAGTTACAAAAATTACAAAGTGTGCAACCTAACGGAAACTACTCCTTAGGATCTTCCTCTTCAGCTTCGGATTCTTCGTCTGAGGAGTCAAGGATGGAGTGATCAAGTCCAACAGCTTCCAACCTAGCCCGAGCTTTGTCCCGATAAGCTTCATAGCCGTCAGCAAATTGAGCCATGATCTTCTCGATCAAAGAAGGATATTCTTCGTATTCCGTGATGGTACGCTGCTTGATTTTGGCACATTCAGCCTTCACGGCATTGCCTTCTCGAATCGCATCCCACATTCGGGCAGTCGCTTTAGAAAACTTCTCAGTGATAGCGTCGATGGCCTTCTTCCTACTCTTGACCTCTTCGGACAGGACATCCTTCTCCTGGATTATCTTCTTGGCATGACCCTCAAGACCGACGAATTCATGCCGCAGAAGGGCATATTGCTCTTTTAGCTCAGCGGCCTCACGTTCAACTTTGGTCGTTCTATTACGCATCGCAGCATGGAAGTCCCTTTCTTTCAGCAGATCCGAGTTCAAACCTTGAACGTCGGCTTTGAGTAGGGACACTTCGTTCCTCAGCTGAAGCTCCTTCTTAGTGGCCCGAGCCAAGGGGGGAACTGCTCTGGCCAAAATAACATTAGCCTACGATCGGGTATACCAACAAGTTAGTTAGAAGAAAAGAGGAATCAGTAAAGAATGTTGTTCAACTCTTAAAAATTTACCTCGCATTGGGCCTTGATGTAGGATACCAAGAACTCCTCGGAGGAATAGCCCTTAAATCGCTCGTCATCTCCAGACAGTTTGAAGTGTTCGAGCTAAGTAAAAGAGAACACCTCTGAAGGGCTTCTCGGCCAAAACATCTTCGGCATTCCTGGAGAAGAACTCGACTCAGTGATCGGCTTGGAGATAGGGGTTGAGTGGGGAAGAGGGTCGACTTCCACGATCTCCAGATCAGGATCCTCTATTAATCGGGGCTTCTTGGCTCGGGGTCCCAGAGGAACCTCATCAGTCTCTTCTAAATCCGCCGTAATAGCCCCTGGGTGTGGGGGTGGAGTAGGTCTCGGAAGGGATGAGGCAGACACCTTCGGAGCGATAGTTCGGACATAAATCTTCTTTTTCTTCCCTTTCAGCAGGGCCATCTTCTCGGTTCGACCCATCTTCAGAGCGTTCTTTGTTGAAGCCTCAAGTTTAGAAAGGGGAAGTATGGGACCCGAGGAAGAACCGACGGAAAGCTCGATGAGAGGAATGGCTTCACCCTTGGGGGAATCATCGACGGCCGGGGGGCGAATAGGCTCGATAGCAATCAGCAACGGCGTTAAGGTCGCATCAACCCCCTCGGGTTTGAAGATGGTCACTGCAAAAGAAGATATGGCAGTTAAATAAAAATTTAGTAGAGGATCAAAAGGGTAAATAAGAGGGCTCGGGGTTTACAACTTACAACCATGTTCGTAGAGCCAGGCTTCTTGGGACACGACCTCAAGACCCCAGCTGGTCTTCTGGAAAAGCTTGTAAAACTTTTTGAAGGCATCGGTTCGATCCTTCGGGAATTTGGTAATCTTCACAATGGGATCCTCGGGACCGGCTCAGTTCGGTAAGAGTTTAAGGTCGGATCCCTTCATGAAGAACCACTGTGAATGCCAACCCTTGTTGCTAGAAGGGGTCTTCATGAAAATAGCTCGACCAGCTACCCGGTTCAAATGTCGAAGTCCAGGCTCCTTTGATCGACCAACAAAAAATAGGACGAAGAAGAAGTCCAACCCCGGAGTGATACCCGCCTCCTGGCATAGAGCGATGAAAGATACAAGCTGGATATAGGAGTTCCACACTAGTTGGGCGAACCCGATCCCAACAAAGCAGAGAAATGAAGAGATGAACTCATGAAGAGGGAACCGAACCCCATACCTCATAGTATAGAGGGGAACAACCATCCAGTCGCCCTCGGGAAGCCAGAACATTTTTTCGTCCGGTTCCGAAACCCGAAGCTTGTACTCTTTAGGAATGTCGAAGATGACTCAGATGTCAGACAGTTGGGACTGAGTGATGGATGATTTGATATTTATAACGACATAATTGGTTTTAGACGCATAGAGACGACATTCTGGATTCGGCGCTCTTGGTAGGAGGTCGATAGGAGCTGTTGGTAACTCGACCGGAACCAGATCGGCGGAGGCGAGGGTAACGGTGTCAGTCAGAATAATCGTCATGAGAGGAGGATTTCTAGAATCTGCCATTTGGGTAGCGCAATGAACAAAGGTGAGATTTTGACGTTTGGAAGACGGTTAAAGAAACTGAAATCAGAGAATCGGTGAAAATGGATTATTCGCTAGAAATCGTTCTCGACGAAGTCTTTGAGAGAGATATTCAAAATGATGAGGGTTTCGAAAAAGTGACAGTTATGGACAGATGGGGGCTTTTATAGATAGAGCGGCACGATAACCAAGGGCGGCTATTTATGGCAAGTGGGGTCCAACTCTGGGGAAGTGTGTACCAGCTCGAAAAAAGAGAAGAAACCGCTTGGGTTCCCGAGACAGCTCATCATTACTAGGCATGACTATTCAAATTCATGTCCTTTCAAGTCTCAGGTCATAAATATCATATAACAAGAGACTGGGGGCAATGTTCGGGAGTGTTTTACCGACCGTCATGTTGGCTGGAGGCCTGGGCTAGAACTGACGAGATTGGACCCATGGGGCCGAAGGCATACAGGATATCGAAGGTGTTCGGGTTCGGATGTCCGAACCCATCAGGCCGGAATCTGGTTGTGATCATGGAGTTCGGGGTCGGGCCTTCGAGTCCTTTGGGCCGAAGCCCAGACCGATATTTACCTGGTTGATTGGATTGGGCATGTGCAGTTGGGCAGTCCATGCGCAGAGTCTGGAGTTAAAAGGGGTTTACGTGGCTAAGGACTCTTGTCCTAGTCATATTTGAATAAGGTAACTCCAAAGGTAGTATTGGAGTGGGATTCTACCTACACCTTTTAAGGAGATTGTGTTTGACCCGAATATAGGTAACTACCATATTTAGGAGTCCTATTCCGACTCAGAGAGGGACTCTTGGGAAGTGGGAATGACTATAAATACAAGGCTTAACTACAATTAACAGGTAATACATCTTTGATCACTAAACACTTAAGCCTCCATTGTTAAACCTTGTGAACAGCCTGTACTTATTCTCATACCAGAGCTATCCCCCGACGGCACAAGCCGTCAAGCTTCTTGTGTGATCTGTTATTGTCTTGGGTTTTAAGCGCATAGATTCATGTGATTGACGCAGCGGAATGAAACTTCATGCGTTAATATATATATATATATATATATATATATATATATATATATATATATATAATTGAAAGGAGCTTTACCAAGAATCTAATCGGTTATAGCGACGGTTTTTTCCGTTTCTATAGCATACAAAATCGGTTCGTTCTTAGTTTGCTCTCTCCGGTTTGCTGGAGAGAGCCGGGTTATATATATAAAATCAAATCTCTTATTACCCTCGTTACACATTAAACATAAAAATATAACTAAGTTAATATATGGGTAACTGGTAATTTAAATATAAGAGTACAAGTTTCTTTGTAAAGTATGAAAAAGAAAGGAAGGAGGAGAGTTCACACGTACAAAAGCTAGGAATTCAAGTACGCTTACAGAATTGTTCAAAAAATGATTTCAAAAAAAGATTCGGGGTACAGTAAAGTGTCAAGTGCGTTAGCAGTTGGTTTGCTGCCAAATGAAATCAATTTTCCTCTTTTCTTTTCTGTTAAAAACATAGAAGCACAACGTAACAATTCTCTAGGCAGTGTTTCTTAACATATTTTGGATTTTGTATAAAAAAATATTGTACTCCTATTCCATATTATTTGATTATTGTTGATTTTTTAAATTCAATTTAAGATATTTTTAAACTTAAAATTAATATAGATTCTTTTAATCTTTAATTAATACAATTGTGAATATTGTAAATTATATAAAAAGTATTACTCATTGTAAATTATTATTTCATATTTTTTGATGACTATATTGTAAACTATATAAAAAGTATTACTCATTGTAAATTATTATTTCATAATTTTTGATGAATCATCTCAAATTTAAATTTAAAAATATCTCAAATTGACTTTTAAAAGTTAATAATGATCATATAATTTGTAATAGAGGGGAGTATTTCCATTCATGTGTTCGGTTTAGATGTAAATTGTAAAACAGTCAAAAGTATCTTGCAATTTTCTATATGAATTATCAATAATATGTTTGACATAAAATTTAAACCTTTCTCTTTTAGACACAATTAATAATTAAAAATCAAAATACTAAATTAACAAACTTTTGTATAAAGGAATAACATAGAAATTTATGTGATTCCCCAATTTAGGTAGTCCACGGGAGCGGCGTTCTTTTTTTTATTCACTGAATATATAGGATTTTACAATAGAGAGTATATATAACTGCTACTTCTACTCCAACCATAATTCACATTATAGCTGAAATCCCCATAATACCCTTTTCAACAACTGTCTCAGAAATGCAGAGGGGGGCTATGCCCCTACACCCTCCAACCTTTTGATTGACATTTGATGGGCGATAGACTCACGCGCTCCGCACTTGGCCTTTTCCTGGAACTTTTCAATTATGAGTCACAAGTCCCAACAAACTCTACCTTGACGAATAACCCACCTATTCAGAAGATAAGCCACTTGTTCCAACCGATTTTGGGGGAAATCCTTCTTTCTAACATTTGGAGACATTAACCAAGTCCAAACAATGCTTGAACTTGTCCGCGATCACTGTCTTTGTCAACATGTCACCTGTATTCTCAGAGGTGTGCACCTTTTCCAATAGCATATCACCTATATCAATAAACTCTCTCACCTTGTGAAATCTTACGTCAATATGCCTGGTTCTTGCATGATACACTTGATGCTTTGCCAAATAAATGGCACTCTGACTATCACAATACAAATGTACTCCACCTTGATCTATGCCCAACTCCTTCACAAAACCCTTTAACCACAATGCTTCTTTCTCAGCCTCAGTCAATGTTATATACTCAGATTCAGTAGTAGATAGAGCCACTAGAGATTGTACCATGGATCTCCAACATATCAGTCCACTTGCTAGTGTAAATACATACCCTGTTGTAGACCTCAAGTCATCCAACATTCCATCATAATTCACATCTTCATACCCCACAATTGATATTTGATTATGTTGCCTTGCAAACATAATCCCATGATCTGCAGTACCTTCCACTTGATCGCTTTCCAGTGTTCTCTGCCAGGATTTCCCATGTATTTGCTCACTGAGCTGACTGCATGTGCCAAATCGGGTCTTGTACATACCATAACATACATCAAACAACCAACTAGACTCACATAAGGTACTTTTGATGTATCCTGAATCTCTTCATTTAGCTGATGTGATGCCCCCAATTTCTGATCGCCACTTGGTCATTCAAATTCGGTTTGTCACGTTCTCATGGTAATACCATAATAACTAAAATCATACATTTACAACGAAAGATCTAATTTAGAATAATATACAATGTTTTATTATAATTATTCTCCCAAGTCTCGCAACCTACAGTGCTTAATAGCTTACATAATAATATTGTATAAAGACTTATTACATAATCCTATTTAAGCTTAAATATAGTCTGAAAATAGTCTGAATATAACATAGTAAATTTAAACATAAAAGGGACAAGCTAGTCGGTAGCCTTGCCCTTGTCCTTGTCTTTCCCAGAGACACCTCCCTGTTCCACCTTAACTGAAAGGTTTTAAATAAGCAAGAATGAGCACAAATTGCCTAGCAAGTAATATAAAACAAGGGTAAAGAGTTTTATAACACGAATTTGAAATATCGAAGTATCACTTCTAAGATAGTTCAGGGTTTCAGAATAATATCATGAATAATGAATGTCAACAATTCTTGGAATAAGAACGATAATTCAATATAAATCAATAGATATATATGAATTCAAAGGCTATCGAGGTATCCAAATTTGGATCACAATTTATCTTGGAAAATATTAACAAGGACTATTGAACATCTACTAGAATTACCAATATTAAACTGATAACCCAAAAGAATCAAGTATTATAGATGATCAGTCTAAAATACGTTAAGTTATGCATAACACCACAATAATAACCATTCATGTGTTGGAGTTTTCAACAACATATACTCCCCTTACCATAAGGGTTGTTTCAACTCAATTTTCAAGATTTTCGCACCAATCAATTGGTTTGGACAGTTTTATAAACATGCATATAGTCTAGCCGAAGCAAATGGCATAGACACTTTCACAATATTCAAGAACAATACTAAGTTCACATGAATAATAGTTTTCTCAAGAGTTTAACATACTAGCTCAATTGAACGAATAAGTAGGATAGCTTGCATTCAATGAGATAAGCTTACGATATTTGTTGAATAAAGTAACACAAGAGTTAGAATACTTGCACAATGTAAAGTAGGGTTCAGATACTTGCTCAATATAGATTTGAGTAAGGTTAGAGAACTTTCCTTACACGTAGTCTATCCATGTTAAGAATTCAACACTTTCGAATCCTAATTATAGCGTATTATATGTTCAAGATGTTCATTAGCTAACACAGTCTTTAATCAAGCTTGACATTATTCAAGTATACACATATGGTATAAAATCAGATTATAGATTCATTATAAATCAAATACCTAGTCATTTCATAAATAATTTAAGAATGCTCAAGGTTAAGCCCTCTTTACCCACAGACCATCCTATTACGAGGCCAACACCAATATAGCATCTAAGCCTCACTTATATACATGTATCAGTAGGTTTTATACCACCTCTAGCATTTTAGGTAACATACAAGTCAACTGACCCAAGATCAGATTTCAAACTGACTAGGTTTTGACTTCAGGTGGCTCTCCATTGCGCCATGGCTAAGCTTTAGGGCCAAAGCATAGCCTACATAGATCCCTCTGGCTATCACGAACTTAAATTTCTTTGCCTTGTGGTTTCTGTCCATCTTGAACAAAACAATCATACATGATATATTTGTCATGATAATTGTCTTTTCATGTTCTCAAGTCAATCTAGGTTCCCTTTTATAATATATTTCTAAATTAAATATTTCAACAAGTTAAGGCCATTCAAGGTCATGAAACCATAAAGTCTATCATGCTCGCTCTCTAAACATACAAGTTAGTTACAAAACTCATGTTAAGCATGCTTGTGAGTATTCATAACACATATGTGCAATTAGCACCGCTTTGGTTGAAAATATACTTCGTTTATGCTTTTCTTGAAATATGATACACAAGCATGGTATATATACGTTTATACTACACGAGTGAGTCTAAGAGTGTCATCAACATGATCTCAAATGTCAAATTCTAACCCTCAAGGTAGTTTGACAATATTCATGTTCAAGGCTTACTAGTAGGTTCAACATGTTCATGCTTGCTTACTAACCTCATAAACACCATCTAAAGGTTTATTCATGCGTGTCTAAGTCATACTAACATGTTTTCAAAGTCAGAATATAAACTATATAGAAATCATGCATAATAGCTCACTAGACTAAGATTTTTCTTGAAAACATCTCTAACACAAGGCTTAACAAGTTTGGTCATGATCAAAAGAACTAAGTACACTATAGCATGCTCATCTATGTGTAGAATCAGTCATGTATACAGATTACTAAGCTCACAATTTGCAGAACATAGTCTCTAACATAGTTGGTTTCCAAAGCTTAAAGTCCAATTCTCTATCTAAACCATATTCTTTCGTTAATCATGTAAATCTATTAAAACATGCCCAACTTAGATTAATATACTTATACATACACATTACACATGCTTTCATGCTAGTTTAAGCCATAATAGTTGATCAACACATAGCAGATTTCAAAACATAAGCTCCAATGAACTCCTCAGAGTGCAGAAATTGCTTGCTTTGCCTTAGTGTTAATAATATAGGTAGCTTCTGTTTGTACCTAGTTCAAGCCGAGAACAAGAAAACCTCAAGAAGCTGTTTAGCCCAAACACAGAAATTACTCATGAAATCATTTTTAAACACTCTTATAACAGTTTAAACATGTTCATATGGTCATATAGAAACTATATGGACATTACCCAACCTCATTAACATCCAATTCCACAAAACAAAGAATTTGAAATTTTTAGAACTCGAGAACTCTGTTCACAGAAATTGAAAATGGAAAGCATGGAATGGAATTATACCTCTGCAATATGAATGAACTTGCTACTAATTTAACTCTTAAGCTCTTAGAACACTTGTATGCTCTCAATCTTACACTAAGAAATTCTCAGACACTTCAAGCAACACCACCGAGAAATTTTTGTCTACCATTTATAGAAGAGTTTGGACTGGGCATTGGTGTTACACAAAACTTGAATCCATGGTGCAATGGAATTGAACAATGGTTGCTCAAGGGTTGGCCAACCACCTTCAAGCTCAGCCATCATCGCCTAGCTCTAGCCTTTTGGAGAATACGTATTCTAGCTTGGAGTCACTATTCATGTACTTGTGCCTCTCGTTTTGGGACAAAAGAAATCTCAGCACACTTAGTTCCATCCCATTTAGATACTTAATTTTCCAAAAATGGTTTTAATGTCCAAGTGTCACTATATTAGGAGAATTTAGGGTTATTTATATACTCACATCATATAGTCCATGTACATTAAATACACGCAATAAAATAATGCAGTCATGTATTATTGTCTGGATAGTTCCATAATTATCTCTACCACTCATATAGCCATATTATAACCTTATTATATTAATAATTTATTTATTTATGTCAAATAAATAATTTATTCCTTTCCTTGATTAATTACCACTAATATAATTTAATCCATTTCTCATCGATGAAAATATGGATTCTCATAACCCTTGATTATTGATATAATTCTTATTATATATATAGTTATATTATAAATAATAATAATAATCATATATTATTAATTAATTACCAAGTAATCAATATTCTACCACAATTAATTAATATTAATTAATGGTTTAACAATTCTTTTATCGGACATAACATACTTTGATTTCATGGTTTATCAATGTCACACATACCACATAATTGTTTCATTAAATTTCTAAAGTGAAACAAATTAGTTTTCTCAATCGACTCTGCAAGCAATTTGTGCGATTTATCTTCTTTGGGACAAGTAGCAATTTGTTCTCTTTAACAGTTAAGACTGGTTTAGCTTCAAACTTAGTGCCAATTTTCATCGCTAAACTCGTTATATACGACATGAATTGATGTCAACGAAAGTGTTACTACAAGTCTACGAGCGTATTTGATTACTTATGTGATATCACACGTTTAACACGATTATACTTCCTAATTCCCATTTTAATTTGCTTAATGGATTTACTCATTTCACAATATGCCACACAAGACATTTCACAATACTCATTGCCAAAACACACTTCTTAATACACATTGATCTACTACGAATCAATTGTATTAACCAACTCATAAAACAATAATACTTATATCCACATAAATAGTATTTTCATTAATATATTCATTTTATAATACGTGAAAATTCTCGGGTATTACAGCTGACCCCGGACACTGCGCTGTAGACAACCTAAAATGACTCGCTAATGAAGTGCTAACCTGTTTAGCATTAGTCATACTAAACATCTCCAACACTTTCATCACATGATTCTTTTGGGACAACTACAACTTACCCGCTGATCTATCCCTGCGAATCTCCATCCCAAGTATTTTCTTAGCAGCACCCAAATCCTTCATGTCAAACTCCTTTCCCAACAAGGCCTTCAACCATACTTTTCATAGCAATTAGCATATCATCCACATAAAGTAACAGAAAAATATGGGAACCATCCTTAAGACTTTTAACATAAACACAATAATCATACTCACAATGTGTGAACCCAATCTGGATCATGAATGAATCAAACTTCTTATACCATTGTCTTGGAGACTGCTTCAACCCATATAGTGATTTCTTCAACCTACAAACCATGTGCTCAGTCTCTAACTGCTTGAACCCCTCAGGCTGCTCCATGAATATAACTTCCTCTAAATCACCATGGAGAAAAGCTGTTTTCACATTGAGCTGCTCTAACTCTAGATCATAGCTAGCCGCCAATGTCAAGATAATCCTGATTGAAGTATGCCTTACCAACGGAGAATACACCTCATCATAGTCAATCCACTTTCTCTGTGAGTACCCCTTTGCAACTGATCGAGCCTTGAACCTTTCCCTTTCCTTTTCTAATACAACCTCTTTCTTCTTGTATACCCATTTGCACCCCATTAGTTTATTTCCCTCAGGCAATTCTATCAATTCCAAAGTCTTGTTCTTTTTCAATGATTCCATCTCCTCCATCATGGCCTCCATCCATATGTCCCTTTCAGGACTAGTAATGGCATCCTGAAAAGTAGACAGATCCCCACTAGGGGTAGATAGTGCATATTGTGACGCCCCCAAATTCAGACCGCCACTTGGTCACTCGAATTTGGTTCATCACGTACTCATGGTAATATAATAGTAACTAAAATTACACATTCACAACGAAAGATCTAATCTAGAATAATGTACAATGATTTATTATAATTATTCCCCCAAGTCTCGCAACCTACAATACTTAATAGATTACATAATAATATCGAATAAAGACTTATTACATAATCCTACTTAAGCTTAAACATAGTCTGAAGGCAGTCTTAATACAATATAACAATTTTAAACATAAAGGGACAAGCTAGTCGGTAGCCTTGCCCTTGCCCTTGTCTTTCCCAGAGACACTTCCCTGTTCCGCCTTAACTGAAAGGTTTTAAATAAGCAAGAATGAGCACAAATTTCCCAACAAGTAATATACAACAAGGGTAAAGAGTTTTATAATACGAGTTTAAAATATTGAAGTATCATCTCTAAGATAGTTCAGAGTTTCAGAATAATATCATGAATAACGAATATCAACAATTCTTGAATCAAATCCTTGGAATATGAAACGATAATTCAATATAGATCAACAAATATATATGAATTCAAAGGCTATCAATGAAAGTAGTATGCATACAATCCAATCATGTTTGATGATAAAGCATATACTCTGTAACAATCTTATTCATTTATTAATAAAAAAGTTTTAATTTATTAAAGGTTTTTAATTATCTACATGATGCTGCTTTATAATATGTGATAAACCCATAGTTTTAAGAAATGCTTTTAGAATAATGATGATGATCATTCTAATGAGATCTAAATTCTTAGAAAGCTTAAAACTAAAATAGTTCCTAATCGTTGGATTACTAAATTGGGGATTAGTGAATCCAGGATAGATTGGTATACATCGTTGCTTGCTCATTGGATGAGGATGATTGATCTCATGATCATTTGTGTGGAGACACTAAAGCAAGTATGTAGGTGTTTATTAGAGAATAAGTTCACTGAATGTGGCTCGCTAAGGAATACCTAATGGAGTTTTACTTGCCTATTAATAGGAATTCCTGTAGTGATAGCAGTACAAGTGATCCTTGGACTTGAGATCATCATAGTATCTTGTGTATGATGAGTTATACTTTGACTTATTCCTTAAGACCCTTAAGGTAGATCAAAGGGTATGCTTGGGTATAATAAGTTATACATGGAGATAATGTATGATCAATAAAGAATTTACCACTTCTAGTAAAAGAAAAGAAATGTCCTATGTGATTTGATAAATGACAACCCAGTAGTCCTTGGCCAAGGCAGAATGAAATTAGAAAGGAGTTTCTAATTTGCATTATTTGGAGTTGTGCATTTAAGGATCGAAATACATATAATTAAATAAAATAAGACTTGACAGTAATTCCATGTCTTATATTTAATTGGCACATTGTATGGTGGAATGATTGAATTGTACGTTAACTATTTACTCAAAGGTTCTTTTATGATTAATGTTGAAATCTATATTATCTGAAAAGTCGTTAATCGCTAGGGAGGCATATCCCTATTGTAAAATAAATATTATTTATTTAAATAAATTAATAGTTTAATTTATTTATTTAAATAAGATTAGAATTGTTATAATTGATTTATTCACAACCGGTTTAATATAGAGAACCTAAAGGGTCACACCATAAAAGGAAGAATAATTATTTAAGAAGTTAATGGCATAATCGTAATAATAAGTTAAGTATATTTAATTTAATCTATGGTGATAGAATAAATTAAATAGCTTAATATTTATTATTTAATATTTTGGAAATAATAAATATAAATTAATAAGAGGAGTCTTATTATTATTATTACTATTATTATTATTTAATTTCTAAAGGAGTTTGGGAATTATTTAATAAAAAGTACTCTCATTTATTCCTAATAAGATTATGAGGCAAATTAATTAAAAGAGTTTAATTAATTATCCATAATAAGATTAAGAAGCTTAATTAATTAAAGGAATTTAATTAGTTAAATAATACCCTATTTTGTAATTAGATTAGAAGGGTTAACTGATATCTTTATAAGAGTAGTCTTATATCTGATATCAATATATACGTGATTCTAGTTATTGGAGAGTACACACTTTTTCTATAGAGATAGAAAACTAGGGTTTTGCCAAATACCCATCTTTTTGAATCTTTCCTCTTCCTTGGTGGATCACCTCTAGAGGCCAAACACTTGGGTGGCTAATGTTGATCAAAGGAGAGAACCAAACCTGGTAGACTCAAGTTGAACGCGAAAGAATTTGGAGGTGAACTTGTACCTGAGGAAACTTGAATCTTCAAGGGTATGATTCTTGTTCTTTATCTTTTCATTTAATTAATAATTATGCATAAAGGATGATCCTGGTATATGGTTTGTAAAATTTAAAAACTCTGATTTTTCATGCTTCCGCTTATTTTGTGCAATTTGATTGCGTCCATGAATATTACAAACCTAACAGTGGTATCAGAGCCAAACCTTTATTCAAATTATTAATTATTTTAATTTGATATGTATATTGATATGTGTTTAGAATAATTTAATTGAGCATAATTTTGTTGTATAAAATAAAAAAACAAGATTGTTATTAACTTAGTTAAAAGTGATTTTTAGTGGTATTTGTTTTGAGTATTGATTTCGTTATCAAAACTTGGACCAAGTGATATATAATATATGAATAACCTGATATATATGAATAACTTGGTATTAATCAAGTTAACTTGATGATATATATGAATAACCTGGTATTAAAACGTTAATCCTGATATATATGAATAATGCGAATCACAAGGTTATACTATATATATATATATATACAACAAGTATCAAGATCATCCCTCTTAAATAGTATTTTTCCTTAAATAACACTCCTTTATTAAAACTACGTCGTTTTGGAGTGGCTTAAAAGAGAGTGGTCCTACTTGTTTTCCTTTTATTTACAAAAATATCACCCGCGGCCACTCCAAAATGACGTAGTTTTAATAAAGGACTGTTATTTAAGGAGGAATGCTCTTGATCCTTGATATATATATATATATATATAACTATTTTATAATTAAAATAAAAGTTTATTTTAATCTTAAAATAAAAAGTTTATTTTATTATTAAAATAAAGAGTTTATTTTAATCTTAAAATTAGATTTCATGCTAACTAATTAGAGTTGAAATTGAATTCCATGATAACTAATTGGAGTTGAAATTGGATTCCATGTTTCCTTAAATAAAGGAGTTTATTTGTGAATAGAAAAGAGAATCCGTATTTCCTTAAATAAAGGAGTTTATTTAGATATGGAATAAGATTTCATATTATTCAAAATAAAGGAGTTTATTTGTGAATAGGAAAGAGAATCTGTGTTTCCTTTAATAAAGGAGTTTTTCTTCTTCTTGGAATTGGATTCCATAATTAATTTAAATAAATGAGTTATTTTGATTAAAGATTTTGATTAAAACAAATAGTTTATTTTATTCAAAATTGGATAAATTAAAATAAAGAAAGTTTATTTTGATTTAAATTTGGATTAAAATAAAGGAGTTTATTTTGATTCAAAATTAGATTTTATGCTAACTAAATTTGCCCATTAAATGATATCAATATATATATTGAATGTTTATTATTCATGAGATGAATGTTATCTACTGATGCATATGGTGATGTGTGATAATAAATGTGATTGATTATGGACTATTGACCAATGTGATTGAATTTTATTTTAGTTGGATGCATGGATGTATGAGTTTTATTAAATGGGGTCTGCGTACCTCGTCTTCTCTAATTTTTTCTTAATGTAAATTCTAACTCCCTCCTATGTACTTTCCCTTGACTGCTGATCAATGTTTCTATTTATTTTAAATAGTTTTGTAATAGGAATAGTTAGAATTATTTTGAAGAATTGGAGATCAAGGAGCAATGAGCGCTTGAAGACCCGTTTGTAATGGAGCCCAAGTTTAAATGTAATAGTTATATTTAAATATTAGTTCTTGCATCTCTAGGGTTTGACCTTTTGGTTCACTATGGCTCTAGTGAACCAAACTAGAATAAAAGTCTATAATTAATCTGGGTAGAATATAGTATTCTATATGTGCATGCTTATACAATATATACATATATATATATTATATTAATTAACATGTTTCACATGTTAATTACTATGATGTGTATTTTATATATATATATGTGCATGTGCGCTAAACCAGATGAGACAAATTAATAACATGCAAACCCCTCAAATTTTTTATATCAAGTCCTAAGCGTTCAAAGATATTTAGAATATCGAACGTCGCCTTCTAGCATGATAAAAATAATAGAGTATCAATTAATTATTATAAGTTTGTTGTGTCACCAAGACTTATCTTAATTCTTTGAGATGCAAATTTTATCATATTTGATGCTTCTAAAGAAAATTGAACAATGTTGTTTTGTTGTGTCACCACAATGACAATGTTTTTCTTTTTTGAATATATGGAAGTGCTAGGTTGGACTTAACTTGGATAAATTTGATTCGGATGTGCCACCACTTGATCAAAATAATCTAAGAGGCAAAATACTAGGAGTTGCATAGTTGATGTAATTGACAAGAGTTGTCTACCTATTTATTTATATATAGTTTGTTGTGTCACCACAAGGCTATATACATTTGAAATGGGATCCTTCTTCTCACTAACAAATCTTTAATTAGATTTTGCTTGAACTATATAGGTGAGGTAATATAGTTTGATGAAAATAGTGGGAGATACCAATTTAAAACAAGACCTAAATTATTTTGGTAATTAATAAAAGAATGTATGCTAAAATGTTGTTAAGAACAAATTCATTTACAGAATTTTACAATGTCTAAATTACTATCACTGCATAGCATATTAGATGCTAAATTAACCGGACCGAATTAAACGGATTGGTTAAGAAAATTGAGAATAGTTCTCACGGATAAAAATCTATCTTATGTCCTTAATACACCTATCCCTGCAATGGTTGCAGACATTGCCTCTAAGGAAGAGATTGCTACTTTTAGAAAGTGGGAAGATGATGCACAGTTGGCTTAATGCATCATGCTCGCATCCATGAATAACGAGCTTCAGCGTCATCATGAAACTATGGATGCTCTTACTATATTCCCGCACATCAAGTAGTTGATGGTCAGGAAAATAGGACTGATAGATATCAGATATCTAAGGAGCTCTTCCGATCTAGAATGACTAACGACATGACAGTACAGACATATGTCCTAAACATGATCAATTTTATTGAACAATTAGGACAACATATTTGGTCATGGATGGAGAGTTGAGCCAAGATTTGATCTTGCAGTTACTCCCGGACTCCTTTCACAATTGTTGTGAATTTTTTCATATGAACAAGCTAGATATCAACCTCGCTGATATGCTTTACATGTTGAAAAATGTTGAGAGTCACTTTCCAACCAAGAAAGACCAAGTCTTACTTATAGGGGCCAAATGATCTTCTAAAAAGAAAAATGATTCAAAGAAGGTAAATAGAAAGGCAAAAACAAAGGATAATAACAAAACTGATACGGATAGCAAAGGAGTTTGCTTCCATTACAATAAGCCAGGACACTGGAAAAGAAACTGCGAGAAACATCTTGCAAAGCTAACCAGAAGACGCTTAGTGAAGTTTCGGTTACAAATATAACTTTGTTCATGATTTAAAATAAATTTTTCTTTAAGTCAAGGTTCTACTTTGATATTGGATACCGACTTTGGTTATAATAAATATAGATTTATGAAGGGACCAAGCAGAAGTAGAAAGCTAAACAAAGATAAATAATCCTATGTGTGAGAAATGAAGCAAATGTTCCTACATTAGCTATAAAAACTTATAGTTTAGCAATGCCTACGGGCAAATATATTAATTATGTCAATAAGTTGTTATTGTATTCCAGTTCTTGTTAGAAACATTATTTCTATTTTGTTGTTGGATAATGAAATCTTTGGTATTATATTTAAGAACAATTATTGTTCTATTTATAATAATAATAATGTTTTGTATAGAACTGGAATATTAATGGATTTTGTATACTTGACTTACGTGAAAATAATTTTGCATATTGAACAAATTAGTATAAGAAAAGGAGATGATCATTCAAAGAGTTGAATGTGTGCATTTGTTGAAATACAAGTGTGAATTATTTGAAAGGTTCAAAGAATTCAGAAGTGAAACAAATTGACAAACTATTAGGATTCTTTGATCTGATCAAGGAATAAATACTTGTGCAATGTTGGGTAAAATCTAATTACGCACAACACACAAGTATACGTGGTCAACAAGTAATAAAGTGAAAGTAGAGTATCGTTCCCAAGAAGAATTGTTTAATAAAAAATCACCAAGTACTAACCCGTAACCAACTCAATCTTATTTAAATGAATGAATTTCAATTTATAAATAAACTAATTCTAATTACCACTAGTTAAATTAAGATAACGGAGATTTAAGATCACAACTTCACTTATTGATTCATTTAAGTTAACACACTTCTCATCAATTATTCTCTATCCTGAATTGTTAATCAAGAACACTAAAGCAGATAAAACAACATCTCGATGCATAATACCCATACTCACTTAATTCCATAGATGATAGAATTAAGCAAGACACCCTAATTAACTAGTCCACTATATCTCTACGTGAATTACAATTAAAAAGAATTTAAAGCACAAGTTCTCTATAAGATTACATATGGCATAAAGACATATCTCTATCCTAAACACGAATCATGAATTCCATCTATGCAGAAATCACAAACATATGCTATCATGATAAGATCTAAATCAATACTTTATCTCTCGAGTTCATATAGATTATCACGGTAATTGTTAGCTAGACAATTAAACAATTAAGTCCAAATCACAATAGACAATCCTCACGATAGAACATAATAATTAATAGCGAAACATATTAAAATAAACTACACAATAAGATCCATTGTAATCTCAAACAAAGAATTAGTTCATTGAATTAAAACTAAGAATCCACAATTGAATAAACAATAAAAAACAAAGATAGAAGAAGATGAGAAGATATAATCTATTGTCTGTACATTTGAAGCTCCCTCCTTGCTCCTACTTTGAATCTTCAATGGTCTCCAAGTTGCTTCAATCTCAAAATTTCATAAGAACTAGTGTTTTCTCCTATTCTACTATAATATAATCTAATGGAATCCTCTCTCTAATCTAATCTCCCCTATAATCCTTGTTATTTTTCTGTTTTTATAAGTCTCTTTACATGTCTTTAAGTCCTCTTGGAAGTCCTTGAGTCAATCGGATCAAAATAATACTTCCCGAACTCAAATTTGGCCAAAACGTCTTTTTCTGTAGCGTTCCCCCTTGCATTGTGGGTTTCTACTATAAAGGCCGCCCAATCCTAGGGGCCTGTTTTGCAACTGGTATGCCCGCCCCGACGGGGTTTTTGTGAAGAAAAAGCCCGCCCCAACAGGGGTACCTTTTCTACTCTGATATCCTTTGGAAAAACGGCCATAACATTTGATCCAAGAAGAGTTACGAGGCCTTCCAACTATCAAATCGAAGATATCGACGAGCTCTACAACTTTTGTTCTTTGAGAATTGACAGATTCAGATTGGATCAAGGTGGAAATCTGGATTTAAGTAGATGTTGTGTAAATTGCAAACATGAGAACTCTTAGCTTTGATCTTCGTTGATAAAAAGGCCATAACTCTCGAATCCGAACTCGGATTAAGATGATTCAAGATGTTACGGAAAGCTAAGAAGTAGCTTTATAGTATAATCTAAGTTCCAAGCCAAGAACATGCATCCAACTTGGTGTTAAAAGTCCTTCAATCTTCCCTTCTTGCATTTGCTTACGTATTTTGGTCCAAAAGATGTCCGAATTGCTTTCCATTGCTTCTTCATGCCAATGTTATGTCATAGCCTACAAAATAACATAAAATATATTAAAAGTAACTAAGAAACATATGTTTAAGCAACTAATTCAAGTAATAGATACCGGATAAGTAGGTATAAAACCTACTTATCATGCAATAGGTTTTTAGATCATCTCAAATGATTTTCTCATAATGGACGCCTCCTGATAGGAAATAATTGATTGATGTATCTAAAAGGAAAAATCGTACCTTGTTGGATATGGTACAGTCCATAATGATTTTACTAACATTCCAGTATCCTTCTGGGGTCATGCCCTAGAAATGACTGCATATCTACAAAAAGGGTAATCTCAAAATCCAGCCCCAAGACTCCATAAAAGTTATGGAAAGGGAGGATTCCTAATCTTAAGTATGTTATGATAAGGGGTTGTCCAACTTATGTGAAAAAGGTTTCAAAGAATAAGCTTGGGACAAGATTTGGCAAGTACAGATTTGTGGGACATCCTAAAGTAAGTTTAGGATATATGTTCTATAATCCTACTTAGCAAAAGGTGTTTGTTGCGAAACACGCTGCCTTCTAAGATAAAGATGTTTATCATTGAAGGGGCTATGGGAGGATAATACATCTTAAAGAGTTCAAGAACCACAAAACACTATAAGTCAAATAAGAGGAACCTGTAGATAGACCTATTGTACCACAACCGAATTGTAAATCTGGAATAATACCGAAGATACCTGGGAGGTATGGATTCATCATAGATGATGATGATGAGGTACACATCATAGCAGATGATGATCCAGTTATATACGATGAGGTAAGAGTTGTAGACACTCAGAGAAATGAATTGAAGCAATCTTCTCAAATATGGAACATTCGTTTTGATGAAACAAATCAAAAGAGTTTGATTTTATCACAAATAAGAAGGAACCTAGTGTGTACAAAAGGGTCAGTGGGAGCGTTGTGACATTCTTAATATTATATGTTGATATACTATGGGTAAGGAATGACATATTAATGCTACAATCAGTAAAGATAAAGTTGTCTAAACATTCCTTCATGAATGATTTGGGAAGAGTATCTTAATTGGGGATAAAATCTATATAGATTGATTCAAGAGGATGCTCGACTTAATCCAAGGAACACATATTCATTTGATGCTAAAGTCGTTTAGCATGACAAACTCTAAGAGATGTCTCATGTTGATGATCCATGTAGTGTATTTCTCTTAATAGTCCCCATAGACTCCTGAAAAGAGAGATCGCATGAGTGATAATCATGTATACAATGAAATATACGAGACCTGATGTTGATCGGTCATATTCTGGAGAAGATCACTGTCAGACAGTGAAAAACATCTTAAAGTACTTAACCGACACTAAGGATATGATTAAAATTTATGGTGGGTCTAAATTAAAACTAGAGGGCTTAACAGACTCAAGTTTTTCAGACAGACCAAGACGACATAAAATCCACTTTAAAGGAAAAATGTTACCTTGAACGGTGGTGCAGTGAAATTAAAAAGGTTTCAAATAGCAAAGAGTTGTTGGTTTAGTGATAAAGACAAAGTATATAGCTATAAATGAAGCTACAAGTTGATTGTTTGGATAAAAAGTTCATTATAGAACTAGGAATAGTTCCTAAGTCTCATCTTGGATCTAAACATGTTTTGTGGCACTTTCATTTGATTATAGGAATCATTGAAAGATGAGAAATCACTATAGAGATAGTGGAATCTCAAGAATAACATTATATATCCATTAACTAAAGCTTATCCAATAGCAGGATAATCGTCACTTAGAGAAGAAGGGTATGAGATACCATGACGATTGGCTTTAGTGCAAGTGGAAGATTGAAAGTATTATGCATACAAGCCAATCATGTTTGATGATAAAGCATATACTTTGTAACAATCGTATTCATTTATTAATAAAAAGTTTTAATTTATTAAAGACTTTTAATTATCTACATGATGCTGCTTTATAATATGTGATAAACCCATAGTTTTAAGCAATGCTTTTAGAATAATGATGATGATCATTCTAATGAGATCTAAATTCTTAGAAAGCTTAAAACTAAAATAGTTCCCAATCGTTGGATTACTAAATTGGGGATTAATGAATTCGGATAGATTGGTACATACGTTACTTGCTCATTGGATGAAGATGATTGATCTCATGATCATTTATGTGGAGATACTAATGCAAGTATGTAGGTGCTTATTAGAGAATAAGTTCACTGAACGTGGTTCGCTAAGGAATACCTAATGGAGTTTTACTTGCATGTCAATATGAATTCCCGTAGTGATAGTAGTACTAGTGATCCTTGGACTTGAGATCATCATAGTATCTTGTGTATGATGAGTTATACTTTGACTTATTCCTTAAGACCCTTAGGGTATATCAAAGGGTATGTTTGAGTATAATAAGTTGTACATGGAGATAATGTATGATCAATAAAGAATCTACCACTTCTAGTAAAGAAGAGAAATGTCATATGTGATTCGATAAATGACAACCAAGTAGTCCTTGGCTAAAGAGAATGAAATTAGAAAGGAGTTTCTAATTTGTATTATTTGAGTTGTGCATTTAAGGATCGAAATACATATAATTAAATAAAATAAGACTTGACGGTAATTCCATATCTTATATTTAATTGGGACATTGGTGGTGGAATGATTGAATTATGCAAGATATCTATTTACTCAAAGGTTCTTTTATGATTAATGTTGAAATCTATATTATCTAGAAAGTCGTTAATCGCTAGGGAAACTTATCCCTATTGTAAAATAAATATTATTTATTTATTTAAATAAATTAATAGTTTAATTTATTTATTTAAACAAGATTAGAATTGTTATAATTGATTTATTCACAACCGGTTTAATATGGAGAACCTAAAGGGTCACACCATAAAAGGAAGAATAATTATTTAAGAAGTTAATGGCATAATCGTAATAATAAGTTAAGTATATTTAATTTAATCTATGGTGATAGGATAAATTAAATAGCTTAATATTTATTATTTAATATTTTGGAAATATTAAATATAAATTAATAAGATGAGTCTTATCATTATTATTATTATTACTATTACTATTATTTAATTTCTAAAGGAGTTTGGGAATTAATTTATAAAAGTACTCTCATTTATTCCTAATAAGATTATGAGGCAAATTAATTAAAAGAGTTTAATTAATTATCCCTAATAAGATTAAGGAGCTTAATTAATTAAAGGAATTTAATTAGTTAAATAATACCCTATTTTGTAATTAGATTAGAAGGGTTAACTGAAATCTTTATAAGAGTAGTCTTATATCTGATATCAATATATACGTGATTCTAGTTGTTGGAGAGTACACACTTTTTCTATAGAGATAGAAAACTAGGGTTTTGCCAAATACCCATCTTCTTGAATCTTTTCTCTTCCTTGGTGGATCACCTCTAGAGGCCAAACACTTGGGTGGCTAACGTTGATCAAAGGAGAGAACCAAACCAGGTAGACTCAAGTTGAACGCGAAAGGATTTGGAGGTGAACTTGTACCTGAGGAAGCTCGAATCTTTAAGGGTATGATTCTTGTTCTTTATCTTTTCGTTTAATTAATAATTGTGCATAAAGGATGATCCGGGTATATGGTTTGTAAAATTTTAAAACTCTGATTTTTCATGCTTCCGCTTATTTTGTGCAATTTGATTGCGTTCATGAATATTACAAACCTAACAATCAACGTATCCAAATGGATAAAACAGTTTATACTGAGCAGTCACTAAGGACTATTGAACATCTACTAGAATTACCAATATTAAACTGATAACCCAAAAGAATTTAAGTACGATAGATGATCAGTCTACAATACTCTATGTTATGCATAACTACACAGTAATATTCACGCGTGTGTTGGGGCTTCCAACAATATACACTCCCCTTACCATAAGGATTGTTCAACTTAATTTTCAAGATTTCTGCACCAGTCAATTGGTTTGGACAGTTTTATAAATATGCATATAGTCTTGCCGAATCAAATGGCATAGAAACTTTCATAATAATCAAGAACAATGCCAAGTTCAACATGAATAATAGTTTTCACAAGAGTTTAAACATACTAGCTCAATCAAATGAGAAAGTAAGATAACTTGCATTCAAAGAGATAAGGTTTAGATACTTGCTTATGATATTCATTGAATAAAGTAAAGCAAGGGTTTAGGATACTTTCCTTAACCGTAGTTTACCAAAGTATAGATTAATACCATCTTTCGAATCCTAATATGTTGGGAGAGTGCATATTTTGATTTGATGTTTAAAGTAAATGTTCATGATTATATGTTTATCATTCTGTAAGTGAATGTATAGATGAAGAGATCAAAGATGTTAAGTTGATCTATGTCTTGAGATGTAATAGATAGGCTTCAATAAAATCGTAGTCTATCGAGCTGATCAAGAGTTTGCAGAAGCCAAGGCAGAATTATAGAGCATCGAGGATCGTAGTATGTCTGCCTTGAAGGGACTCTCCTAAAATCGTAGAGTGGTCCAAACGTTTGCTGAGCCAACTCAGAGATCATAGTGTGCTCTCAGAAATGTAGAGTCTGCAAGACAAGCAAGTGAAGATCACAGTGTGCCAGTCCTTAAGGGAAATTGTAGTGTTCTAGTTTGCTAGTATCAGATCAAGCACTAAGGTGGCAAGATACCACGATCAGAATCGTAGAACATCATCTGCCTGTGTCAGAAGCATCGGGCCTTGCCCATTTGTTTAAGGATAAATCCCAACAAATGTGGAATGGATTATAAACATTGAAGTCCTCGGTAGACCCAATGACATAAAAGATATCCTTAGTATACAACAAAGAAACGTATTGAAGAAGCTAAGAAAAGTACCATGGGTCAGAGGAAAACACCTTTTCAGGTGTTAGGTGAGATAGCAGTGCTGTGTCAGTGGGCCAGATTGCTAATCAGCAGATGTACAGAAAAGTCTCCATTAAAGTTCAAAAATGTCAAACACATTTAATGCTTCAACAACTGTCTTCAACGGATAGATTTCGAAGACCTAATATATGCAAAACATCAGCAGATGATTCAACTAAGCAAGCATTAAAACAAAATGCTGAAGAACACTCAACGCTCGACTCTACGATCTGAAAAGATAAAGCTTGCTCAGCTGCTCAGTTCTTTCGAACAAGAGCTTAACTGCAACTGAGTAACACAAATCAAGAACTCATCAACTACTATCAAGTGAAGTAAGAAGTTCCAAGTCAGAAGGACATGAAGAGTTCTAAGTGAACTATGAAGAACCAAGTCTGCTGGAATTTAAGAGTTCAAAAGTGAACTGTGAAGCGCCAAGACTGCTAGTCTTGAAGGAATCTGTGAGATTCAGAAAGTGTAAAAGATATCCTTAGTGGATTTCCTACTCGAGGAGTAGAAGAGTGGACTAGAAGCTTTAAGTGCTCTGAACCACTTAAAATTGCTGTGTCTATTACATTCTTGTTATAACTGATATAACTGTCTCACTCTCATTAACTCACTATATCTTAAAGGGAGAACAAACAAATCTTAATTCCATTGTGTTTGAATCATTATTAAAACTAACAAAGTATTTCGAAAAGAATTTAAAATATCTATTCAACCCCCCTTCTAGATAACTATTGTGCCTCCAGGAACTAACAATTGGTATCAAAGCAGGTTCTATCAAATAGCTTACAAAGCTTAAGTAGATCTAATGGCATATCTGATAAGTGAATCAAAGACTGGAGGAGGCAACAAGCCACCTATATGCAACAAAGACAAGTTCGCTAACTGGAAAGTTCGTATACAAGCATACATGGATTCAATAATTGAAAATCTATTTGAAATCGTTTAGAATGGGCCCTACATTCCTACAAATCTTGCACTAACTACAGACGACCCAAACAGAATTTAGATCAAGGTCAAAGAAGAATGGACAGACAACGAAAAGAAAGCTGTTCAACTCGACAAAAAGGCCAAGAATAGTTTGTTCCAATCTTTAGAAGATGACATGTTCAAAAATGTGGTCAATAACAAAACAACAAAGGAGGTTTGGGAAGCATTGCTCATCATGCATGAAGGAACCGAAGAAGTCAGAGAAAACAAGCAATCTCTCCTGACTCAGCAATATGAGATGTTTGCACACGTTCAAGGAGAAAATATTACTCTCACTTATGAAAGATTCAATGTACTGCTCAACTCTCTCCGAGCCTATGGAAAGATCTATCCAAATAAAGATTTAATCATAAAGTTCATGAGAGCTTTACCTAGCAAATGGGATGCCAAAACTACTGCCATCAGAGAATCAAAGAATCTCCATTAAATGTCTGTTCAATAGTTATATGGCAACCTTCTTACATATGAACTGGAGCTGACTCAATGAGCAGAAACTCTATCTGAAGGAAGAAAGAAGGATAAAGGGGTTGCTCTCAAAGCAACTGACAACATCTCCAAAGCCAATACTAAAAATGACTCTGACTATGATGAAGATGATGATGAGGACTTTGCAATGCTGGTGAAAAGAGTTAGAAGGTTCATGCGTCAAGGCAGAATCAGCAAACCAAAGAAAGTCAACAACTACAACAGCCAGGAGCAGATAAATGACCTATGCTACAATTGCAAGAAGCCTGGCCATTTCATTACAAACTGCAACAAACCTCTCAAAGAAGAACTAAAGAAGAAATCACATTCAAAGGAGGAATTCAAAGGCAACAAAAGGCCTCAGAAGAAAGACAAAGGTATTAACATACCACTACACTTATACTTTAACATACATGCACGTTCGAAGTTCTCACATAACACATGACCATTCTTGAGTTCATTCCACAAGTTTTACTTACAACTTACATGGTATTAAAGCATAACAAGATCATATAGTTACCAAATTTTATAACTTGGCTATATGTCCACATAGAGATTACACAATCTGTTAATACACATGCTTATAGTATTCATATTGTTTGTTCACAACTATTATTGTTTAACATTTTGAATCATTCTTTAAACTCATGTTTGGTTTAGTTATCAACATGTTCAATGCATACGAATCATGTATAGGGATATTATAGTCATAACATGACATCATAACCCTTTAGAATCTAGATATTCATGTGATGCAACTAGGTTTTGGAAATATTTTCAAGGTTGCCTTTGAAATCACTTTATCATGAATGATGTAATATGGCACATATAAGACAACTTTACAACTCTTATCATAAGTAACTAAGTCATGATAACTTCTTTTCAAGATCATAAACTACATCTTGTTGCATTTATGTTCATTAGCTTTGATATGACAAGCTCTTCTTTGAAGAATTTCTATAACACAAAGCCTAATATGGTGGTCATGAACAAAGGAACTATGAATCATATATCATGCTCATTTATGTGTGAAATCAGTCATGTGTATAATGTACTAAGTTCCAAATTTGCAGAACATGAATTTCAACAAAGGTTGTTTTCAAAACTTAAAGTCCTTGTTAAAAATCTTCTACTAAATCATGCTGGACACTTCATAACTCATAAGGAAGCTTTATAACATAGGTTATACCTCTTTTTCATGTGTACATAAGTCATAATACCATATTAGCAATAACCTCCAGCATAGCGAGAATCCAACAATTTGGTTACGAGTGCAGGTAGCAACTTAGCTGTACCCTAGTAGTATAAATTGTGGCATGTACGCCTACATCGAAATCAGAAGCAGTAAGTAGACTCTGTTTTTCAGAATAACAACCAACTTGATTACTAACGATTTAAACTTGTTCCAAACCATCATTAAAGAGTTTATACATTCAAGTAAACTTCTTAAACACATTATAACATGTTAACTCATATCAATTGACATAGAAATTCAAGAAATTTCAAGAACTACACAAGACCCATTTCAAGAACATAACTAGAGTTTATACCTTCTCAAGCTTGAATTGGACTCCCTATACTCTGAGTATGCTTCTATAATAGCTCATTAACTTATAATTCTCCAACTTAGACTTATCAAACAACTTCTAGCAACACAAAAACTAAAATTAGAGCTTGTATTTATAGAAGGAACTTGGACTAAATTTAGGGTTTACATGAAAGTTAGTATCCATGGTGTATTGGAAGGGAACAATGGTTAACCAAGAGTTGGCCAACCACCCAAATGCCCAGCCATCATCACCTAAGCTTAGCCATTTGGAAAATGTGACAACCCGAGAATTTGAATATTTATAAAATTTCAAAATATTGAATTAAGGTTAAATAATAAACCTAGATACAAAATAACTGAATGGATTTGAGATTTTCGAGAAGGAATTCTATGGATTTAAAATTTTTCTGGAGAATTATTCAGGATTAAGGGAATAAGTGTTATGTTCTGTGTATATGGTATTATATGTGTACAGTATATGGTGAAGGGTCAAGGGTTGACCATATAAGATATATCAGTGGTAAACCCTAATATATTAAGAACGTCAACGTTCAGTTAGAAAATTCTTACGAATTATAAGAAACCCTAATTTATAATTAGGGAAAACCTAATTCTTAATTTAATAATTTTTAATGTTAATTAGGAAATATTAATCCTAATTTTTAAGTTATAAGTAATTAGAAAACCCTAATCTAATTAGGAAACCTAATTTCTAAATTAGAAAGATTATTTTCTATTTTAAAACCCTAATTCTTGGGTTATAAACCCTAATTTACAATTTTGACCCTAATCGCTAAATTAGCAATTTTAATTAGGAGTTATTAATCCTAATTAGCATGATTGAATTTATGATTAGTAAATCTTAATATAATTATAGAATACTAATTATAATTTAGAAATATTAATTTTCTATTTTGAAAACCTAATTTGAAAAATGCTAGAAAATTAATTTTTGGAACCTTAGGTTTTAACCCTAAAGGTCAAACCCTAAGGGTTCAAACCCTAAGGGTTGCACCAAATGACCAATTTGCCATTAAATGCCAAATGTCTATTTTGCCCTTATTGCATTATTTAACATAACTTACAAATCTTAACCTATAATGGGTTGGTGAACCACCCTAGCACTAGCATGAGACTTATTTGTCCAACAATCAGCCATCAATTGCTATCAAATACTTTGAATCATATCATATGTATAGATTAAAGAGAGAGAAAGGGCCACTTTAGTTTTCATTTTCTCCCAAGACCTTCTCTCTTTAAAATTCGGGAATGGGGAGTGTGAGAGAGTGAGGAGATAAGCCTTGATCATATCTTAACTCTCAAAGATCAGATCATCAAGGATCAGTTCAAGAATCAAAGCCTAATAGGTATAAAAACCCTAAATCTTCAAAATCTGATGATCTGATGTTAGATGATTGTTGTTGTTGGTTAAATATGTGTAATAAGATGTCATTTAGTGATCTGGGTTGTTAGATCCCAGATCCATAACATCAAAGTGCTCGAAATAGCAATTTTTGGAAATCTAAAAAAATAGTGGAAAGTGGCCTGACAGTCGAATGTCAGGGCCTCTAGATCTTTGTGTATTAGATGTTATGTATGTGTTATGTTATAGATTTGTAGTATGCCATGTAGTCTTTAATCTGCAACTTGAATCAGGGTTGGATCATGTCTTGATTGCATGATATGATCAGTCAAACCACGTTGACCGACCATGATAACTGTTTCTGGAAAACCTAGAAAATTCCCAGATTTCCCAGAATTCCTGACAAGCTTTTGCAAGCCTTTGATCTTGCAGTCGTTTGATCGTTTGGCCATGTTGTTGTTTTGGTATTGTAGTCTGACATGTAATCTACATACTCAAACCTCTAGATCACTTAGATCTTTCTCAGACTCAAAATTATTTGCGGTCAAACCCGCGTTGACCACCAGTTTTTGACGAAATTTGGGAAACCCAGATTTCTCAAGAACAGCCCCTGACCCCTACTTTGACCAGACTTAATCTTTATTGTGTAATGTTGTTATGATGATATGATGAAATAGAAATGTACACTGACATGTGTTCTACAAGATTCAACCATTAGATTACCCAAAACAAATACAGAACCCAAGATATAAGGATTCAAAGTAGCTAACTCTAACTGTTCTTCATTTCTGGAAAACCCAGAAATGAAGAATAGCTTCTGACAATGATTTCTGGAGCCCAGATCTGGCTGATATGTTGTTGTATGATCATGAACTTAGTATGTAGTTGTAGTATTGCACTTATACTACAACTTTAACACTTCTGCAAGCCCAGAAAACACTTAGATCATAGATTAAATATTGGTCAAACATGGAAACTTGTTTACTGACATGAAGGCTCAAGAACAGCTCAAGAACACCTATAGCGACGGTTCTATCGCTATACGACCCTTTATTAATAATTTTTGAAAATTATTTATTTTTATTAAATAAATTGATAAAAATGGTTTTTAATTATTAAAAATACAAAATAAATTTCTAAAAATTATTTTAAAGTCTGAAAATTAGTTTTTAATTATTTTGAGTATATTTCATAAATATTTAATATTTTGAAATATAAAGGTATTTAATTTATTTAATTATAATATTAAATAAATTATTTAAAAATGATTTTTATACTTGAAAAATTATATTATGGTATAAGAAAATATTTTAAGTTATTTTAATGAATTTTAATATTATGTGATGAATTTCATTAATTAATTGATATTAATGGTAATTAATTTATTTACTAAATGAATTAAATAAATTATGGAAAATAGAATTAATGATTTAAAAATCATATAAAAATGATTTAAGTGTTATAAAAATATTTTAAGTTATAATATATAACTTTTGATATTTTTGTCATGAAAATATTAATATTTTAATATTAATAGCAATTATCGGATAATGAATTTAATTATTTAAAAATCATATAAAGGTGATTTTAAAGTATTAAAATTACTTTGTGATATTATAAATATATTATAATATTATGACATGTATTTCATTAATATTTGATAATAAATAGATATTAATGATAATAGAATATTGTGGTATTTTATATTATATAAATACGTTTTTAATGATTGAAAATTCACGATAAATGATAATAATTATTTAAAAATTATTATGAGACATGGAAAATTATTTTGACTGATATTAAAATTATCTAAGATAATTGTTAAGTGTTAGGCAGAGTTTAATTGAACTTAAACTCGATATTTATCCGACTAGACCGTCGGGATGTAAGAATTATGCTAAACTCGACTCAGATTGTAAAAGTTTGACTTGAGGTTAGGTCTTATGTGTGTTATAGACGGATAAGATTATGTGATAATGTATTTAGGTTATTTTAACTACTGCGATGATATTATTCTAATTGGTATATCGATATTATTTATATATTAGGTTCATGCAAAGCTTATTAATTGTATAACGGTAATCAACAGTTCAGGCAAGTCTTTCTATAACTCGACCTCGAGTTGTATTATTCAATTATATTTATGGTTAATCATTTCTGATTGCCATGTCTAAGAATTATTAAATTGCACCAAATGCATGTATGACATGTATTCATTAGGTATGAAAGGTCGATCACCTTCATTACCATTCGATCTAGATATATTTGTTCGTGTTAAATGTTTGTTCGGTCGTAAAACTTGTTCCTGCTAGTTCGCAATTATATTGTTGAATTATAGCCAGCTTATTATTCAAATTCTTTCAATCATGATATATCGTTAAATTATTGAACTTAAACTTTATGGGAAAACTTATGCTCACCCTTGCTATATCATGATAAACATTGCAGATTAAGGCGAATACGTCGGATACAAGGAAAGGTCAAAGACAGTTCTAGCTTTTGTATATGTGTGCAACTAAATTTGTATAAGTAATGTATATTAATGTTATTGTAAGTTAAATAAGTTATAAATTGTGTATAAGTTAAGGTTACTCGACCTTGGAGAATAGTGTGTAAAGTTTATTGTATAAACAATTTATGTTTATATCTTTCGCAAATAGTAATAGTGATAAAATGATTGAACCAGATCCGTGGTGATTTGGGGCTGTCACAAAAAATACGTAAACTAGCTTTTAGATCACTTTTCATGTACTTTTGTGACACTTAATTTGGGACAAGAGAAAAATCTCAGCAACTTGATCAACTAAGGCTTGATTTGGTTCTTTTAATTCCCAAAATGTAATCTTAATGTATAATTGTTACCATATTAGGAATTTAGGGATTAATTATATACCCACATCATATAATCCACGTACATTAAATACACGCAATAAAATAACGCAATTTGGTATTATTGTCCGGGTATCTCCCATAATTATTTTTACTACTCACATAACCACATTATAACATTATTTAATATTAATGTGATTTTTAAACATTTAATTTCCATTCCTAGTTTCTAGAATACACATATATTTTAATCATTTCTGTATTACAATTACATGGGATTTCATTGTACTACTAGCTACCTTAAGTTATTAACATATACCCCTATCATATGGTTTTATTAATGTCACACATATAACAAAGGTGTTCCATTTTATTTTTACGGTGAGAAAGCGATCTATCTCGAATGACCCTTTGGCCTTGCGACTATGCCAGATTTGTACTTCTATTGGGGGCACTAATCTGCTTTGACCTAGCGTTGCTAAACATGGTTTATCTTCAAGCCAGTTCCAACTTCTATCGCCATACTAGTTTTATATGCCATGAATTAATGTCCACATGAGTGATATTGCTAATCTAAGAGTGTATTCATTCCTTATATGGAATCACATAATCATACGCAATTAATCTTCCTCTTAGTTTAATTGCTTAAATTTCCTTTCTCATGCCACACAAGGCATTACTCAATTCTCATCACAACTTCACACTTATAACTTCAATTTACACTAATTGAATCACTTATCTTACCATACATAAATAATTATATTCAAATAAATATTTATTTCTAATAATATATTCATTTAATAAGATGTGGAAATTCTCGGGTATTATATCCTCCCAACCATATCATCAAACATATACCTCTCCGGTGGTTTGATAATGCATATGGGTCTCCTTGCGGCTATGCTTTCCTCTTGTTGATGCTGATCAACCTGTTCCACTAGCGGTGGATTGCCAGTGTCATAACTTTCCATCTCAATCTGTACATCCTGCTGCTGTGTGCTGTTGACTTCCCCAACCTCAATTTTCTAAACTTCTTGATGTGCCTTAACCATAGAAGCTTCATCAAAAACCACATCTCTGCTGATCACAAATTTCTTTGATTTCGGATCCCAAAGCTTGTACCCCTTCACTCCTTTCTTATAACTAAAAAAGATACACTTTTTGGACTTTGCATCAAGCATTGACCTCTCATCATCGGGAACATGTACATAGATTGGATGACCAAATATCCTCATACCTGAATAATCTACCTCTTTGCCTGTCCACACCTCCTGTGCTACCTTACTATCTAGAGCAGTACTCGGTGACCTGTTTATTATAAAAACTGTCATACTCACTGCTTCTGCCCAAAAATCCTTCGAAAGCCCTGCATTCAACCTGATAAGAAAGATACACTGTTTGGACTTTGCATCAAGCTTTGACCTCTCATCATTGGGAACATGTACATAGGTTGGACGACCAAATATCCTCACACCTAAATAATCTACCTCTTTGCCTGTCCACACCTCCTGTGCTACCTTACTATCCAAAGCAGTAATCGGAGACCTGTTTATTATAAAAACTACCATACTCATTGTTTTTACCCAAAAATCCTTCGAAATCCATGCATTCAACCTGATACACCATGCTCTCTCTGCTATAGTTTTGTTCATTCTCTCTGCCACCCCATTCTGCCGTGGAGTCTTCCTTAAAGTCCAATGACGCTGAATCCTATGCTCCACACAAAACTTCTGAAACAGAATATAATTGTACTCTGTCCCATTATCTGATCTGAGGCACTTAATTCGTCTCCCTGTTTGATTTTCCATTTCATCTTTTTATACTCTAAATTTTGCAAAAACCTCAGACTTGTGTCGCATGAAGTACACCCAAACTTTTCTAAAAAAATCATCGATAAAGGTCACAAAATACAAAGATCCTTCTTTTGTAGCTACCCTCACTGGTCCCCAAAAATCAGAATGTACATAGTCAAGTATTCCCTTAGTTTTGTTCACTGCACGCCTAAACTACACCTTACACTATTTTCCTAGAACAGAACTTGCAAAAATCAAGCTTTCACAATTTCACCCCTTTCAATATATTTATCTTGTGTAATTTTAGCATCCCACTTTCCCCATATTCCTTAACCTCATATGCCATAATAAAGTATCATCAGTATCATCAGATGTAGTGGCAGCAGCTCCACTTACAACTGTACTCCCTATTAAACGATAGATATTTCCACTAACCTTAGAACCTTTCATAATCACCATATCACCCTTCGTTACTCTCAGGGTTCCACCATATGTTTTATACTCACAACCATTAGAGTCTAAGGTACCCAATGAAATCAGAAACTTCCTTAAACCTGGAACAAGCCTAAACTCAACCAGAGTTCTCACAACCCCATCAAACATCTTAATCTTCACTATGCCTATTCCAATGACATTGCATGAAGCATCATTACCCATTAGCACAGTACCACAACTTAAAGACCTATACGTGTCGAACCACTCCTTGTTAGGTGACATATGAAATGAACATGCTGAATCCAGAATCCATGAGTCTGCCACGTGTGTGTTTGTTGAAATTGACAACATATTCCCATCATCCGATGATTCTTCCACAATGTTTGCAGATTTTGCTGATTCTGTTTCCTTCCCTGTTCCCGTTCCCGTTCCTTCATTCTTTTTCCTGTACGGACAATCTTTCTTGTAGTGTCCTATATTATGACACTTGAAACACTTAAACTCCTTTGGCTTATGAGTCTTTCCTCTTGACTTCGATTTCCCATGCGCTCCTAATTTTCGTCTTTCTATTTTTCTGCCACGTTGCTCTCCCCCTTTTGCCACCAACTCTTCACCTAAAATACCCTCGGTTTGTTACCTGTACTGGTTATACATCAGTAGAGCAAAAGTGACTTCCTCTAATTTCAGAGTCTATTTCCCCTAGAGGAAGTTTGTAATAAGATTATCCATTGAACCCGGTAAGGAACACAACAACACCAATGCTTGGTCTTCCTATTTGAATTTTACCTCAATCCTTAGCAAATCGCTGATAATCTGATTGAAGGTATGAATATGTTGAATCAGTTTAGAACCCTTGATCATCTTTAACCCAAACAATTTTTGCTTCAGAAACAACTTGTTTGTCAACGACTTTGACATATACCTGGATTCCAATTTAGTCCAGACACCCAATGTCGATTCATCACCAATCACGTGATACATAACCTCATTTGCAAGACACAAATGAATTAAACTCTCCGCCTTAGCCCGGAGTTCATCCCAGTCATCAGTCGACACGGCCGCTGGTTTCTTCTACCAACACCTTCATCAATCCCTGCTGCACCAATTGATCTTTTACCCTTTTTTGCCAGAGTCTGAAATTCCCAGTCCCGTCAAACTTCATCACATCGAACTTTATAACAGACGAACTCGATGCCATCATTCTTTGCGTGTTTAATCAAACCTGAGCTCTGATACCAATTTATTAGAATTAGATCATACACACGCACACGACTGTAAAGGAATAACACATAGATTTACGTGGTTTCTTAATTTGGGTAGTCCACGGGAGTGACCTTCTTTTTTTTACGAGTCATAAGTCCTAACACTTTGAAAGCCTCTTTCTTTGAAGTAAATCTCAATATAAGAGGAGTGGTATTCTAATCAAACTCAAACATGGGTAAGTTACTTGGTTCTAAAACTGAAAGGAACATAGATGTAAGAAAAAAGAAGGCAGTTGAGGGAAATACTCGATAAATTCAAAATTCCAGAAAGTGATTGTTGGGTGAGTAGCTAAACGAACAAAAGAAGAGAATAATTAGCATATTGTTATGATCATTGAGGAAGTTCTACCTAAGAGGCAAACCACATGGACCTTGAAGTGTTGGAATATTTTATTCCTTATGTGGCCTCTACTATTTATGGAATTATTGGGCTTACATATTGTATTAATTTAATCACTTTATTTATGGGTTTGGTAATTAATTATGTGACCTATAAATAATATTCCTAATAGTATTTGACATAATGGGCCCTAAGGTTTCATAATCTTGATGAACGATTTTGACCCTTAGCTATTCCATAAATAAAATAGTTAGGGTTTGTGTGACGCCCCCAAAACAGGAATACATCACCTATTCTGAGTCGCCAAATACATGGTACAGAATACAAATACAATCTTAAATATACAACATGAGCCGTGAGCTAGTTTGAATACAAATATTGTTTACTAAAGAGTATACAAACTCAAAAGGAGTCCTCATTACTATTATTATCACACTATTTCACAGAATAGTGAGGACTACTAATGCAAACATCTAGGACCGTCACTCTGTTCCCCGACTAGTCCCAGCTACGTTCTCATTTCCTGAAGAGAACAGTGAAAAAAAGGGTGAGCTCACTTAGCCTAGTAAGAAATATTATGACTAAGATAATGCAGAATAAATTATCATTATCCTTCAACAGTATAACAACTGATAAAATATAATAGACAACAAGTTTTAGATCAAAAACTGCAGCGAAATAAACAATCCATTAGAAGAGTCAAGTAAAATATAAAATCTACTATCTTCTATGATTTAAAAAGTTTTCACCAACTTTATCATTTGAGACTCGACTTAATAAATAATCCACATCATTAACTCATCCTCGCACTACTGGGCCAAGGATATTTTTAGTATCACGACCACGAATTATTCATGCAATACGGGCCAAAGATAATCGTGTTTTCATCAACGGTCCTGATCATGCCATAAAACAATTCATCTTTGCACCCTTGGCCGAAGAGAATCCGTAGCCATAATCATACCAAAAACTTTCCATCAATGCACTACGGGCCAATGAGAACTTTTACCACATCATTTATAATATTACGGTCATGATTACACCGAATAATCCCTGGTCATAATCATACCAAGTCCATCTATGCACTACAGGCCACAGATGACTTTCAACAAAATATAAACATGAGGATGATGACAATGATATAAGAATTCAATAAAACAAGTTCAAGAATTAATTTATTAGGAACTAATAACATCCAAATTATCAACATGATCTTGCTTTGTAGAGTAAAATTCAAGAATGCTCAGAAGAATATTTCCATGAAAAGATACAGGATGAAGCGCAAATATCAAGGATATTCCACTAATTTCATGGAGTATAGAAGTCAAAACTTTAACCAACTGAGTATAACAACGAATGGAATAACAAAAGAAATCATCATGCATGCGGTGCAGAGCACAGACAAAGTTATTCCAATGAATAATAAGTAATGTAAACTAGGTCATGCGTAAAGCACAGACAAGATGTTCCAACAGAATAATAAAGAACGGAATAATAACAACGGAATAATAACAGAAATCACCATGCATGCGGATTGCAGACAGATAAAGGTTATTCAGCAGAATACCAATAAAAGGCGGAACCGGTCCACAGAAAAACACCTGTATACATGATATTCAACAGAATAATAATAAAGACGGAACCGGTCAGGACGAAACGCATATATATAGGATATTCAACAGAATAATAAAGAATGAAATAATGTAAGAATTTTACCAAGTATAGGTATTTATCCGTGATCTGAGTTATTCCAATGAGAATAATAAAGAATGGAATAATAGAAGTTCTCTTCATGAATAAGAAAGAAAGAATACCCCTTATGAGTATAACAAATAATATTCCCTACGAACACAATAAATAATATTCCTTACGAATACAAAAAATAATATCCCTTACGAGTACAACAAATAATATCCCTTACCTTAAAAAAAACTGGATACTGGAATAGTGAGGTAATAGACTTCTCTTCTTCTTTCTCTCTATAATTTCTCTCTATAATAATTGCTCTAAAGCTTTTGTGAATTGGTGAAAAATGAAGGAAGAATGAGCTTCCATTTATAAGAAAATATAGTTTCGATAAGTGCACATTTTGGGACTTGAATTATTACAGTATAATACCTTCCTCTTTTTCTTCATTTTTAATTTAGTCATGCAAGTATTATCAAACTTGCACCAACTCCCCTAATAGTAAATAATGTGAATCAATAGTAAATCATGTGACTCAATAGTTCTAATCATGTGATAAAAACAATTACAGTATAGTACTTCCATCTATACTTCCATTTTTAACTTAGTCATGCAAGTATTATCAATCTTGCACCACCACCCCTAATAGTATAAGAATATGAATCAATAGTACCACGTGAATAGTAACTCGTGAATAGTAACTCATGAATAGTACTCCGACACGAAAAGTGCTCCGAATACCTGAGTGAACAATATAACCTCCAGACATCAATTATCATCGAAATAAATGTCAATTTCCACTAACACTAATAATCCCAATACAATGGAACAATCAATTTCATCTTTAATCAATACAACTTATTCATCATTAATATTATAACTCAAAATATTTAACAACCAATGTCGTTCCGTGAAAGAGGGGCTTCCGATAAGGATTTCTCCTTATTGGCGCGCAATTAGGTGACCAAACCTCTCCTTGTCTGAACTTCTAGACATTGTCAATATTGTAAATAATAATATGAATAACTTTTTCGTCTCAATTATTGATTTAATAATAATAATAATTATGTAGATGATACTATGACAATAATTGATTATTGAATCAATAATATGAGAGATATGATGCAAAAATTACTGTAGCAATAATTGAGTATAACTGAGTGACTTCTTACGTAAGCATCAATAATCAATACCGTGTGCTACTATGCAACCACGCATATTAATGTACTTTTACTACCGGGTAGTTCAACAGTTTTAATGGTAAAACTTTCGCCGTTATTTTTACAAAAAGATAATTTTGTCGTTTTCTAACTACGACAATACTTCCGTTGTGGGGTCCACCAATGATTGTGACGTCGTACGGATATTTCCCGACAAAAAGAATATTCCTCGACCAAACGAATATTTTATAACAACTTGCATACTTTGCAAAATTTATAAATATTACCCACAACTATAACATTATATCAAATCCACACCATAATATTTAAAAAATTATTTTGAGAAAATTAAATATTTATTCGTAAAATCTGGGGTCTCATAATCTCCCCTCCTTATGGAATTTCGCCCTCGAAATTTACGTACGTACTTGGTATGCTGAACAGGTGAGGATACCTCGACTTCATTTCAAATTCTAACTCTTGAGGTATAACCTTTGAGTGTTGAATACGATTCTTCTTATCCAAGATTTTAACACGTATCTCCTCAAACGTTAAATCAGCCGTTATCTCGTCCGGTTCTAAATTAATAATGTGGTTCGGGTCGTCCACATATTTACGTAACGTCGATACATAAAAAAAATGTTATGAACACGCGACATACTTGGCGGTAAAACGAGTCTATAAGCCATAGTTCCTACTCGATCGAGGATTTCAAATGGGTCAATTAAATCGAGGGTTGAGATTTCCTCTCTTCATCGATTCTTGCTTCTAGAATAACGCCCTCTTGAACCTTCTTAATTCTTCACATTCATCGCCTCCGGTGTGTGAGCTTGAGCGACTTTAACTTTATCGATTAAAGTCGATTAATTCTACTCGTATATTCGTTATCTTCATGTGGGTTCCTAGAGTCTTTAACTCTATCTTCATCATTTATAAGTCATACGAAATGAGTCTTTGTATTAACAACATCGCACTTTCGTGAACGCATACGATCTTTCTACTCAACCAGCGCGGCTACCACATTCGCTTTCCACGATGGTATTGAATGGCATGCGATCGTAATCTTTAATGACTTGAGCCAACGCTCTTTGGCATGTTACATTCTTTTTAGTTGAAGAAATATTTGAGGGTTTTAGAAATGGGTTTTGTACTGGGGTCAATAAAAAATTCGATTTCACGCTCTAGGGGTAGGCTAAGAAGTCTTCAAGAATACGTAAGGAAATTTATTAACAATAGAAATATCATTCAAAACTATGACTCTCATCCAAGACTTGGGTAACACGTCACATTGATACCTATCAACTTGCCATCGTCATTTACAGCGTCGCTTACAGAAAGTCTGGCTTCGGTGCATTCCACACAAGGAAGTTAATAACGAAAGGACTGGGACTCTTTACTTATGGCTTGATATGACCATGATTGACTTTAGTGACTTGGTTGCTTGAATTCGCATAACAGGTTGGTTAGGAATATGAAAGCTAATAACCTTACGAAAAGCATGATGAGTAGTTAACCAATCGATTCTTAAAATCACATCAAAGGCAAGTATTTTCAAATAGATACGATTGACAGGTAACGTGAAAGTGTTGATTTGAACAAGATTTATAAATAGTGGAGGTAATGAAGGTTTCTCCCAACTGAGTTTCAACAGATAAATCAAAGCCTAACTTCTCTGGAGTTAAATTCAAACATTGAACACAACTAGGTGAAATAAAAGAGTGAGTAGAACCGGTATCTAACACAGTATAAACTTCGCAAAAGTTTATGATTAACTTACCCGTGATAATTTTATTCAGGTTCCTCGTTACGAAAAAAAAACGCTCTCTCTTAAACTACCGGTTTTGGCTTGTCTGGGACATCCTTTGGCATCACTATCCCAAATTTGGACTTAACTTTACCATACGACAAAATCGAAGCTAGGTGACCTTTTCTTCCGCAATTGAAACACGCTTTGGATTCTGCGTCTGAGTTTTGGATGGATGTGTCCTCTCATTGCAGATTTGAAATATCTGACCGATGATCGTTCTTCTTCCTTTGAAACGGGTCTTTGGTCTTTGCCGTCTTTCCATCATTATTGAACCTTCTCTTCTTGAAATTTCAACTTCTATTATTTTGGCCATGATTACCAACCAAGTGGTTATCATTCTTAGCATGATAATTTCCCCACGATGGTTATCATTGTTAGATGGCCAGAATTTGCCATAGAATACGATTATTATCGTGTTGTTGGTCGTTACCTTTTGGTTGTGCTGACTCATTATCACGCTCCAATAACTGAGCCTTATTCACAACATCTGAATATAAACAAAGTTTGTGAGAAATAAGATATTGACATATCTCAGGTTTCAAACCTCTTAGAAATATTCGCGTCGTTCGCTCCTCATTATCGACCAAATGGGATGCAAACTTAGGACAACTCGCAAATTTAGCCTCATACTACAACACGGTCATATTATTTTGCTCGACTTGATAAACTCCACCTCCTTCATGTGTGAATACTTTCGGAAAGTACTTGTCGTTGAATAACTCTTGAAACTTCTCCCAAGACATCTTGAGTCGTCGGTCAGTACGTTTCTGATTCCCACCAATGATCTGCATCTTCACGCAACATGAAGGTGGCAAAGGAAACTTTTGCTCCTCGGAGCATCCCAAGACCTCAAATATCTTGGTGATCTGCTTTAACCACGTCTTCGCCTTAAGTGGTTTTGGCTTTCCCAAAAACTCCGGTGGTCCCAGCTCCTTGAACTGCTTAGCGGTGACCAACCGTGGGTTGCCATTGTTTCCTCCTGTATTATGAACAGGAGTCTCTCTCGTCTGGTGTTGCATGAATTCTAAAAAGCTCCTAAACGTACCGTCGTTCGTCATTTGGTCAATGTGGTTATTTATAGGAGGATTATCGCCATCCTGCTGCACATTGTCCTGATTATTGATCTGTGGAGACTCAACGGTCTCCTGTGCTCCATTGCTATTCTCAACATTCTCGGATGTCATTTTCAAATACTACCACAAAACAAGGGTTAATTAACATATCACATATTATCCCTATACTCTGACCGACCAATTAAATATCAAATAAACTTAGGTAGGTCATACTAGCGAAGGAATTCCCCGTCTCTCCCCTCCTAGTTCTATTCTCACATCTTAGCCAGGGATCATATCCCTAAGCTTTGATACCAACTGTGAAGCCCCCAAAATAGGAATACATCACATATTCTGAGTCGCTAAATACATGGTACATAATACAAATACAATCTTAAATATACAACATGAGCTGTGAGTTTGAATACAAATATTGTTTACTAGAGAGTATACAAACTCAAAAGGAGTCCTCATTATTATTATTATCACACTATTTCACAGAATAGTGAGGACTACTAATGCAAACATCTAGGACCATCACTCGTTCCGACTAGTCCCGGCCTACGTTCTCATTTCCGAAGAGAACGTTGAAAGAAAGGGTGAGCTCAACTAGCCCAAAGAAGAAATATTATGACTAAGATAATGCGTAATAAATTATCATTAGCCTTCAACAGTATAACAACTGATAGAATATAATAGACAACAAGTTTTAGATCAAAAACTGCAGCGAAATAAACAATCCATTAGAAGAGTCAAGTAAAATATAAAATCTACTATCTTCTATGATTTAAAAAGTTTTTCACCAACTTTATCGTTGAGACTCAAAATTAATAAATAATCCACATCATTAACTCATCCTCGCACTACTGAGCCAAGGATATTTTTAGTATCACGACCACGAATTATTCATGCACTACGGGCCAAAGATAATCGTGTTTTCATCAATCAGTCGATCATGCCATAAAACAATTCATCTTTGCACCCTTGGTAGAAGAGAAACAGTAGCCATAATCATACCAAAAGCGTCCATCAATGCACTACTGAGCCAATGAGGACTTTTACCACATCATTTGTAACATTACTGGCCATGATTGCTTAGAATAATCCTCGTCATAATCATACCAAGTCCATCTATGCACTACGGTGCCACAGATGACTTTCAACAAAATATAAACATGAGGATGATGACAATGATATAAGAATTCAATAAAAAGAAGTTCAAGAATTAATTTATTCAGGAACTAATAACGTCCAAATTGTCAACATGATCGCTTTGTAGAGTAAAATTCAAGAATGCTCGAAGAATATTTCCATGAAAAGATACTGGATGAAGCACAAATATCAAGGATATTCCACTAATTTCATGGAGTATAGAAGTCAAAACTTTAACCAATTGAGTATAATAACGATTGGAATAACAAAAGAAATCATCATGCATGCGGTACTCCGCATAGACAGGTTATTCCAACAGAATAATAAGTAACGGAACCAGGTCATGCGTAAAGCACAAACATGATGTTCCAACAGAATAATAAAGAACAAAATAATAACAGAAATCACCATGCATGCTGTACTTCGCATAGACATGTTATTCCAACAGAATACCAATAAAGACGGAACCATGTCCGACGTAAACGCGTCTGCATACATGATATTCCAAATGAATAATAATAAAAGCGGAACCAGTCCCACAGTGAAACACCTGCAACAAGATATTCCAATGTAATAATAAAGAATGAAATAATGTAAGAATTTTACCAAGTATAGGGTATCCAGCATTATCAAAGGTTATTCCAATGTAATAATAAAGAATGGAATAACAGAAGTTCTCTTCATGAATAAGAAAGAAAGAATACCCCTTATGAGTACAACAAATAATATTCCATACGAATACAACAAATAATATCTCTTACGAATACAACAAATAATATCCCTTACGAGTTCAACAAATAATATCCCTTACGAATACAACAAATAATATTCCTTACGAGTACAACAAATAATATCCCTTACCTTAAAAAAAATTGGATACTGGAATAGTGAGGTAGCAGACTTCTCTTCTTCTTTCTCTCTATAATTTCTCTATATAATAATTACTCTAAAGCTTTTGTGAATTGGTGAGAAATGAAGGAAGAATGAGCTTCTATTTATAGAGAAATATAGTTTCGATAATTGCACGTTTCGGGGTTTGAAATATTACAGTATAATACCTTCCTCTTTTTCTTCATTTTTAATTTAGTCATGCAAGTATTATCAAACTTGCACCAACTCCCCTAATAGTAAATAATGTGAATCAATAGTAAATCATGTGACTCAATAGTTCTAATCATGTGATAAAAATAATTACAGTATAGTACCTCCATCTATACCTTCATTTTTAACTTAGTCATGCAAGTATTATCAATCTTGCACCACCACCCCTAATAGTATAAGAATGTGAATCAATAGTACCCCGTGAATAGTAACTCGTGAATAGTAACTCGTGAATAGTAACTCATAAATAGTAACTCGTGAATAGTTCTCCGACACGAAAAGTGCTCCGAATACCCGAGTGAACAATATAACCTCCAGACATCAATTATCATCGAAATAAATGTCAATTTCCACTAACACTTATAATCCCAATACAATGCAACAATCAATTTCATCTTTAATCAACACAACTTATTCATCATTAATATTATAACTCATAACATTTAACAACCAGGTCTGTGACGCCCCCAAAATAGGTCCATTCCACCCAACCCATTCTGAGTCGCCAAATACATGGTACAGAAATAACTACAACTTCAATAATACAAATGTCGTGTGAAATACGACAATACATACTGTGAGTTTAAATACAGATATTGTCATCTAGATAATATGCACACGCAAATAAATTCCCATCATAATTATTGATACATTATTTTACAAAAATGGTGAGGACTACTAAACAACTCTCTAGAACCTTCATTCCATACCCCGACTCGATCCTCGCTATATGTTCTCACCTCACGAGAAGAAAATGGAACAACAAGGAAAAGGGTGAGCTCAACTAGCCCATAGAAGAATATTATGACTAAGATAATATACAACAAATTATCGTTAGTCTTCAATAGGAAAAATCTAATAGAATACAATAGACAACAAGTTTTAGATCAACAAATCAATGGAAACAACAATCCATTAGAAGAGTCACGAGAAAGAATTCTCTTGTCTTCTAAGGTTTAAAAGTCCATCATCAATATTTTATCCTCGTAATAACAATCAATATTCATCTTTGCACCTGTGCCAAAGATATTCATTTAAATCACCGGTTGGTCATGTTAAATCTCAACACTCGCTCATCTTTTAAACTCAAAGCCAAAGATATTCATCAAGTATCACCACTAAGGACCGAGGATGATGAAAAATATTTTTAAGAAACGAATCCGGTGAGATAGAAGGACAAATATTAGGGATTCGTACAACGGTTTATCCAAGATCGATAATACTTCATAATAAGCGATTTTGAAGCAGAACTCAAAAATAACGATCAAAACATGGATACAATCAAAGATAGTAGCCAAAATAGACATCTTGGACAAAAGAAAAATTTTCATTTTTCTATTGAATAGTGCCGATTCGTGAATAGTGCTGCGTATCGTGAATAGTGCCGAGATATCGTGAATAGTAACCTGAAACACAAAAGATAGAAATTTCACAAAAAACATCTTCACGCTCCAGTGAATAGTACTACGTGAATAGTAACTTCGTGAATAGTAACTCATGAATAGTAACTCGTGAATAGTAACCCCAGAGCATGAAAAAGTTCCAAATTTGATAAAAGTTCAACTAATATTTTGGTATAATGATATTGAAGAAAATAATATCATTTTGAAAGAAAGAAATAACATCCTTATCTCAAAATAACCGTACTTGATTTGTCTTTTCGATATAGTCTTTGACGAAACTTCGATAAAATATAGCAACACTCAAAGTATACTCACAAGAATACGCTCGATAATATAGAGAGAGAAAGAGAAAACTTAGTTTCTTGTGTGATTTTCAATTCTAACTTAGCCCTCTATTTATAGGAAAATGTTAGAGCATAAAGGAGACTAAATTAATAAAATATATTATTATTTATTCCAAATTTCTATCCACATGTTTTGAAAACTTTAGCATGCCTTCTTTGGTCAAAACATCGACCACCCATGTGCCAACAACCACAAAAAGCGTTTTCTTATATAAAATAATTAAAACTTCCAAAAATCAATTATTTGAACTCGGAACTTCAATAATTCATGATAAATAGCCCTTTTTGTGGAAAATTGAATCTATTTGCTTTTTATAGGAACTTCAATTCTCTACAACTTTTGCGGAAGGAAGTTTTTCCAAATTCCAAACAGAAATTATCCGAAATCCATAAATGAGCGATTTTACAATCTATAATCAATTTTGATTGAGAATTGTGTCCACCGACACACAAAACATATGTTAAACATTTAATGCCACAAAAATACTCTTCCTCCTCATATACTCATATATCCCACATTCATTGTAAAATATCATAGTTAATATATTATTAAAATAATATATTTAAATGAATTATTTTATCGGAAAAAGATAAAATATTAATTTTCAACAATTGTCACATTAAAAAATTTTCTCCATCTATATCCATATAAAATCAATATTTTTCTCATCATATAAATCAATAATTAATTATTCACAAATAATATTACGATATCACAACATTGACAACTGTAGTTTCGGGAAGAGGGCTTTCGAAAAGGATTTCGCCTTGGCTGGCATAATTAGGTGACCAAACCTCTCCTTAGGCAGAACTTTCTAGACATTGCCAATAATGTATCTCTGATAATATTATTCAAATAATATGAATTATTGCTTCGATAATGAAAAATACTGTGTAATGACAATTATTGAAACAACAACAATATAAAATATCAACGCAGCAATTATTGAATCAATAAAATAAAATATTGAATAGTAATTACTGTAATAATTATTGAGAGTAGTGCCTTCTGCTACGCATGCGAATCAATAATTCAACAATCTACATCTGTCTGGTAATATTTCTTTGTACGACCACGCATTACGTATTTTAACCACCAGGTAATCCAACAGTGTTAATGGTAACAACTACGTCGTTATTTATAAAACTCAATCTTTGTCGTTTTCTTTCATCCAATCGTTTTTTACGTTTTTGGGGCCCACAATTGATTTAGCCGCTAAAATCGAATATTCCCTCGACAACAAGAATATTCCACGACCAAACGAATATTCCAAACAAAAATAAATATTTTAATAACCACTTGTTTATTTTGTCAAAATTGCACATTTCACCCATAACCAAAGCATTATATCAAATTACCACCTTATTAATCAAGAATAATAATTAGAGGAAATTCGATTTTATTTATAAAAATTTGGGGTCTTACAACCTCCCCTCCTTATGAAATTTCGTCCTCGAAATTGACGTACGTACCTGGTGTATCGAAAAGGTGCGGATACCTCATTTTCATTTCTGACTCCAACTCCCACGTCATTTCCTCAATAGCATGGTTTCTCCACAAAACCTTAACTTGTGGTATAATCTTGAGTGCGTGGGACATGTTCTTTCCTATCCAAGATCTTGACAGTACCTCCTCGTATGTTAAGTCTTGGCTATCTCAAATCGGTTTTAACTCAATAGCGTGGTTGGTCATCCACATATTTACATAACATCGATCGTGAAAAGCGTTATGAACACGCGTCGTACTTGGCGGTAAAAGCGAGTCTATAGGCCACGGTTCCTACTCGATCGAGGATTTCAAATAAACCAATAAATCGAAGGTTTGAGCTTTCTCACATCGCCAATTCTCGCTTTGGAATAACAACTTCTTGCATCTCCTTCTTCAAATTCATCACTCCGTGTGTAGATTGAACGACTTTAACTTTATTAATTAAAGTCGATTATACTCCGTATATCATCGCACGTGGTACCTAGAGTTTTCATCTCCATCTCTATTATTTGTAAGTTATCTGAAATGAGTCTTTGAAAATATTGTACTGCATCGTATACAATCTTCTTACTCAACACGTCACTACCACGTTAAAGCTTTTTCGAGGATGGTATGGTCGAACATGTCGAAATGAGTCTCTATTGAATTCTTGAGCTCCTTCCACATTCCTTGATCCATTCGAATTTTGTATCTCTACGAGTTTGCGTTAATGGAATAGCGATTAGAAAATATCCTTTGACGAATCTCAGATAATAACCAACTAAGCCTAGAAAGCTACGTATTTCGATTCACCGAAACTTAGGTTGTTCTCAAGCTGTGACTCATATCCCAACCTTGGATAACATGTTACAATAGCACCTATCGGGTTTACTATCGCATTTGCGAATATGGCGTCCCCTACGAATGCCGCTTACGTGCATTCCACAAAGGAAGTCATAAGATAGAGGCTCGGGTATCAACTTCTATAGTTGGGTTTTTAACTCCTGAAGTTCAATAGGAGCCATTCGATATGAGATTTTAATATCAGGCTTTGGGAGTAAGCCAAGAAATTCTCCAGGAAATACGTCAGGAAAAATCAATAACAACAGGAATATTATTCAAATCTGGCGTGCCTTTATTCAAATCCATAACATGGACTAAGAAAACTTGACATCCGTAATAAACGAATGACTTCATGGCTTGATATGAAAATGTTTGACTACAATGGTTTGATTGCTTGAATTGAATAACGAGGTTGCTTAGGAATATGAAAACTAACAACCTTACTAAAAAGCAATCAATTTGGCATGATGAGTAGTTAACCAATCAATCTCTAAAATCACATCAAAAGCAAGTATCTTTAAAGAGATAAGATCATTGAGGTAATGTGATAGTGCCAACTTGAATCAAGCAAGATTTCTAAACAACGGATGTAATGAAGGTTTCTCCTAACGAAGTCTCCAATAATAGGTCAAAGTCTAATTTCTCCGTAGTCAAGTTCAAGCGTTGGCGCAAAGCAAGAGAGATAAAAGAATGGGTAGAACCGGTATCTAGTAAGGTATAAACTTCGCAAGAATTATAATTAACTAACGTGCTAAACTCGTTCGGGTTCCTCGCATTTTGATTAGATCACGATAAACGCTCTTCTAGGAACCGATTGACTTTGTCTTTTTCCGATCCGCCTTTGGTGCCACTGCTTCAATTTGGACTTGATTTCGCATTCTGAGGACAAAAATCGAGCTATGTGATCTTCTTTTCCACAACTAAAACATACCTTGGAAGGCTGTGAACAGTTTGGACTTATATGTCCCTCCTCTCCACATTTGTAACATCTAATCGCGGTCGTTCTCCTCCCCTAGAATTTGTTCTTTGGTGTTGATCTTTCGCTGACGCGTCTTCCGCCATCGTTTAATCTTCTCTTCTTGAAATTTCCACTTGAATTATTTCTTCTATTATCTTGGCCATGATTACCACCGAAGTGGTTACCATTTCTTTCCTGATAATTTCTTTCACGATGGTTATCATTGTCCCGATGGCCGTTGCCACCAGTATGATTTTTATCGTGTTGTTGGTCGCCCGGTTGAACAGACTCATTATCTCGCTCTAATAATTGAGCCCTGTTTACAACATCTGAATATAGAGAAAATTTATGAGAAATGAGGTATTGACGAATTTCGAGTTTTAGACCCCTCAGAAACATACGCGTCATACGTTCCTCATTTTCCACCAAATGAGGTGCAAACCTGGACAACTCCGCAAACTTAGCTTTCGCATTGAGACACCGTCATGCTACTCGCTCCGGTCTAATAAACTCCACTTCCTTCATATAGACGAATACTTTCGGAAAGTACTTGTCATTGAGCGATTCTCAAATCTTTCCCCAAGACATGTTAAGTGCATCTGGTGAGTGCGCTTCCATGATTCCACACCGATGAATCTGCTTCACCACGAAACATAAAGGTGGCGAATGGAACCTTCATTTCTCCGCACCCCAAGACATCGAATATCTTGGTAATTTGCTTGACCACGTTTACGCCTTGATCGGATCAGGCTTTTCATGGAAATCGGTGGTCCCAACTCTTGAATCTTGTTGGCAGGATGACCGCTAGCGTTTATCATTTCCACCCGTATTTTGTACACGAGTCTCCTAAATTCGATTTTGCATGAGCGCAAAAAGCTCCTAAACATTCCATCGTTCATCGTTTGCTCGGTAGTGTTGTTTACGGAGGAATATTGCACGCTCGTTGTTCGCGTTCTCCTCGTTGGTGAGTACCTGCGCGTCTCCACTGGTCTCATTTACTCCGCATTAATATTCTCGATTCGACATTCTCAAATATTGTCATAAAACAAGGGTTAATTAAACAAATTAACATGTCACATAATATCCTATATTATGACACTGACCAACAAATAAGCTTAGGTAGGACATCTTAGCGAAGGATTTACTAGTCTCTCTCCTCCTAGTTCTATTCCCCGATCTCAGCCGGAGATCATATCCCTAAGCTCGATACCAACCGTGGCGCCCCAAAATAGGTCCATTCCACCCAACCCATTACGAGTCGCCAAATACATGAATGCGAAATAACTACAACTTCAATAATACAAATGTTGTGTGAAATACGACAATACATACTGTGAGTTTAAATACAGATATTGTCGTCTAGATAATATCCACACGCAAATAAATTCCCATCATAATTATTGATACATTATTTTATAAAAATGGTGAGGACTACTAAACAACTCTCTCTACTTGACTTTTTGACCAAATAGTGAATCCCAGAAAATTTTGTGTTTATAGACTATTTTTACTAATTTTGTCGTTTCGGACTCAAATATCACGTCCGCGTCTCCAAATTCAACTCTGAACAACATTCATTATTAATATTATAACTCACAATATTTATCAAACCTTATCGTTTCCGGGAAGAGGGGCTTTTCAATAAGGATTTCTCTCTTATGGTAGCAAGAATTAGGTGACCAAACCTCTCTTGTGAGAACTTCTAGACATTGTAAATATTGCAATTTATAATATGAATAACTTTGTCGTCTCAAGTATTGATTTAATAAAAACATTTTATATGCAGATGATCTTTGTGACAATAATTGAATCAATAATATGATAGATATGATGCAAAGAATTCTTGTGAGCAATAATTGAGTATAAGCGAGTGAATTCTCACGTAAGCATCAATAATCAATACCGTGCTACTATGCAACCACGCCAGTATTCTTGTACTTTTAACACGGCGGGTGTTTCAGCAGTTTTAACGGTAACACTTTCATGAATTATTTTTACAAAAAAGATAATTACATGTTTTCTAACTACGACAATACTTAGTTATGGGGTTCACTAATGATTGTCTTAGTCGCATACGGATATTCCCAAACAAAAAAGAATATTCCCCGACCAAACGAATATTTTATAACAACTTGCATACTTTGCAAAATTTATAAATATTACCCACAACTATAACATTATATCAAATCCACACCATAATATTTAAAAAATTATTTTGAGAAAATTAAATATTTATTCATAAAATACGGGGTCTCACAGTTTGGTCCCAATTGTCGTCTCAAGAATTTTATATACACCTATACATCCATTATAAGATTGAGAGAGACAATTGAAGACATTCACCCTTACGCACAGCGAAATCCTGATACATACAAGATGTCTTCTTTCAATTAATATAAGTACTTAATATCATGATTATTGATTTTATTTTATTCTAATGCAATAACACGTTTCAATATGATTATTTAACATCTGGTATCAAAGATAAGGTTACGCTATTGTATAAAATAAATTAATTACGCTGCTATGCTAATTTTTTTTAATTCATCATAATCTCTTTATTGGAATTATATAGAACTATTCTATATGTTAAGGAATTTCTGAACGGAAATAATTACTACTTATAAATTACTAACGAAAATAATTTCCGAATGTAACTATTCTATAACATCTTGTTCTGCATATATATTACTACTTATAAATTAATTTATTTTGTATCGTGTCTCTTGCCTCATGTTTTGCTTATATAATATTATTACTTATAAATTATTGAAAGCATAATGATTCATGTATTCTGCTAAATCTATTGGACAAATATTAAAGTAATATATATTGACTTTATTTTCTCAATATAATATTATTATGTCCAAATTTAAGTTAATACTATAATCCAAATTTGAACTATTATGGCATACATATATGGCTACAGTAGTCTGCATGATACAGTACATATTTATATTACTAAAATATAAATACCCCATCCCCCACTCACTCCCCACCCCCACGCACCCCCACCCATAAACAAATATATTATGTGATTATGTATACACCTTACCCCCACCCCCACCCCCACCCCACCCACACCACACCCCCACCCACACCCACACCCACACCCACACCCACCCTTTCACCACACCCCACCCCACCCCACCCCACCCCACCCCCACCCCACTCCCCTCCCACTCCCACCCCCACCCCCACCCCCACCCCCATAAAAAAAATATATTATGTGATTATGTAGACACTCCATCTCCTACCCCACCCAACCCCTACCCCACCTATCCCACCTACCCCCACCCACTCCCACCCACAAAAAATATTATTATGTGATTATGTATACACTCCACCCCACCCACCCCTACCCCACCCCTACCCTCTACACACACCCACCCTACCCACCCACCCCCACGCCCACACCCACCACTCCCCAAAAAATTAATATTAAACGATTATGTATACACCTCCCACCCTCTACCCCTACCCCTACCCCTACCCCTAGCCCTACCCACCCCTTATATCCGGTCTCTATCTATAGTATATATTAATTTTATTTTTTAAAAGTTTTGTTTAAAAGTCAAAACATCTTAAAATGGTTAATATGGTTTTTAACCATAACCATATGGTTCCAACCCACATTATCCATATTAAAAATGGTTAATATGGTTTTAGTTCTTAAATGGTTGGTTAACCATATTTTGAAAACCAAAACCAACCCATAACCATATTTTGCCAGGTCTAACTGTATGTGTGTAATGTTAATGTGTGGAACAGTTTTAAGGTAACATGACAAAACCCAAGTATTACTAGGATAAATCCTAATTTAAAACTCAAACCGGAGTTTACGATTATGTTAAGGTGATTAATAACAAGTGTTAGAATTATTATTGTTAATTAGGGAAACCTTATTTTCTGAAAACCCTAATTAATATTTATAAACCCTAATTTCTATATTTGAAACCCTAATTTTCAAATGGAAAACCCTAATTTGCTAAATTGGCAACTCTAATTGTTAATTGTAAGCTAAATGCTAATTAGTGGACATTAAAACCCTAATGTTCATGTATAATGTAATTAGAAAATTAAACATAATTAGGAAACCCTAATTTTCAAAGTTAGAAAGTTAAATTTTTATTTTAATTTAAACCCTAAAATGAAATACTAGAAATCTATTTTTTGGAAAACCTTAGGGTTAAACCGGAAGGGTCAAACCCTAAGGGTTTGCCAAGTTACATTTGTACCATTAAAATTCTAAGCCAAAGACCATTATGCCCTTCTTTCATTATTTAAGTTAACTTGTCAAATTGGCTAAGGCTTTATGTGACGCCCCCAAAATAGGTATACATCACCCATGTTGAGTCGCCAGATATCACACTATAAAAATCAAATACAAACTTTATTTATACAATGTTGAGCTGAGCGTGCAATGCGAGAGTACGACAATGAGATAAATTGTGAGTTTTAATACAAATGTATGTAACTCTCATGGTGACTCGACCACAACCTTACAATGGTATTTTACATAAAAGTACAGTCAAAAATTGTTTTAGAAATTAAAATCTTTGGGAAGTACTCAAGGAAACCTTCGTACATGGGAGGCCATGCGTCTAGGTTATGATATATATCATATGTCCACAGAATTATCCTTGGTTGACCCAAAAGTCCCCAAAGAAAAACAAGAAGATTACTATCATCTTCTTTCCAATGGTGAGTCTTCTCGACATTAACTATCTCCGTTGTCTCCAGTGAAAATTATATTTCAAATAAACTCAAGATCATATAGGTAGTGCTCAGTAGATATACTCGAGAGGGGATGTGCACAACTATGTCTTATGATAACACGAGGTTGTATGTCATTAGACATCTTGTATAATAGTGGCAAAACACCCTTGCAAAGTTGGGTTCACCTCACCCTATTCGGTTCACCAAAATTAAATATCAAATGGCGTATACAATCGACAAACTTATCTAAAGTTCTCAACAAAATTATTTCCATACTATTTAGGAGAACCTCAATGACTATAGACCACCATTCTAATCCTCTTCATACCCCCGCTTCGCCCACCCGACTACACTTTTATTACACGAAAGGAATTATGACTAAAAGGGTGAGCACAACTATTGATAAAAATATCATGACTAAAGTTAATTAAATTATCAATAGCTTTCATCAATAATAAATCAGAGATTTAGAACATATGGTAGATGATAAAACTTTTCAACCATAGTTACAGCGGAACGAGCAATCCATTAGAAGAGTAAAATAGACCATCAGGTCTATTATCTTTTCTTATGTTAAAAGTCCACCAATAATGTTTTATTCCTGTAACATCAATCAACAATTCCTGACCACAATCATATGAATAACTCATAATCATAATTGTGATTCTAAATTACTCTTCGCACCCAGGACGAAGATAATTTTCATCACATATCTTCACCTGAAACATCAAAAATCATGGTTATACCAAATCCCAATTCTTGTTCATAATCATACTAATAAATTCATCTTTGCAGTACGACCAAAGGTATTAATTAACAATTCAACTTTGCACTGCATGCCAAAGACATACAACTGTATTTTAGAAGAGTCAAGTAGAGCATGATATCTACTATCTCTTACAAATTAAAGGTGTATAATCAATATTTTATTCTTTGAGACTCGACAATAAATAATCCACATCATCGAATCATCCACACTTACTACGACCGAGGATATTCATGTAATCATCAATGGTCATGATTATCCCGAATAATTCTCGGTTATAATCTTACCAATAAGCGTCCATCCATACCTTACTGCCAATGAGGACTTTTACCACATCATTCATCACATTACGGTCATGATTATAAGAATAATTCACAGTCATAATCATACCAAGTCCATCCATTACCGCGTAAAGCATGAGATGACTTTCATCACAATATAAGCATAAGAATGATGACAATGATATAAACATTAATCAAGCGAAAAAAAGGATAAATATTAAAGACTTTAATTTATCCAAATATTATCAATCACTTAATAAACTCATAATCTAATATTGTTAATATTATAACAATATTTTAATCACTTCTTAAACTTATAAACAATTTATTTTAATTGTTTACACATTACCAAATAATGCGTTTAATCATTCATAAATGTCATACTCATAAGATTTCATCACCAATGATCAAATCCCTTATCAAAAATTTGCATATACCCTATATAGGATTCCCAAGCCATAAAATCCTATTTTCCAATTTTGTTACTTCACATAACATATTTAACTCATTTACTCATAACTAGATTATTTTTATGAAAAATACCAAATCGGTCCCAAAATATTTTTTTACGGGATTTAGCGAGAATATAGTCCCATATTGAACATATATTTTCTCGGAATTTTTAAAATTCATTTACTATTTTTCAAAAATCAATTTCTAATTAATTCCTTAAGAAATTAGCTACCTCAAGTTTAACTCCAGAAATTCCCAAATCATGGAAGGATCTTACACATGTTAACGTGAGCTTCTAGTTTAAATTTCATGGTCATCGGAGTTATAGAACTCTAATTATAGCATTTTTTGTCGGAAAAACTTAAATATTGAAATAGTCATAACTTGCTCATTTTAAGTCGAAATGAGCTCATTTTTGGACAGGAGGTACTATATACTATATATTTTCATGTCCCAAAAGGCCGGAATTTTTCTCATAAATTAAGTGGCCTAAAATGCCCTTTTAAATTTCTGGGCAGTAGTTATTTAGTACTTTGCAATTTTTGACTCCTTTGCTAAAATTAGTCCACAAATAAATCTACACCACCTTTTCCAGTGATTTCACTTAGATAAGTTAGAAAACTCATAGATCTAACTCTAGAACTTGACCACACTCAAAAATTCGAAATATAATAAGAGATATGGTTATTTGAATTTCATGTTCCATTTTCACCAAAATCTGATTTTCAACCCTTTGTGATTTCTAAGAAACTTTCATGTTTTTGTTGGGCTTCGGCACAGAAACGTACAGCGGAAATTAAATTTTAAAGCAATTTTCGAAACCCTAAAACAGGATCCATGCGGAAAATCAATTAATTCAGAGGTTTAGAGATTATACCAGATATGAAAAACGAGAATCTAAAACCGACTGCGCCTCAAATCTCCAACATAATACAAACCGATTGCGCCTCTACGGTATCCATATCGAACGCAGCACTTACGAGCAGGTCGAACGATTACGCAATAAGAAGGACTTCACAGTACTAGCCACCAAAAGGAATGGATTTTACTAAACTGTTTTCTCTCTAGTCTCTCTCTAAGAACAGCTAGGGTTTTTCAATTATGATATCACCCTAAGTAGTCGCTATATATCATATATATAGTAGTTAAAAGAATTAATCAAATCAAAACCTAATTTCATAAAATCGAATTATATATATATATCTCTTAATTAAGTCTTACTTAATTAATATACATATATACAAATTATCCTTTTAATTTAAATTAAGTGATTTAAATACTATTAATCATATTAATATATTTAAATCCTTAAAATTTAAATTAATTCCCTTTAAATAACGTTCTATGTGTGTGACCCTATAGGTTATTATTACGTTGGCAATAATTTTAAAATCATATTATAAAATTATAAGCGTTGAGCTTGCATCTAGTAATGCATCATCGCTACCAAGTAATAATAAGATCGATGATTCGATGCAACCTTTTCGTGACCAATGTTTCAATGTAATTTAATCCTTTTAACCTTAATATCCTAGATTAAACTCGAGTCATGGAATGTGTCATACTCTTCATAATTTAATCGAGTTTTCTTGATCAATGAGTAGACTATATGAAACAAATCACTATTTGAGCATGGCCATGCATTTCATAGTCCTACTCAATCAAGAGAACTATGGATATCACCCATAATATATAGGATGGTTAAATTCCATCTAGATCACTCATATTTCTCACACGATTAATGATGAACCCAATAATCACCTTTATAGTCCACCTATTAAAGGTGACATTTGATGATATCAAAGTACATAAATTCTCGTAGTAATATAGTGATTTGTGTCGGAGGACCATTACATCATTGTCACTATGAGAATTGCTAATGACACTTCGCATAATGCTCCATATAGAATTCTCATGGTGGGTCCGTCAAAGACATCGTTCTTTAACATGTACCTATGCATTGACTTAATATCTCATATATTTATGACCAATGAGATTTGGTCATTGATCGATCACATCTTAGTCTCAATGCATCATTGTTGTCCCATCAACAATGATACTCGATCAGGGACATTTAAGAACAACGATACTAATGGTAATATATAATCTCATGTTCAAGTCACATACTTGAAACTATATAATTTGTATCACTATTCTAAGGAATTTTATTATGTTAACAATTATATTACTCGATAAATAAAACCATAATAAAATCATATATTTATTCAATCAAATATAATATCAAAGCGTTAAGCAATTATATCAAATAATTGGCCTCTAGGGCATAAACTCTAACGATGTCTCCCACTTGCACTAGAGCCAATCACTCATGTATCTAATACCCATGGAACTAGTGTGACCGTGAAGTAGGTAGCCCTGCTGCGACAAAGCCTTGATTAGTGGATCTCGCAACATTATCATCTATTGGCACTCTTCCTATATGTACATCTCCTCTATCAATGATTTCACGGATGATATGGTACCGCCTACTAAGTATATGCTTGGATCGTTGGTGAGATCACGGGTTCTTAGCTTTGTGCAATGGATCCATTATTATCACAAAGATATAAACAACCGGATCAACAATGGTTGGAACAACACCAACTTCAGTGATGAACTTTTTAATCCATACAGCCTCCTTGGATGCACTAGAAGCAGCAATATACTAAATTTCTACATTGTAGAATAACATCGTCTCTTGCTTCGAACTTTTCCAGCTAACAACACCACCATTAAGGCAAAACACAAAACCTGACTGAGACTTATAGTCATCATTGTCAGTCTAGAAACTAGCATATGTGTAACCCTTTACTGCTAGTTCGTCTTCATCTCCATATACCAAGAATGAATCCTTAGTCCTTTTCAGGTACTTGAGGATATTCTTGGCTCACATCGATGACCTTCACCGATTCACCGGTATCTGCTTCGTCATGCTCAAAGCATCTGAGACATCAGGACGAGTACATATCATTGCATACATGATAGATCCAATTCTCAAGAAGCATAAGGGATCTTTCTCATACGCTCCTCATCATCTTGTGATTTAGGACATTGGGCCTTAGAGATCTTTACACCATGAGTCACGGGTAAGTTTCCTCTTTTCGCCTCTTGCATCTTTGAAATAGTTTCAATACTTTATCAATATATGTACTTTGACTTCAGTAGAGCATTTTCTTGATCTATCTCTATAGATCTTGATACCTAAAATGTGGCGGCAAAGATCGCCCAAATCTTTCATGGAGAAACATTTTCCTAACCATGTTTTTCATGACTGTAAGGATGGAATGTCATTCCAATAATTAATATGTCATCAACATATAATACTAGGAATACAATGTGACTCCTACTAACCTTCTTATATACACAAGGTTCATCTTCATTTTTAATAAAGCCAAATTCTTTGGTGATTCATCAAATCGAAGATTCCAACTCTAAGAGGCTTGCTTCAATCCATAAATGGATCAAGAAACTTACATACCTTTCCAAAGCATCCTTTGGAGTGACAAAACCCTCAAAGGTTGTGTCATATACACATCCTCAAGGAGATTTCCGTTAAGGAAAGCGGTTTTTGACATCCATCGCCAGATTTCGTAATCATAAAAAGTCGCAATAGCAAGTAAGATCTGATGGATTTAACCATTGCCCTTCGGAGAGAAGGTTTCATCATAGTCAACACCTTGAATTTGTTTGAAACCTTTTGCTACCAATCGGCCTTTATAAGTTTGTACATTACCATCAATGTCGGTTTCTTCTTGAAAACCCACTTGCACCCGATTGGTTTTACCCTTGGTGGATCAACCAATTCCATACTTGGTTAGTATACATGGAGTCCATCTCGCATTTCATGGCTTCAAGCCATTTCTCGAGAATCTGGTCCATTCATAGCTTCTTGGTAGGAAGCAGCTCATCTTGATCTATGAGCATCACATCGCCGTTTTGAGTCACAAGATATCCATAATATCTCTCGAGCTCTTGGCGTGTCCTACCGAGATCTATGAATGACTTGTGTAATTTAAGCAGTTCACTTTCCACAATTTCTTGTGGTTCCCGCTCATGTTCCAACTTCAGTTCAATGATATTTTGTGGTTCTCGAATTTCTTGAGTTCTACTTTCTCCCAACTGTTTCCTTTTAGAGACAAATTCTCTTTCTAGAAAAATACAGTTCGAGCAACAACCACTTTGTTCTCGGATGGTTTGTAGAAATAATACCCTTTTTTGTTTCTTTTGGGTATCCCACAAAATTACATTTGTCGATTTGGGTTCGAGCTTGTCGAGAATCCGGGGCGTTTCTAACGCCCTCGCAACCCCAAATCTTCATGAACGACATATACTAGGGCGTTTCCCAAAGTCCATATTTCATATGGTGTCTTGAACCATCTTTGTAGGAACACGGTTAAGTGTGAATGCGGTGTCTCTAGGGCATGACCCCGAAGCTTATTGGAAGATCTGCATGACTCATCATTGATCGTATCATGTCCAACAAGGTTCGATTCCTCCTCTCGATACACCATTCCATTCGCGGTGTTCCAGGTGGAGTGAGTGTGATATAATACCACACTCCTTTAGAAGGTCATCAAAGTCTTGGCTTATGTATTCACCTCCTCGATCGGATCAAAGGGTTTTTATGCTTTTGCCAAATTGGTTTTGAACTTCATTCTTAAATTCCTTGAACTTTTCAAAGGATTGGATTTGTGTCTCATAAGATACATATATCCATATCTACTAAAGTCGTCAATAAATGTAATGAAGTAATAAACCTACCTCTTGCTAACTGAACTCATGGGTCCATACATCACTATGTATAAGTCCCAATATATCGCTAGCCCGATTCACCGTGTCCGATGAAAGAGGCTTTAGTCATCTTGCCTAATAAACAAGACTCGCTTTTCTCATATGATTTAAAATCAAATGAATCCAAGAACCCATCTTTATGGAGTTTGGATATCGTTTCTCATTTATATGGCCTAAAGGACGATTCTTGCAGAGATATGTCGATTTGAATCATTTGATTTAAATCGTTTTGTATTTATGTTATAGATAGGCATTTCTAAATCAAGAATATAGAGACCGTTAAACAATTGTGCAACACCATAACAAATATCATTTAAGTAAAACAAACAACGATTATTCTTTATTATAAATGAAAAACCTTTCTTGTCCAAACAAGAAACAGAAATAATGTTTTTGCTTATAGCAGGCACAAAATAACAATATTCTAATTCTAAAACTAGCCCAGGTGGGCAAAGATAAATGATAAGTTCTACGGCGGTCTGCAACAACTTTTGCTCTATTTCCAACTCGTCAGAGGTCAACCTCTCCTTTCACCTAAAGTTCTACTCCTTGAGTCCCCGCACATTAACACAAATGTGAGAACCACATCCGATATCAATACCCATGATGTAGAAGTAGATAAGTTGACTTCTATAACATATATACGAATCAAGTCGTACTTCCTTTTCTTTTCTTCACTTCTTCGAGATAAGCATGCAGTTCCTTTTCCAATGTCCGGGTTTTCCATGTAAGTGACATTCTCCTTCTTTAGCCACCCCACCTTTAGGTTTTAAAGCCCTGTTTAGTTTTGGAATTGGGTTTGGCAAAAGATTTAGATCCTATCTTCTTCTTTCCTTTCAATTTCCCTTAGCATTCCCCTTTGCACCATCATTATGGGGCGGGTCTGCCTTTTTCATGTTGTTCTCATGTAGTTCTTAACATGCTCAACAACTTCGATAAGGGGTTTCTCAATTTCATTCATAAGATAGTTCATAACAAATTGAGAGTAGCTGCTGTTCAAAGATTGCAAAACAAGGTCAGTTTGGGCTTCCGGAGTGATTGGAAAACCCAACCTATTAAGTTACTAAATATACCCAATCATTTTCAGCACACGTGGACCAACTGGATCACGTTCACCCATTTTGCAGTGATACAACGCCTTTCTTGTATCATACCTCTCCTGTCGAGCATGCCCTTTGAACAATTTCTTGAGATGGTCGATCATCTCATAAGCATCCATCAACTCATGTTGCTTCTGAAGCTCAGCATTCATGGTTGCTAGCATGACACAACTCACATCTAGAGCATCATCTTAATGCTTCTTGTAAGCATTGTGCTCCGCACGTGGTGCAGTGACAGCTGGTGCTGCAGGAATGGGCCCATCAAGGACATATAGCTTACGCTCTTGTTTGAGGACAATCCTCAAGTTCTATGCTACCAAGGAAATTAATTCCACTTAGCTTGTCCTTTTCAAGGACCGATCGTAATGAAAGACTATTTTGTGTTGTTGTTGTTTGCCATTTGATATCTATAATTTATAAGTGCAACAATAATAAGTCAAATTCTGAGTTGATATTATATAATTGATAATAGTACATTCAAAATATACCTCCCACTATTTTATTCAAATTAATAACCCTCACCATTAATTCGGAAAGCATTTTCTATTAAATCTTTCTAGTGAGCCAAGATCCATATTTCATTATGCCTTAAGTTAGCTTTGGCTATTCTCTCAAAACATAATTATTTAGGTAGACAACCCTTTCTCAATTATATCATATATAACTCCTGGATAGTTTGGTAAACAACATTTGTTTCTAGTCCATCTAATGGTACCAACCAAACTCTATGCCTCTAAGTCCACAATCCTATTGAGATAACTTAGTTAAATCGGGCCCAATGATTTTAATAGTTTGGATATCATAATTATCCTATCGCATCTTACCTAGATAAATAGGGTACTTTGCTTTGGCAAACCTACATCTATTGATCAAGGTCTTGATGAGTGTTATTCATTGGAAGGCATCCGATTTAGACTTAATAATTTAATGAGGGATTTTATTAATTTAGATCTCACCAATTTTAATCTTATTAAGCATGCACATTATTAATCATATCATATCGCATACAAGCATAAATAAAGTGTAAAATTAAATGTGTCACAGTTATGGCCCAATCAACTGTCAATCTTTTCAAGCTAATGAAAGATTGAAGGTCAATCTAAGGTGGTAAAAGATCTTAAAATAAATAGCTTCCTTGGATCTTCCTCTAGCATGCGCCTCCTCTCCATCATCATCTTTCCATTGTGTTCTCCATCTTGACATCTTCATCAATTACAGATTATTACATGACATAAAGAAACCTCGAGTTACATTCGAGGGGATTTAGATGAGAAGAGAATATTACATTAGAATTTATAGAAAGGCACGACATTCAAGCCGTATTTCAAAACCAAAAACCACTAACCTATGGGTCAAAAGGCCATAACTGTGCACCATGCATATCACAATAAGCACATAACAATTTATATATAATTAAAGAAAACTATATATAAAATATAGGGAACACGACCATCGTGAGCTACCAGTTTCGATTTAATCATATTAAAATGAATAACAGTACACCCAAAATTTATCATATATTTCCAGTTTCGATTAATCATATTAAAATGATTCTTCATGCTTCTAATCCGATTAGAATAGTTATATTGTTATTCCATAGATTAAAGATACGATTAACGATTATCATCATATATATTACCGAATACACATACAACGGAATATCATATATTCAATTTTATATCGGTAAACATGCATCATCATATATCATATATATCGAATACAATTAAAACACGTAATCTGAATTAATCATTTCGCAAGTAGCTTTAATACCACTTTATTGGAGCTTCGATGTTTAAACGCACAATGAAATTAAAATTTTAAAGCAATTTCCGAAACCCCCATGCGAAAAATCAATTAATTCAGAGGTTTAGAGATTATACCAAATATGAAAAACGAGAATCTGAAACCGACTGCCCCTCGAATCTCCAATGCAATACAAACCAATTGCGCCTCTACGGTATCCACACGAACGCCGCACGAACCATCGAACGATTCTACAATAAGAAGGACTTGCGGTACTAGCCACCAAAAGGAATGGATTTTCTGAAACTGTTTTCTCTCTAGTCTCTCTCTAAGAGCGGCTAGGGTTTTTCAATTATGATATCACCCTAAGTAATGCTATATATCATATATATATAGTAGTTAAAAGGAATTAATCAAATCAAAACCTAATTTCATAAAATCCGAATATATATATATATATATCTCTTAATTAAGTCTTACTTAATTAATATACATATATACATAATTATCCTTTTAATTTAAATTCGTGATTTAAATACTATTAATCATATTAATATATTTAAATCCTTAAAATTTAAATTAATTCCCTTTAAATAACGTTCTATGTGTGTGACTTATAGGTTATTATTACGTTGGCAATAATTTTAAAATCATATTATAAAATTATAAGCGTTGAGCGGCATCTAGTAATGCATCACCGCTACCCAAGTAATAATAAGATCGATGATTCGATGCAACCTTTTCGTGACCAATGTTTCAATGTAATTTAATCCTTTTAACCTTAATATCCTAGATTAAACTCGAGTCATGGAATGTGTCATACTCTTCATAATTTAATCTCGAGTTTTCTTGATCAATGAGTAGACTATATGAAACAAATCACTATTTGAGCATGGCCATGCATTTCATAGTCCTACTCAATCAAGAGGCCTATGGATATCACCCATAATATATAGGATGGTTAAATTCCATCTAGATCACTCATATTTCTCACACGATTAATGATGAACCCAATAATCACCTTTATAGTCCACCCTATTAAAGGTGACATTTGATGATATCAAAGTACATAAATTCTCGTGTAGTAATATAGTGATTTCAGGTCGGAGGACCATTACATCATTATCACTATGAGAATTGCTAATGACACTTAGCATAATGCTCCATATAGAATTCTCATGGTGGAGTGCATCCAAATTACATCGTTTCTTTAACATGTACCTATGCATTGACTTAATATCTCATATATTTATGACCAATGAGATTTGGTCATCGGATCGATCCACATACTAGTCTCAATGCATCATTGTTGTCCCATCAACAATGATACTCGACTAGGGACATTTAAGAACACTGATACTAATGGTAATATATAATCTCATGTTCAAGTCACATATTTAAAACTATATAATTTGTATCACTATTCTAAGGAATTTAATTATGTTAACAATTATATTACGCAGTAAATAAAACCATAATAAAATCATATATTTATTCAATCAAATATAATATCAAAACGTTAAGCAATTATATCAAATAATTGGCCTCTAGGGCATAAACTCTAACAATTTTCACATAATAAACAACATAACTCATCATAACACTTACTAATACTACATATACCCATGATTTTCATCAGTCCAATGCTTTTATTATGACTTTCATCATAATCCACGTAAACAGATCATTTCCACAATTTAATAAGGAATAAATACAAAGGATTATTCACCATGCATGTGATAATCCACATAGACAGGTTATTCTCAACAGAATAATAAATAATGGAACGTGTCAGGCATAGCATAAACGCATGTACATGATATTAAGCGAATAATAAATAATGGAACAGTCGGCGTAAGCGCATGTACGATGGGAAATTTCGACATTAATAAATAATGGAACAAGGTCCCGCCAGAACGTAAGCGCATGAGACATGATATTAGACATAATAATAAAAAGCGAGAATATTAGAAGAATTTCACCATGTATGCGGTACTCAGCCATAAACAAAGTTATTCAACGAGAATAATAAGAATGGAATAACAAAAAGAATTTCACCATGTATGCGGTACTTCGCATATACAAGTTATTCCAACATAATAATAAAGAATGGAATAACAGAAGTTCTCTTCATGAATACGAAATAAAATAATACCCCTTACGAGTACAACAAATAATATCCCTTACGAGTACAACAAATAATATCCCTTACGAGTACAACAAATAATATCCCTTACGAGTACAACAAATAATATCCTTTATGAGTACAACAAATAATATCCCTTACGAGTACAACAAATAATATCCCTTACGAGTACAACAAATAATATCCCTTACCTTAGAAGCAACTGGATATAGTGAAGTAGCAGAATACTTTTCTTCTTTCTCTCTATAGTTTCTCTCTCTAGAGTTTAAGTGAATTCATAAGAAATAATGAAGGACTGAGCTTCTATTTATAGGAGAATGTACTGAATAGTAACTAATTCATGAATGGTCCAGATTAATTTACATCTAAACGGATGGTCCATATTGGTTTACTATTAAAACTTAAAGCAACGGTCCATACTGATTTACTATTAAAACTTTAAACCAACGATCCATATTGATTTACTATTATAACTTTCCACCAGCGGTCCATATTGATTTACTATTATATCTTCAACCAACGGTCTGAAAAATGAGCAAATCTCCTCATGGAATAATATTGTACCTAAAAATGATTTGGACCGAAAAGAAATATATTTTATGGGTGAATAGTACCTCGTGAATAGTAACTCGTGAATAGTAACTCTGACATGAAAAGTGCCCCGAATACCCGATTGAATAATATAATCTCCAGACATCAATTATTATCGAAACAAATGTCGATTTTCACTAACATAAATAATTCCAACACAATGGAACTATAAAATTCATCTTTAATCAACACGAACTTATTCATCATTAATATTATAATTCACAATATTTAACAACCAGGTCGTTCGTAGGAAAGAGGGGGCTTTTCGATAAGGATTTCTCCTTATATGGCATGCAATTAGGTGACCAAACTCTCCTTGTAAGAGAACTTAGACATTGTCAATATTGTAAATAATAATATGAATAACTTTGCTTAGTCTCAATTATTGATTTAATAATATATCATATTATGCAGATATTCGTAATAAGAATTGAATCAATAATATGAGAGATATGATGCTGCAATTACTGTAGCAATAATTGAGTATAACTGAGTGACTTCTCACGTAAGCATCAATAATTAATACCGTGTGCTACTATGAAATCACGCGTATTACTGTACTTTTACTACCGGGTAGTTCAATAGTTAACGGTAAAACTTTCGTCGTTATTTTCATAAAAGATTTTTGTCATTTTCTCAATCCGACAATAATTCCGTTGTGGGGTCCACCAATGATTGTACCGTCGTACGGATATTCCCCAACAAAAAGAATATTTCCCGATAAAATGAATATTTTATAACCACTTGCTTAATTTGCAAAATTTATAAATATCACCCTTAACTTTAATCCTTTTATCAATTTAATCATGTACTAAATAACATAATAATTATAAGAAAATTAAATACTTTCATTTCATAAAATTTGGGGTCTCACAATTTAGTTGGTGAACCACCCTACACATAGCCATTTGCCTACAACTCCAGATCTCAGCCATTTCACTATCTAAATACATTACATACAAGTCATTTATAAGATCAAGAGAGAGAGAAAGTCACATTTTAGTTTCATTTGTGCACAAACACACCATCAAGTCTTCTCTCTCTAAAACCCATGAAATCTTAAGGTATTTCAGTCCCAAATCAAAGCCTCACTAACCCCATAACAAATCAGAAGCCCAGATTCAAGATAGTTCATAGAAAGGTATAAACTTAACCCTAGAAAATATGACATTGATCCTCTGTTAGATGTTAGTTTGTTTGTGTTAAAAATGTTGATTATAGTGTTATTAAGTGATCTGTGTTGATAGATGTTAGATCAATAACATCAATAGGCTCGGATTTGAAGATTTTCAAAATTTGGAAAACTAAGAACTATGGTATGACAACCTAATGTCAGGTCCCATATATCTCAGTCTGTTATGTATTTTTGTTGTTTAAAGCTTTGATCTCGTACTATGCTATGAGCTCTTGGAACTGAAACTTGAACCAAGGTCAGAACATGATCAGATTTCAAGTTATTCGTGGTCAAATTTCGTTAACCGGCATTGACCGGACATTTCTAGGTAACCCAGATTTGCCCAGAAAGGGCCTGACAAGATTTTCAAGCGTCTAGTCTGTCAGTGTGTTGTTGTTGATGCATCTAAGTTGTCGTATGTTGCTTATACTACATTCTGGTGTGTTTAGATTACATTAACATTAAACATGTTAGATTTTATGGACGGTCAAACCAAGCAACTTGACCATGTGTTCTGTTTTCTGGGTAACCTAGAAAATATATGAACACGGTCTCTGACATGGTTTGACTTATGATAACGGTTGATTCTGTTATTGTTATATGTGTTTTAGATGATAGATCTCTTCCTTGTCATGTTGGCTACACACTTCATACTTTAGATCACACAAAAATTACATGAACAGAAAGTTGTGGAAGCCCAAAGTAGCCTCACGAACTGTTCTTCATTTCTGGGTAACCCAAAAATGAAGAACAGCTCTGACAGCCACTTTGCATGCTTAGATCTACTTATTGTGATGTTGTTTGATCATGTTTGTTGTTGGGTCTTGTAGTGGTGCATTTGTACTACACGATCTGACCAGAAACATGCCCTCAAACATCAAGATCTGACAGATATAGATGGTCAAACATGGTCTCTCGAAACTGGCTATGAATGTTCTTGAGGACTCAAGAACACCTAAGGCGACAGATTTTGTCGCTAAAGGCAATAGCGACAGGTTAATTAATTTTATTTAATTTATTTTCCAAAAATAATTTAAAAATAGAAATTAATTATTAAAAATTCAAAAATAGTTGTAAAAATTATTTAAAGTTATAAAAATTAACTTTTAATAATTTGACATATTTTTCATAAATATTAATATTTATTTGGATATTATTGATATTTTATTTATTTAATAAATACATTAAATAAATTAATTAAAAATGATTTTATTATATTAAAAATCATTTTAAATGATAAAAGGTATTTAATAATATTTTAAGTTATAAAATATAACTTTTAATATTTTAAGACAAATTTCATTAATTATTTAATATTAATGATATTAGATTTATTTAATAATTATATTAAATAAATTAATTAAAAATGATTTTAATATTAGAAAAATCATTTTAAATGAAAATAAATAGTTTAAAAATATTTTAAGTTATAAAATATAACTTTTGATATTTAAAGGTAAATTTCATTAATAATTTAATATTAATGATAATAGTTTTATTTAATAATTATATTAAATAAATAATTTAAAATGGTTTTATTTATTTAAAATCATTTAAAAAGGATATAAATGAATTAAAAAATATTTTAAGTTATAATTAATGACTTTTAATATTTTGATAAATAATACATTAATATTTAAATATTAATGGTAATTATTTAAAAATGATTTTAATTGTTTTAAAAATCATTTAAGGGTAATAAAAATGTTTTAAAAATATTTTGAGTTATTATAAATAACTTTAATATTTTGGCAATGGTTTCATTAATAATTTAATATTAATTAAATATTAATGATAATAGAATTATTTAATATTTAAATCATTTAAAAATGATTCCGGTGTTTAAAAATCATGATAAATTATAATAATTATTTTAAAATTATTATAAAGCTATGAAAAATAATTCGACTGATATTTAAAATATCTAAACGAATATTGAACTACACGATAGAGTTTTAGACTCGATAATTACCTGATAAAGCCGTCGGTACATTGAAATATTTCAGAAATTGATCTGAACTTATATAATTTGACTAGAATCGTGTTTGTTTGTGAACCAATGATTTATTAAACCTATGTGACAATGTGATTAGGTTATGTCATTTGCAAAATAGCGATCTTATGTGATATGATATATTATTCTAATCGAACGAATGATCTTATTAATGATAGGTTGTGATATAAAAGATAAATCTAAGTTGCGTTATTGTAAGCAGCAACTCAGGCAATTATCTTAACTTTGCATTTACTTTATGCGATGAACATATATAAGCTAGAATCTAGACTATTCATTTCCATTTATTTAAATATCTTAACCTTGTATATACTTATGCAATGATCCTGTATAAGTAAGTTATTAGATTATAATCTGTTGTACAAGTTCTTTAATTACATTATTATAGATAAAAAATATATATTCTGTTCGTTAATTTCTAAATATGGTTAGACAAGTGTCCTCACTTGGATAATCATTGTATTTAATCACATGTTGATACATACTTATTGGTTTCCAGTATGTATACCCTAGTTAAAAGATCGTCTAAGCTATTTGATTGATTTAGACACAAACTTAATAATATTGTTGAATAAGATAGAACTTTATTGTATCCAACCAGATTGTTTTGGTTCGGATTCCCGACTAAGTATGAATATCCCGTACATAGGAAAACTTTTGTGCACCTAATGTGGATAAGATGAATGATAATATCGTTCTTGCATGTAGTATTGATCGTCTGAGGCATAATGGTGATCACCCCCGTGCTCATATAAGTTATGACGGTTTACAGATGAATTTCTGTTTAACCTTTTTCAAAATAGAAAACAATGTTTATAGTTTGTCGACTGATCTCCAGTTATAGTCAATACGTAGTTTCAAAAATTTGGTATAGAATTGATATGTTGTTATTATTGGTTCAACTTACTTCACAACTGTTGATTCGTTTGTAGAAGTGTCGTACAAAGAAAATATTTACTACTTTTCGACTAATAATTATTATTTATTTATTACTTGTTGGGCAATCAAATGCTCATCTTTGTTTTAAATTAAAATGTTTTTCGACTAAGCGTGATCAACCGAAAGTTCTTGCCAAGAACAAAAGGAAAGGAAAGATTGCGAGAATAAGTTCTATGCTATCATATGTAATAACTAGACTTTTGAAAGACTATGATATTTATTAGTATCATGTAATGCAATATTTAAAGGTTGAAACACGGGATTCAAACTCGATATGTAAATTAAGTTTAAAATTTTATTATTATTATTATTATTATTAGTATTATTCCGCTCATAGAAATGGTATCGTAAAGCACTTAGAGTTGGGGTTTCAAGTACATTGAATTTGGGGCGTCACGAGGTTGGTATCGAGCTTAGGGTTAGAAACCTTAGGTGGGATAGACCTTAGGCTATAACCTTAGAACATAGGGAAACATTAAAAATACAAATAACTCATATAGAGTTTAAAAAGAGATGAATTGAATGAATTCATCGTAAAACCAAATAAAAGATAACTTATATAAAACTATTATTTACTGTGTGTACATACTATATGCTAATTAGGATAATTTATGTGTGTAGATGTCAGGTGGAAAAGGATTAGGATACCCTCAGATCGTAAAGAAGGAGCTAATATCAAAGCCAATCGCTGAAATAGAGGCTCACGGTTGCAAGCAACCACGATGAGGTGGTGGTATTGGAAAAGCGTAGTACGAGATCCGAAATAATAGAATTGATGAGATAGTGATTTAGACACTAAAGTTGGAGCTGATCGAACATCAATAGAGGTACAGAATCTGCAGAACAAGGTTTCTTCTCTAGAAAAGCTGTGGGAAATAGAAAAACTGCTAAATAGACAATTACGAAAGGCGTTAATAGAAACTATGGAAGAACAAGATAAGCTTAAAATTCAAATTGATCAAATGGGAACCAGAAGCAACAAATCGTAATGCAACTCCGAGCAAGAAGGGGAAAAGAAAGATGAAAAACCGCGACTTAGGAAATCCTGATAACAATCAAGGGAACCTTAACCGAATAGAAAAGTTTACCAATTATGACAAGAAACATGAAGGCTTGTGCAGAAAAGGGAAAACCGTTTACTACAATTGCGGACATGAGGGACATATCTCTCCTCATTGTCCCAATTCGAAGCAAGGTGTATGTTTTATCTGTGGAATAGAAGGTCATCAGGCGAAAGGTTGTCCAAGATCTAAAAAAAAATGTAGTGAACCAGTAGTATAAGTACTGTTAGATTATGCGTGTTCTATGATAAGTATGTCTGTATAATATAATATTCTCAAACTTTTGTATAAGTTGTAATAGTAAATCCGACTTTTGTTGTTGCAAAGGGGATATGTGTTATGTTATGTAAAGTACTATGACTTAGTTAAATGAATGTGAATTTATGTTTGATTAATGAAATAAGTTTTGTATAAAACTTTGTGTTATATGTTAAACTTATATAATAAGGTTTAGAATGTAAGTTAAATTTATGATTTTATTTAATTAGATAATGCCAAGAGCGTCGAACTCGAAATCAAAGGGTGAAGAATCATCAACAACGTTGGGGACAACAACCAGATCCGATGCAGAACTTCGCGAACATGGTAGCTCAAGCCATGCAGCAGGGAATACCAGCTGCAAAAAACCCGCCAGATAAACCCTTGACAAACTTCAAAGATTTTAAGGCTGTAGGACCACCAGAATTTAAAGGTACAACTGACCCTATAGAAGCCCAGACTTGGGTTAAGGAAATTGAAAAGGCATTTGTAATAGCTAGGGTAGCTGAGGGGAAAAAGATCGCTTTTGCCACCTATATGATGAAAGGGGAGGCGAACTTTTGGTGGGAAGCAAATCAAGCGAGGGCAGGTGAAGGTGTAGTTACATGGGCTAGGTTTAAAACTTTGTTTTTTGAAAACTATCTATCAGTTAGTGTGCAGACGAGGATGGAGGTGAAATTTTTGGAGTTAAAGTAGGATAACATGACGGTGTCAGAGTACGCCGCAAAGTTCAATGAGTAGGCTAGGTTCGCTCCGCAACAAGTTGATACGGAGGCTAGGAAGACGAGAAGGTTTGAGCTGGGATTAAAACCCTGGCTCTACAACAAGGTGGCGGTGTTGCAGATCTCTACATTTGCAGCACGCATGGAAAAGGCTATCATAGCCGAGGAGGGAAGTGAGGCCATGCACCTCTACAACAAGGAAAAAAAGAATTAAGGGCAAAGTCGAGGGAGCTGTGAAGGTGGAAATTAATAGTGGGAGTAGGAGTGGCAACATGAAAAGAAAAGTGAGCAATTTTGGGAATGTTCAAGTGAAGCAGGAAGGTGTCAAGAAGGCTGTGTGAAGTGTGGAAACTATGGGAAGAATCACTCAGGTGAGTGTCTGAAGGGGAAATTCGTGTGTTACAAGTGCGGGCATGAGGGCCATATCTCTCCCAACTGCCCCAATCCAAAGATGAACAATCAGTGTTTTCTATGCGAATTGACTGAACATAAGGTGAAAGATTGTCCAAAGAGGAAAATGGATGCAGGGAGTGTGACTATGGGTAAAGGCAGCGGGACTCTGGCGATCACGAGACCAACGTCATCAAGCAAACCAACCAAACCAACCGCGAGAGTCTTCAACATGATGGTCCAGGATACCGTGGCAGCTGGTGATGGAAATCCAGGTATTATTCGTATAACTTTTATTTTTGTATATATGATTTCCTTATATATAGTAAATTATTTTATAAAGAAATTTTGAAGGAGGAATTTGAGTTCTTTTAGAAATCAAATTTTCCGTTTAATCAGATAGACAAGCTTTATGTTGAATAGTTAAAGATCAGTTCGATCGAATCTGTTCAACATCTACTTGAAATGAATACGTATGCTATGTACCCTGGTATGTATAAGTTTTAAAACAGTGATTCCGGGGACGGAATCTTTATAAGGGAGGGTGAATGTAACAACCCGATATTTTTTATATAAATAAATAAGAAATTTTGCATGTAATTTTTTTTTATTTTAAAGGTGGGAATATGTGCTAGGTAATGTGTATGTATATATGTGATAAATAAAATTTATTTATTACATGAATAATTTCAAATAATTTTATTTTAGAATTATTGATTATTATAAAGTATATTCTTATAATAATTAATTTTATAGTAGAAATATTTTTATTAGTTATTTTCCATAAAAATATGATTATATTATTTAAATAATATATGAAATGATTATAGAATTATTATAATAATTATTTTATTTTATTATGTGAATTTATTTTAGATTAGTTAAGTTAATTACTTTTAACTTTATTAATAATGATTTGTGCAAGATAAATCAGATATGGAATCCAAACCCTAATTTTGGATTTTGATCAAGGAATGAGAATATTAATATAATATTAATTATATTTTAGTAATATAAATATGTACTGTATATGTGTAATGTTAATGTGTGGAACAGTTTTAATGTAAAATGACAAAACCCTAGTATTACTAGGATAAACCCTAATTTAAAACTCATACCGGAGTTTACGATTATGTTAAGGTGATTAATAACAAGTGTTAAAATTATAATTGTTAATTAGGAAAACCCTAATTTTTGAAAACCTAATTAATATTTATAAACCCTAATTTCTATATTTAAAACCCTAATTTTCAAATGGAAAACCCTAATTTGCTAAATTGGTAACTCTAATTGTTAATTGTAAGCTAAATGCTAATTATTGGACATTAAAACCCTAATGTTCATGTACAATGTAATTAGAAAATTAAACATAATTAGGAAACCCTAATTTTCAAAATTAGAAAGTTAAAGTTTTATTTTAATTTAAACCCTAAAATGAAATACTAGAAATCCATTTTTTGGAAGCCCTAAGGGTTAAACCCTAAGGGTTTTGCCAAGTTACATTTGTACCATTAAAATCCTAAGCCAAAAGACCATTATGTCCTTCTTGCATTATTTAAGCTAACTTGTCAAATTGGCTAAGGCTTTAGTTGGTGAACCACCCTACACATAGCCATGTGCCTACAACTCCAAATTTCAGCTATTTCACCATCTAAATACATTGTATACAAGTCATTTATAAGATCAAGAAAGAGAGAAAGTCACATTTTAGTCTCATTTGTGCACAAACACACCATCAAGTCTTCTCTCTCTAAAACCCACGAAATCGTAAGGTATTTCAGTCCCAAATCAAAGCCCCACTAACCCCATAACAAATCAGAAGCCCAGATTCAAGATAGTTCATAGAAAGGTATAAACCTAACCCTAGAAAATCTGACCTTGATCCTCTGTTAGATGTTAGTTTTTTTGTGTTAAACATGTTGATTATAGTGTTATTAAGTGATCTGGGTTGATAGATGTTAGATCCATAACATCTATAGGCTCGAATTTGAAGATTTTCAAAATTTGGAAAATTGAGAACTATGGTATGACAACCTAATGTCAGGTCCCAAAGATCTCAGTCTGTTATGTGCTTTTTTTGTTTAATGCTTTGATCTCGTCGTATGCTATGAACTCTTGGAACTGAAACTTGAACCAAGGTCAGAACATGATCAGATTTCAAGTTATTCGTGGTCAAATCACGTTGACCGGCATTGACCGGACATTTCTGGGTACCCCATATTTGCCCAGAAAAGGCCTGACAAGATTTTCAAGCATCTAGATCAGTCAGCGTGTTGTTGATTTGTTGTTGTTGATGCATCTAAGTTGTTGTATGTTGCTTATACTACATTCTAGTGTCTTTAGATTACATTAACATTAAACATGTTAGATTTTATGGATGGTCAAATCAGGCAGCTTGACCATGTGTTCTGTTTTCTGGGTAACCCAAAAAACATATGAACAAGGTCTCTGACATGGTTTGACCGGATTATAACTGTGACGCCCCCAAAATTAGGTATACATCACCCATCTTGGGTCGCCACTTACATGGTACATAAATTCAAATACAACTTAATAATACAACTGTCGTGTACAATACGACAAAGCATAAACTTTGAGTTTGAATACAAATATTGTCTACTAGAGATTATACAAACTCAAAACGAGTCCTTATTACAATTAGTATTACACTATTTCACAGAATAGTGAGGACTACTAATGCTATCATCTGGTCCATCACTCTGTTCCCTGACTAGTCCCTACTACGTTCTCATTTCCTGAAGAGAACAATAAAAGTAAAAGGGTGAGCTCAACTAGCCCAGTAGAAAATATTATAACTAAGATAATGCAGAATATATTATCGTTAGCCTTCAACAGTGTTAAACTGATACAATATAACAACCATCAAGTTTAACTGCAGCGGGACAAGCAATCCATTAAAAGAGTCAAGTAGAGAATAAAATCTACTATCTTTTATGATTTAGAAGGTTTTCATCACTTTTATCATTTGGGACTCAAATTTTAATAAATAATCCACATCATTGAATCACCTTACACACTACTACCGAGGATATTCTTTAGTATCACGACCACAATTATCCATGCACTACGGGCCAAGAATATTTGTGTATTCATTAATGGTCATGATCATGCCAACAACTATCCATCAATGCACTACGAGCCAATGAGGACTTTTACCACATCATTTGTAACATTACGGTCATGATTACACCGAATAATCCCTGGTCATAATCATACCAAGTCCATCTATGCACTATAGGCCACAGATGACTTTCAACAAAATATAAACATGAGGATGATGACAATGATATAAGAATTCAATAAAACAAGTTCAAGAATTATTTTATCCAGGAACTAATAACGTCCTAATTGTCAACATGATATTGCTTTGTAGAGTAAAATTCAAGAATGCTCAGAAGAATATTTCCATGAAAAGATACTGGATGAAGCGCAAATATCAAGGATATTCCACTAATTTCATGGAGTATAGAAGTCAAAACTTTAACCAACTGAGTATAATAAGGAATGGAATACAAAAGAAATCACCAGGCATGCGATAAATCAAGACAGCAAAGTTATTCCAACAGAATAATAAATAACGGAATTAGGTCCGGCGTAAAATGCACAGACAGGATATTCCAATAGAATAATAAAGAGCGAAATCGTGAATTAAAGCATTTGACAAGAGATATTCAACGAATAATAAAGCGAGAATCGGTCCCAAAGTAGTAACGCATGCAGACGTGATATTCCAACGAGAATAATAAAGAATGGAACAATGAAGAAGAATTTCTCCAAGTATAGGTAGCCCGCCTATTTATACAAAGTTATTCCAATGAATAATAAAGAATGGAATAGCGAAGTTCTCTTCATAGATAAGAAAGAAATAATACTCCTACCTTGGAAAAAGCTGGATCTTTGGAATAGTGGAGGTGAGACTTTCTTCTTCTTTCTCTCTATAATTTCTCTCTATAATAATCGCTCTAAAGCTTTTGTGAATTGGTGAGAAATGAAGGAAGAATGAGCTTCTATTTATAGGAAAATATAGTTTCGATAATTAGACGTTTTGGGGCTCGAAAATTACAAAGATAATACCTCAACTTTTCTTTCATTTATAATTTAGTCCTGCCAAGTATTATCAATCTTACACCAACTCCCCTAATAGTAAATAATGTGAATCAATAGTACACATATGTGAACAAATAGTTATATAAGCATGTGAATTAGTAGCAATTAATTGCTTTTTATCCGATAAATTACCCGATTTATCAATATAACCCCTAGACATCAATTATCATCGGAATAAATGTCAATTTTCACTAACACAAACAATTCCAACATAATGAAACTATTTTTATCAAAAATATAAATTTTGAAATTTTGAAGTTTGACTTTTCCCAAAAAAGTCAACTGTTGACTTTTTGACCAAATAGTGAATCCCAGAAAAATTTGTGTTTATAGACTATTTTTACTAATTTTGTCGTTCCGGACTCAAATATCACGTCCGCGTCTCCAAATTCAACTCTGAACAACATTCATTATTAATATTATAACTCACAATATTTATCAACCAGGTCGTTTCCAGGAAAGAGGGGGCTTTTCAATAAGGATTTCTCCCTATTGGCGCGCAATTAGGTGACCAAACCTCTCCTTGACAGAACTTCTAGACATTGTAAATATTGCAATTTATAATATGAATAACTTTGTAAATCTCAAGTATTGATTTAATAAAAACATTTTATGCGTATGATAATCGTGACAATAATTGAATCAATAATATGATAGATATGATGCAACAACCATTGTAGCAATAATTGAGTATAAGCGGGTGAATTCTCACGTAAGCATCAATAATCAATCTGGTGCAGCTACTATGCAACCACGCCAGATATCTTTGTACTTTTAACAAGGGTGTTTCAACGATTAACAGTAAAACTTCCACGTTATTTTCATAAAGTATTTTTATCGTTTTAAGAATGAAATAATAATTCCGTTGTGGGGTCCACCAATGATTGTCTTAATTATCTGAATATTCCCTGTTAAAATGAATATTTCTCGACCAATCGAATATTATATAACAACTTTCGTACTTTGCAAAATTTATAAATATTACCCACAACTATAACATTATATCAAATCCACACCATAATATTCAAAAAATATATTTCGAGAAAATTTAATCTTTATTCAAAAAGTTGGGGTCTTACAACCTCCCCTTCTTATGAAATTTTGTCCTCGAAATTAGGGTGCGTACCTGGTTTGTCAAAGAGGTGAGGATACTTTGATTTCATTTCAGATTCTAACTTCCAGGTTATTTCCTCAACATCGTGGTTTCTCCACAAAACTTTGACTTGAGGTATAACCTTGTAGCGTAGAATATGTTCCTTCTTATCCAAGATTTTAATAGGAACCTCTTCATACGTTAAATCTTCCTTTATTTCGTCCGGTTCTTACTTAATAATGTGGTTCGGGTCTTTCACATATTTGCGTAACATGGATATGTGAAAAAAGTTATGAACACGAGACATACTTGGCGGTAACACAAGTCTATAGGCCATAGTTCCTACTCGATCGAGGATTAAAAATGGGTCGATGAATTGAGGATTGAGCTTTCCTCTCTTTCTAAATCTTGTAACTCCTTTCCATGGAGCAACACGTAACAACACATGATCTCCAATATTGAATTCTACGTCCTTTCGATGAAGATTAGCATAACTCTTTTGTCGATCTTGTGAGGTTTTTATACATTATCGGATAATTTAAATCTTTTCCATAGTCATACGTACCAACTCTGGTCCCAACAACGTTGCTTCACCCACCTCATCCCAGCATACTGGAGAATGACACTTTCTTCCATACAACGCCTCGAATGGAGGAGCCATGCCAATACTTGCTTGATAAGCATTGTTGTTGTAGGAAAACTCCACCAATGGTAAGAACTTGTCCCAACTTCCTTGAAGTCGAGGACCTGAGTCTTAATAGATCTTCAAGAGTTTGAATCGTCCTCTCCATTGCCTCGTCAGATCTCGAGGATGATATGCCGAAGCTAAATCGTAAATCCGTGCCCATAGCTTTTTACAAACTAACCCAAAATCTTGAAGTGAATCTTGGGTCTCAATCAGAAACTATGGATACTGGCATACCATGTAGTCTTACAATCTCGTTTATGTACATACGAGCAAGACGTTCAAGTGTATAAGTTTCTCGTATAGGTAAGAAATGAGCAGACTTGGTCAATCTATCAACAATGACCCATATTTCATCTATGCCTTGAGAAACCTTGGGAAGACCAGTAACGAAATCCATAGTAATGTGTTCCCACTTCCATTTTGGAATTTCAAGTGGTTGCAATGGACCTTTTGGTACTTGATGCTCCGCCTTGACTTGTTGACAAGTTAAACACCTTGAGATAAACTCTGCTATCTCTCTCTTCATATTGGTCCACCAAAATGTATGTCGAAGATCACGATACATTTTGGTACTCCCAGGATGGATTGCAAACGGTGTGTTGTGCGCCTCCGTCATGATTTTATACTTTAAATCAGGGTTGTTAGGAACACAAAGTCTGGAGTTGACTCGAAGTATTCCTTCCTCATCGATTCTTGCTTAGGCGATAGCACCTTCTTGCACTTTCTTCTTTATACACATTAGCTCCGGTGTCAGTAGTTGAAAGCGACTTTAACTTTATCAATTAAAGTCGGTTCTACTCGTATGTTTGCCATCATCATGTGGGTCCCTAGAGTCTTTATCTCTAACTCCATCCTTTGCAAGTCATACAAAATGGGCCTTTATGTTGACAATATTGCACTCGTACCCGCATATGATCTTCTACTTAGTGCGTCAGCTACCACGTTCTCTTTTTCAGGATGGTATTGGATGGTATGATCATAATCTTTCAACAGTTCAAGCCAACGTCGTTGTGGCATGTTGAGTTCCTTTTGAGTGAAGAAATATTTGAGGTTTTTATGATCCGTAAAGATCTCCACTTTCTCTCCATACAAGTAATGCCTCCAAATTTTAAGTACGAAAACAACAGCTGCCAACTCTAGATCATGAGTAGGATAATACCTCTCATATTCTTTGAGTTGTCTTGAGGCATAGGCTATGACTTTCCCATGTTGCATGAGAACACATCCTAACCCTTTGCCCAAAGCATCACTGTAGATGACAAATCCCTCCGAACCAGATGGTATTGTCGAGCAGTCTTTGAAATAAGTCTCCTTTTGAGTTCTTGAAAACTCTTCTCACATTCCTCGCTCCAACTGAACTTTGTATCTTTCTGAGTCAGCTGAGTTAATGGAGTAGCAATTCGAGAAAATCCTTCCATGAATCTACGATAATAACCAGCTAAACCGAGAAAGCTACGTACTTCAGTCACTGATTTGGGTTGCTCCCAGCTTTAAATAGTTTCAATCTTTATCGGGTCAACGGATATTCCATGACTTGATACTACGTGCCCAAGGAATGCTACTTCCTTAAGCCAGAACTCTCATTTCTTTAACTTGACATAAAGCTTATATTCACGAAGCTTTTGGAGTATCAGCCTCAAGTGTTGCTCATGATCTTCACGGCTTTTGGAATAAATAAGGATGTCATCAATAAAGACGACCACAAAGTGATCCAAATATTCCTTGAATACTCGGTTCATCATATCCATGAAAGGACGGGGAGCATTAGTCAATCCAAAAGACATGACTAAGAATTCATAATGCCGTTCCCGGAGTTACGAAGGCGGTCTTTGGAATATCCTCGGTTTTAACCTTCATTGATGATATCCGAGCGAAGATCGATCTTTGAAAAAATTGTGCTCCTTGTAATTGATCAAACGGGTCATCAATACGTGGCAATGGGTACCTATTTTTGATGGTGACATGATTCAACTCCGATAATCAATACAAAGTCGCATACTCCCATCTTTCTTCTTCACGAATAGAGCGAAGCACCCCAAGGAGGCGCATTTTAAGCCGAATGAAACCAATGTCTAACAATTCTGTTAATTGGGTCTTTAACTCTGAAGTTCAATAGGAGCCATTTGATACAGGGGGCTTTGGAATGGGTTTTGTGTAGGGTTCAAAGGTCGATACAAAATTCAACTTCACGCTCTGGGTAGGCCGGGAAGTTCTTCGAGAATCGTCGGAAATTTATTAACAATAGAAATATCCTTCAAATCGGCGTATTTTGTTTAAATCCGTGACATGAGCTAAGAAAGCTTGACATCCGCTTTTTAATAAACGAATAACTTTATGGCTTGAGATGACCATGATTTATTTTAATGGTTTGGTCAGTTGAATTAGCATAATAGGTTTATTAGGAATATGAAAGCTAACAACCTTAAAAAAATCAATTTTAGCATGATGAGTAGTTAACCAATCAATCCCTAGAATCACGTCAAATGCAAGTATTTTAAGGAGATAAGATCGACGGTAACGATGCGATACCGATTTGAATCAAACAAGACTTATAAGCATTGGATGTAATGAAGGTTTCTCCTAATGGAGTTTCAACAAATAAGTCAAAGTCTAATTTCTCTAGAGTCAAATTTAATCGTTGAGCGCAAGTAGGAGAAATAAAAGAATGGGTAGAACCGGTATCAAATAAGGTATAGACTTCGCTAAAGTTTATGATAAGCTTACCCGTGATGACCTCGTTCGGGTTCCTTACTTTACGGGAGGAGGTCACAAAAAGCGCTCTCCCTTGCACCTTCTGGCTTTGACTTTTTCGGGGATGACCTTTGGTGCCTCCATCCTAGCTGAACTTGTCTTCGGTGAACGACAAAATCTTGCTAGGTGACCTTCTCTTCCACAATTATAACATGCTTTGGATGGGATCGCGTAGTTTGGACTAATATGTCCCTCCCCTCCGCATTCGAAGCATATGATAGGTGGTCGTTCTCCTTCCTTAACCACGGTTTCTGGTGCTGACGTCTTTCCATCATTGTTGAATCTCCTTTTCTTGAAATATCCATTTTTACTATCTTGGCCATGATTACCACTGAAGTGGTTACCATTTCTGGCATGTTGATTCCCTCCATGCTTGTTGTCACCGTTTCGATGACTGTTACCACTGGTATTTTCATGCTTCCGGCTGCTTTCCCTTGGTTGCGTTGACTTGTTACCGCGCTCCAATAACTGAGCCCTATTTACAACATCTGAGTACAAACGTACAGTTTATGAGAAATTAGATATTGACGTATCTCCGGTTTCAAAGCTCTTAAAAACATTAGCGCCATTCGCTCCTCATTATCGATCAAATGGGATGCAAAGCAAGGATAACTCGCAAATTTAGCCTCATATTGCGACCACGGTCATATTGTTTTGTTCCAACTTGATAAACTCCACCTTCTTCATGTAATAATACTTTCGGGAAGTACTTGTCGTTGAATAGCTCTTGGAACTTCTCCCAAGACATCTTGAGCAAGGTCAGTGATCGTTTCTGATTCCCACCGATGTCTGCCTCTTCACACAACATGAAGGTGGTGAAGGGAACCTTTTGCTCTCGGAGCATCCCAAGACATCAAATATCTTGGTGATCTCGCTTTATCCATGTTTTAGCCTTAAGTGGTTTTGGCTCTCAATAAACGGTGGTCCCAGCTCCTTGAATCTTGTTTAGCGATGACCGTCCGAGAGTTTCTGTGTTTACACTGCATTTTGAGCAGGGCCGCTCTGCTTTGTTGTTGCATGAATTGCATGAAGCCTCGGAACATTCCATCGTTCATCATTTGGTTAGTGTTGTTGTTTGCATGAGGATTATGCGCCTTCGATGATGCACGTTGTCCTGGTTATTGATATGTGGAGACTCAATGGTTTCCTGTGCTCCATTGATGTTCTCAACATTCTCGGATGCCATTTTCAAACACTGCCACAAAATAAGGGTTAATTGACATGCAACATATTATCACTATACTCTAACCGACCAATCAAATACCAAATAAACATAGGTAGGTCATACTAGCATAGGAATTCCCCATCTCTTCCCTCCTAGTTCTAGTCTCACATCTTAGCCAGGGATCATATCCCTAAGATTTGATACTAATTTGACGCCTCAAAAAAGCAATTATACATCACCTATTCCAGTAAGTCAAATACATGATGCATGAATTCAAATACAACTTAATAATACAAGCGTAGGTATACAATACGACAAAAACATAAATCGTGAGTTTGAATACAAATATTGTCTACTAGAGATTATACAAACTCAAAAGGAGTCCTTATTACAATTATTATTACACTATTTCGCGAATAGTGAGGGACTACTAATGCTATCATCTCGTCCATCACTCCGCTTCTAACTAGTCCTCATTACGTTCTAATTTTCAAGAGAACAATAAAAGTAAAAGGGTGAGCTCAACTAGCCTTGAGAGGAAATATTATAACTAAGATAATGCGAGAATATATTATCGTTAGCCTTTCAACAGATGTTAAAGCGATACAATATAACAACCATCAAGTTTAAGCTGCGGTAGGGACAAGTAATCCATTAAAAGAGTCAAGTAGAGAATAAAATCTACTATCTTTTATGATTTAGAAGGTTTTCATCACTTTTATCATTGGGACTCAAACAATAAATAATCCACATCATCGAATCACCCCCGCACTCTTTCGACCAAGGATATTCTTTAGTATCACGACCACAATTATCCATGCACTACGGGCCAAGAATATTTGTGTATTCATTAATGGTCATGATCATGCCAACAACTATCCATCAATGCACTACGGGCTAATGAGGACTTTTACCACATCATTTGTAATATTACGGTCATGATTACACCGAATAATCCCTGGTCATAATCATACCAAGTCCATCTATGCACAGGCTATTTTCTATGAATTAGTAAAGTTTCTGATTATTGTTTAAATGATAAAACATTTTGGAAAATTCTAGAATTGGTTGGTGAGAAATGTGCTCAATTGAATTTCAAATGTGGTGGGTGGCAATAGTAACAGGTAAAGCCATCAGGTAGCAGGTTAGTCTTCTATGGCGTTCTAAGCATTTTCCTATAAATAGGGTGCTTAGTTAGAATTGAAAATCACACCAGAATTCATAAGTTTTCTTTCTTTCTCTGTCTATATTATCGAGCGTATTCTTGTGAGTATTTTGATACTTTGAGTGTTGCTATAAGGTGCAAGTTCCTTCAGCACTATATCCAGTATTCTAGCCAGAATTATTATCTTTTTGAGGTAAGGGATATTATCTTCTTCTTAAATGATATTTTCTTCAATATTATTATGCCGAAATATTGGTATGAACTTTTTATCAAATTTGGAACTTTTTGTGTCGGGGTTATTATTCACGATACTATGCACTATTCACGATATCTGACACTATTCACGAATCAAAGACTATTCATAGAAAAATGAAATTTTCTTCTTTTTATCCAAGGTGTCTATTATGGTTACTATCTTTGATTGTATCCATGTTTTGATCTTTATTTTGAATTCTGCTTCAAAATTGGTTATTATGAAGTATTTTTGAACTTGGATAAACTGTAATACGACTCCCTAATATTTGATCTTTTATCTCACTGTATTCGTTTTCTTTAAGGTATTTTTCATCATCCTCAGTCCTAAATGATGATATTACTGAATATCTTTGGCCTATAGTGCAAAGATGAATGATTAACTGATGAATATCTTTGGCTTGTAGTGCAAAGATGAATGATTACCTAATGAATATCTTTGCCCGTGGTGAAAAAGATGAGCGGTGTTGAGATGAACATGACCAAACTGGTGATACAAATGAATATCTTTGGCACAGAAAGTGCAAAGATGAATATTTGATTCAAGATGTATATTGATTGTTGTTACAGGGATAAAATATTGATGATGAACTTTTAAATCTTAGAAGATAGTGGAATTCTTTCTCTACTTGACTTTTCTAATGGATTGTTATTTCCGCTGTAGTTGTTGATCTAAAACTTGTTGTCTATTATATTTTATCAGATTATTCCCTGTTGAAGACTAACGATAATTTGTTGTATATTATCTTAGTCATAATAATTTTCTTCTTTGGGCTAGTTGAGCTCACCCTTTTCCTTTTGTTCCATTTTTCTTCTCAGGAGGTGAGAACATAGCAGGAACTAGCCGGGGTTTGGAGTGATCGTTCAGGATAATTGTTTTAGTAGTCTTCACTATTTTGTAAATTAGTGTATCAATAATTGTAACAAGGACTCCTTTTGAGTTTTTATACTCTATTAGACAATAGTTATATTCAAACTCATCAGATATGTGTTTGTCGTATTTTTTGCCGACAATTTATTCATTTGAAGTTGTATTTGTTTTTGTACCATGTATTTGGCGACTAAGAATGGGTTGGATGGAATGAACCTATTTTGGGGTCGTCACATTATGTGATATGTAAATTTGTTTAATTAACCATTGTTTTATGGCAGTATTTGAGAATGGCAGCTGAGAATGTTAATAATGGAGTGAATGAGACAGTGGGGATACCTCTAATCACCAACCATGATAATGTGATGTCAGGCGAAGATGGAATTAAAGATATTTTTGTGGTGAGGGAAGAATTAATAGTTGCACCCAAACTAGTCGTAGAGGTAGCAGCTGAGAGTGAGGAAGAAGATGAACCTGAGGAGAATTTATTAGAGGTATTTTATGATCAAATGTAGAATTGCAAAATCGTATTCATGAGTTAGAATAGCAGGCTGAAGAACGACAGGCGGTCGTGGAGCAAAAGGATGCAACGATTCAAGCTTGTTTTACCCGATATGTGATGCTTGAACAGAAGCATTCTTTGGCGGCAGTATAAGATGATAAAATTGGAATGAAATGAAGAAGAACCAACTGAACGAGTGAGAATGAGTGATGCATGGGTAAAAGCCACACGACGTGTTGATATTGTGGAAAGAGATGTTCGATCTAAGAAGGCTAAAATAGATGATATAAATTTCTCTTTTTGGACAGCAATTAGGAGAATCCAACATCGAGTTTTGAATTACCCTGTACAAAGCGGTCAACCTGAATTCGATATGGATCGAAGATTGATGATTGAGATCATGAATCGAGAGTACGACGAGGCGTTGAGGAGGAATATGACCTATAGAAAAGTATATTCCAACGGTAGTGATGACGCCAAATGCTGCCCCAGACAAGTCAAAGCCTAGTAGTTTGAGGGATAGCGGTTGTCATGACTTCCCAACAAGTGAGGAACCCAAATGAAGTTATCACGGGAGATGAGCAATGGAGAAATCATGATGACCAGAGAGATAGAATCTGAAATGAAAGAAAGGTATTCTCAACTCTTCGAAATACCAGGTACGTAAATTTCGGGGACGAAATTTCATAAGAAGGGGAGATTGTAAGACCCCGAATTTTATGAAATAAAAGTATTCAATTTTTCTTATAATTACTATTCAGTAAATGGTTAAATTGATAAAAGGTTAAAGTTAAGGGTGATATATGAATTTTTTTCAAAATACGCAAGTGGTTATAAAATATTCATTGTTGTCGGGGAATATTTGTTTAGTCATAGAATATTCTTTTACGTAGGGAAATATTAAATTTACATGCTAGATCATTTAATGGGCCCCATAATGGAATAAGCGTCGGATGAGAAAATGACAAATTTTAGTTTTTATAAATAACGGCGTAATGGTTACCAATTAACCTTTGTTGGAATACAGAATTGGTTAAAATACAATAATACAGCGTTATTACACGTGCTTAGCACATGGTATTGCCTGCGAATGCTGCAGTATTGCAGTATTTTTGAAATTATTGATTCTACGTACGTGAAGACACTACTCAATAATGGTTACAATAATTCTTTGTTCAATATTTTATTTTATTGATTCAATAATTGCTACGTTGGTATTTTATATTATTGTTGTTCAATAATTGTCACTACACAATATCTCCATTATCAGATCAATAATTCATATTATTTGAATAATATTATTAGATAGCATTATTGGCAATGTTTAAAAAGTTCTGTCAAGGAGAGGTTTGGTCACCTAATTGCGCGCCAGTAAGGAGATATCCTTATCGGTAAGTCTCCTCTTTCCTGGGAACGGCCTGGTTGTCATAATTGTGATTCTGTAATATTATTTGTGAATAATTAATTATTGATTTATATGATAAGAAAATATTTATTTGATGTGGATATAAATGATGGATTTATTTATGTGGTTATAAATGAAGGAATTAATGTTGAGGTGTTTTATCGATATTTTGTCGGATTGGAGGTATTAAAGATCAATCGGTGTTCTTAAAGCTCTATTGTGTGAGTTATAATTTTGATCGTAGTTGGATCGTTGTGATTTTTGGATATGTTGTACATATATAAGTTGAGTATATATCCACAAATTTTGAACCGTTAAAAATTAACGCATGATTTGTTATGAATTTTAAAAGGTGTTAAAAATCATCCGTTTGTGGGTTTCAGATATTTTCTATCTGGAATTTTGAAAAACTCAAAGCTACAAAGTTGTAGAGAATTCGATTTCGTGTGGAATGGACATAAAATTCATATTTTTCTGATAAACAGGCAATTTTTTATGAATTATTGAAGTTTCGGAAAATAAAATAATTTTTATTAAAATTGGGTGGGACCCACTTTTTGGTTGGTGTTGAATGCACATGGGCTGCTATATTTTTCAGAAATGAGGGATGGTCTTGGTCTTTGAAGCATGCGTAGATTTGATAAATTAATATATTATTTTATTAATTTAGTCTCCTTTGGCGTTCTAGCATTTTCCTATAAATAGGTGCTTAAGTTTTAATTGAAAATCACACCAGAAACATAAGTTTTCTCTCTCTATATGATCGAGCGTATTTTTGTGAGTATTTAGATACTTTGAGAGTTGATATTCAGTGGAATTTTCCTTCGGCTTTACATCCGATATTCCAGTCAGAAGTACTGCTCTTTTGAGGTAAGGGATTTTAAGGGTTGTTATGTTTTTTTAATGTTTCATAACTTTTCAGACCTTCAAAAATTCTGGAAAAATTTGAAATGATATTTTGATGAGTTTTATTGATTGTGTCCAAAAATGGCGATTTTTTGATGTATAGATTAAGAGTTATGAATTTTATGAGAAACGACTATTTTAAAAGTAAACTCTTATAACTCCTTGTGGTTAACTCCAAAATTGATGAAATTTTTATTGGGAGTACATCTATATAATATCAGTGTACTCTGTGAATTTCGGAATTTTTAGACAAGAGTACAATTTATGATAAATGTCTAAATATTCGACAGTTTTGGCCATATGAAAAATAATAAATGAATTTTAAAAATTATGAGAAAAATATATGTTCAATGTGGGACAATATTATGCTAAATCCCAGAAAAGAAATATTTTTTGGACTGATTTGGTATTTTTTATGAAAATGGACTAGTTATGAGTAAATGAATTAAATATGTTATGTGAAGTAAGAAAATTGGAAAATAGGATTTTATGACTTGAGAATCCTATATAAGGTATATGCAGATTTTTGATGAGAGTTTTGGTTATTGGCGATGAAATCCTATGAGTTTGGCATTTTAGGATGATTAAATGTATTATTTAGTAAAGTGTAAAAAATTAAAATAAATTGTTTATAAGCTTAAGAAATATTATTCTTTCAATATCATTATACCGAAATATTGGTATGGATTTTATTGTGGAATTTCTACCTTTTTCATGTCGGAGTTACTATTCATGAGTTACTATTCATGAGTTACTATTCACGAGTTACTATTCACGAGTAACAATTCATGAGTTACTATTCACGAGTTACTATTCATGAGTTACTATTCATGAGTTACTATTCATGACAAAATTGGTTTCTTTTTCTGACCAAATTATCGTTGATTTATGAATCTTACTCTTGAGATTAAATCTATATGTTGATTATATTATTTTTATTATCATATATAACATTTTTATAACCTTAATGATGATATTTCTCTTTGACTTGAGTGTAAAGATGGGTAGATTTTTGGTATGATCATGACTATGGGTTCTATTTGGCCTGTAGTGCAAATATGAACTGTTGATGAATATATTTGGCTTGTAGTGCAAATATGAACTGTTGAGGAATATCTTTGGCCTGTAGTACAAAGATGAATTGTTGATGAATATCTTTGGCCCGTAGTACAAAGATGACATGTTGTTGAATATCTTTTGCCAGTAGTGCAAAGATGAACTGTTGACGAATATCTTTGGCCGTAATGCAAAGATGAAGTTATTAGTATGATTATGAACAGGAAATGTGATTTGGTGTAACCATGATCTTTGATGTTTCAGGTAAAGATAGGTGATAAAAATTATCTTCGTCCTGGATGAGAAGAGGAATTTAGAAGCACAATTATGATTATGAGTTATTCATATGATTGTGGACCAGAACTGTTGGTTGATGTTACAGGGATAAAACAGTGTTGGTGGATATTTAACATGGAGAAGATAATAGACTTTATGGTCTATTTGACTCTTCTAATGGATTGCTTGTTCCGCTGCAACTATGGTTGAAATTTTTTATCATCTACCATATGTTCTAAATCTCTGATTTATTATTGATGAAAGCTATTGATAATTTAATTATTCTTTAGTCATGATATTCTTTACTGAGCTAGTTGTGCTCACCCTTTTACTTCACAATTCCTTTCAGGTAATGAGAATGTAGCTGGGTCGAGCGGGGGTAACAAGGGAATAGAACGGTGGTCATCATTTAGTAGTTATATTTGGTGAATCAAATAAGGTGATGTGAACCTAACGTTGGAAGGGTGTTTTGCCACTATCATATAAGATGTCTAATGACATACAACCTCATATCATCATAAGACAGGGATGTGCTCATCCACTTGCTGAGTATATCTACGAGCACTACCTATATAATCTTGGTGTTTGGTTGAAGTATAACTCTCAATTAGAGACAGTGGAGATAATGATATGTCAAGAGAAGACTCACAATTGGAAAGAATATGATAGTAATCTTCTCATTTTTCTTTGGGGTCTATTGGATCAACTAAGGATAATTCTGTGGCCATATGATATCTATCATAACCTAGGCGCATGGCCTCCCATGTACGAAGGTTTCCTTGAGCACTTACCAAAGATTCTAATTTCTAAAATAGTTTTTGACTATACATTAATGTAAGGTGCCATTGTGACGTGCTATCCAAGGTTGGGATGAGAGTCATAGTTGGTATATATTTGTATCAAACCTGACAGCATATGTGTTGTTGTATTTTGCACGACAATTGTTGTAATAAAGTTGTAGTTGTTTTTTGTACCATGTATTTGGCGACTCAGAATAGGTTGGATGGAATGGACCTGTTTTGGGGTTGTCACAGATCCTGTATAAGTAAGTTATTAGATTATAATCTATTGTACAAGTTCTTTAATTCTGTTATTATAAATCAAGATATATATTATGTTCGTTAATTTCTAAATATGGTTAGACAAGTGTCCTCACTTGGATATAATTGTATTTAATTACATGTTGATACATACTTATTGGTTACCAGTATGTATACCCTAGTTAAAGATCGTCTAAGTTATTTGACCCGGCTAGACACAAACTTAATAATATTGTTGAATAAGATATAACTTTATTAATGTATCCAACCAGATTGTTTTGGTTCGGATTCCCGACTAAGTATAAACATCCCATACATGGGAAAACTTTTGTGCACCTAAGGTGGATAAGATGAATGATAATATCATTCTCGCATGTAGTATTGATCAATTTCGGGTATAACGGTACGATCACCTTGCGTTCACCATAACTTATGATGGTTCTGAGATGAATTTCATTTAACCTTTTGAAAATAGAAAACAATGTTCATAGTCCATCAATTGATCTCCGATTATAGTCGAGACGTAGTTTCAAAAATTTGGTATAGAATTAATATGTTGTTATTATTGGTTCAACTTACTTCACAACTGTTGATTCGTTATAGAAGTGTCGTACAAAGAAAATAATTACTTCTTTCAGCTAATAATTATTGTTGCTATTACTTGCTGGGAAATCAAATGCTCATCCTTGCTTTAAATTAAAATGTTTTCAGCGAAGCGTGATCAACCAGAAAGCTCTGTCAAGAACAAAAGAAAAGGAAAGGTTGTAGAATAAGTTTTATGCTATTATATGTAATAACTAGACTTTTGAAAGACTATGATATTTATTATTATCATGTAATGTAATGTTTAAAGGTCGCATACCTAGGATTCAAACTCTGATATGTAAATTAAGTTTAAAATTTATATTATTGTTATTATTATTAATATTATTCCGCTCATAGAAATGGTATCGTGAAGCACCGAGTTCGGGTTTCAAGTACCTGAATTTGGGGGCGTCACACCCCTTATGATTATGAAAAACTCTATCAAAACATCCATTTGAGGAGCCATTCCTAACTCTTAAAATGCTAAAGAGTACTTAAATTTAGTCGAGGAACAATTTAAGGGTTCTTCTAAAACTCGTGCAAGTACCCTAATTTTGAAAATGCTCACTAGCAGGTATGACGAGGTTAGTGGAGTGAGCGAGCACATTATGACGATGAACGACATGACCTTTAAATTAAATGTATGGACATGGCAATTTCTAAGGGTTTTCTTATTCACTTCATTATGACTTCTCTTCCTGCACAGTTTGATTCATTTAGATCAATTATAACATGTAAAAAGAAAAATGGAAGATGAACGAGTTAATTGCCATGTGCGTCCAAGAAGAAGAAAGGCTTAAAATTGAAAAACCTAATGTTGCTCATTTGACTACCACTAGATCTCATTAGAAGAAGACTCATAAAAATGGCAAAGGTTTTAAGAATAAGAATAAACAAAATTCTACTAAAACAAATAAGGCAAATTATTCAGGTAACAACTCTGAGTCAGTCAAGTCCTAAATGTCACTTCTGTAAGAAGCAAGGACATATTCAGAAAGAATGCCCTAAATTCAGAAAATGGCTTGAAAAGAAAGGTATATCGTCCTTCAATTATGTAACTTATGAATCCTTTCTAATTGATGTTCCTTCTAATACATGGTGGTTTGACACTGGTGCTATGGTTGGCATTACTAATTCATTGCAGGGATTCCTTTCAAAGAAGACACTCCATGTGACGCCCCCAAAATGGGAATACATCACCCATCTTGGGTCGCCAAATACATGGTACATAAATCAAATACAAACTTCTTTTATACAATACGACAACATCGTATCTTAGAGTTTTTACACGAATATTGTCTCATAGACAGTATTCAAACTCAAATGAAGTACTCATTAAATTTATTATCACACTATTTCACTGAATAGTGAGGACTACTAATGCAAACATCTGGACCGTCACTCCGTTCCCTGACTAGTCCCAGCTACGTTCTCATTTCCTAAAAAGAACAATGAAACTAAAAAGGTGAGCTCAACTAGCCCAGTAAGAAATATTATGACTAAGATAATGCATATTAAATTATCCTTAGCCTTCAACAGTATAACAACTGATAGATTAAAATAGATAATAAGTTTTAGATCAACACCTGCAGCGGAATAAGCAATCCATTAGAAGAGTCAAGTAGAACATAATGTCTACTATCTCCTCTAGATTAAAAGTCCATCGTTAATATTTCATTCCTGTAATACTCATCAACAGTTCTTTGTTATACCTAAGATAAAAAGAACTCTCATCACCTGTCTTCACCTGAACCACCAAAGATTATAGTTAAATCCACAATTCATATTTATAATTATGTAAATCAACAATTTTTCCTTGCCACAAAGGCTTAATAGAACGTTTAATCAATATCCTTACCCTTAAGGCTAAAGATATTCAAATGTAATAACAATGATCATACCAATCAGTTGTCTACCTTTGCACTACGGGCCAAATATATTCAACTATAAAACCAATGGTCATGATCATACCAATCAATTGTTTGTTAGTGCACTACGGCCAAAGACATTCAACTGTTAACTAATGGTCATGATCCTGCCAATCACATCATCGAATTATCCATGCACTACGAGCCAAGGATGTTCGTTATTATCACCAGTGGTTATGATCATGTTATACACCTGTCCATCTTTGTACGTAAGCTAAAGATATACAACTATAAAACCAATAATCAACAGTCCATCTTTTTTGCGTGTGACCGAAGATATACAAGCTCAGAAACCAATAATCAACAGATCCATCTATACACGTAAGCCAAAGATGACTTTCATCACAATATAAACATGAGGATGATGACAATGATATAAGCATTAATCAAACGAAATCAAGGATAAATATTAAAGACTTTAAATTTATCCAGAGTTTAAAAATACCCAAATTATTAACATGATACTGCTTTGTGGAGTAAAATTCAAGAATAATATTCATGTACCAAAATAATTTGGACAGAAAAGAAATATATTTTGTGGGTGAATAATACCCCATGAATAGTACCCTATGAATAGTACTTCGGGAATAGTACTTCGTGAATAGTACCCTGACATGAAAAGTGTCCCATATACCAGAGTGAATAATACTAGAGTGAATAGTAACCGGGTGAATAGTAACCTATGAATAGTACCTCGTGAATAGTACCCTGTGAATAGCACTTCGAGAATAGTAACTCGTGAATAGTACCTCGTGAATAGTACCCCGACATGAAAAGTGTCCCAAATACCAGAGTGAATAATACTAGAGTGAATAGTAACTGGGTGAATAGTAACTCGTGAATAGTACTCCAGCACAAAAAGTGGCCCGAATACCCGAGTGAATAATACTAGAGTGAGTAGTAACCCCAACACAAAAAGGTAAAAATTCTACAATAAAATTTGTACCAATATTCAGGCATAATGATATTGAAAGAAATAATATCATTTACGAAGAAATAATACCCTTACGACTGTTGAACGAAAATAATATTCCAACGAATATTGAACGAAATGAGATTCCTTACGAATATTGAATGAAAATAATATTCATACGAATACAAAAAATAATTTCTCTTCAGAATATGAAATAAATAATACCCCTTACCTCAGAAGAAGACTGGATACTGGAGTAGTGAAGTAGTAGACTTCGCTTCTTCTTTCTCTCTATAACTTCTCTCTCTATAGCTTCTATCTCTATAATTGCTCTTGTGAGACTTAGTGAATTGGTGATAATGAAGGAAGAATGAGCTACTATTTATAGGAAAACATAGTTTCGATAATTGCACGTTTTGGGGCTCAAAATATTATGGTATAATACCTTCATCTTTTCCATCATTTTAATTTAGTCCTGCAAGTATTATCAAACTTGCACTGTAAGACCCCAACTTTTATGAATAAAGAATAATTTCCTTGAATTATATTTTTGAATATTATGGTGTTGATTTGATATAATGTTATAGTTGTGGGTAATATTTACAAATTTTGCAAAGTAAGCAAGTGGTTATATAATATTCGATTGGTCGGGGAATATTCTTTTTGTCAGGGAATATTCGTACGATTTCATAATCATTGGTGGACCCCACAACGGAAGTATTATCGTAGTTAGAAAACGATAAAATTATCTTTCTATAAAAATAATCATGAGGTGTTATCGTTAAAGCGTTGAACTACCCGAGTAGTAAAAGTAACTGAATACACGTGGTTGCATAGTAGCAATACCAGTATTGATTATTGATGCTTACGTGAGAAGTCACTCGGTTATACTCAATTATTACTACGATAATTCTTTGCATCATATCTCTTATATTATTGATTCAATTATTGTCACAAGATCATCTCAGATAATATGTTATATTATTAAATCAATAATTGAGATGACAAGTTATAATATTAATGATTAATAATTGTTGAAAGATTAAATATGTGTTGATTAAAAATAAAATGATTTGTGGTAATATTTATTCAATCCTGATGTATATAAAGAGTCTATTATGAGACGTTTGTGGTAAATTTGGTTATTCTATGGGGCCCATATGTCATCATCTAAGAGTCTCTTTTCCCAATAGTAATTACGTTTACGGACGTCAAACCACTTGTCGTTTCATATATACAAAGGCCGAACCAATTGTCATTTCATATTACAAAGCGCCGAACCAATTGTCGTTTCACATTACGGGCATCGAATCAATTGTCGTTTCACATTACAAAAGGTCAAACCACTTGGTGTTTCACATTCTGAGCGTCAAACCACTTGGTGTTTCACATTACAAGCGTCTAAACCACTTTTCTTTTCACATCACTCGTCAAGCCGCTTTGCCTTTTCACATTGCAAGTGCTAAGCTAGAAATCTTCTATAAATAGAGGCCTAGTTCTTCATTATTTTTCACGAATTCATTCAAGCTATAGAGAGAGAAAGTATAGAGAGAATAAGAGAGAGAAAGAAGAAGAGTATTCATTACTACACTCATCGTAGTATTCAATCTCCTACTAATGTAAGGGTGTTATTTATTTTGTATTCATGAAGAGAACTTCATTATTCCATTATTTATTATTTCGTTGGAATAACTTTGTATCTGTGGCTACCTATACTTGGTTAAATTCTTACGTTATTTCAGATCTTTATTATTACATTTGAATATCATCTCTCATGCATTTTCTGGCAGGAATCTGGTTCTAGTCTTTATTATTCTATTGGAATATCCCTGCTCTATGCATTTTCTGTGGGACCTAATTCTATTCTTTATTATTACATTGGAATATATCACATCATGCGTTTTACATGGACCTGATTACATTTATTTATTATTCGTTGGAATAACTTTTGCTGTCTGCGATCTATCGCATGCATGGTGATTTCTTTTGTTATTCCATTCTTTATTATACTCATTAAGTTAAAACTTTGACTTCTATACTCCATGAAATTAGTAGAATATCCTTGATATTTGCGCTTCATCTAGTATCTTTTCATGGAAATATTATTCGAGCATTCTTGAATTTTACTCTCACAAAGCGATATCATGTTGTGATTTGGACGTTATTGGTTCTGGATAAATTAATTCTTGAACTTGTTTTTATTGAATTCTTATATTATTGTCATCATCCTCATGTTTATATTTTATTGAAAGTCATCTGTGGCCTGTAGTGAATAGATGGACTTGGTATGATTATGACCAAGGATTATTCGGTGTAATCATGACCGTAGTGTTACAAATGATGTGGTAAAAGTCCTCATTGGCCTGTAGTGCTTTGATGGACAGTTGTTGGCATGATCATGACCATTAATGAATACACGAATGTCCTTGGCTGTAGTGCATGGATAATTTGTGGTCGTGATACTAAAGAATATCTTTGGTAGTAGTGCATGGGTGATTCGATGATGTGGATTATTTATTAAGCTGAGTCCCAGCGATAAAAGTCATGAAAAACCTTTTAAATCATAAAAGATAGTAGATTTTATTCTCTACTTGACTCTTTTAATGGATTGCTTATTTCGCTGCAGTTAAACTTGATGTTTGTTATATTGTATCAGTTTAACACTGTTTAAGGCTAATGATAATTTATTCTGCATTATCTTAGTCATAATATTTCTTACTGGGCTAGTTGAGCTCACCCTTTCTTTCACTTTTCTCTTCAGAAAAAGAGAATATAGCTGGGACGAGTCGGGGAACGGAGTGATGGTCCTAGATGGTGCATTAGTAGTCTTCACTATTCTATGATATAGTGTGATAATAATTGTAATGAGGACTCCTTTTGAGTTTGTATACTCTCTAGTAGACAATATTTGTATTCAAACTCACAGTTTATGTTTTGTCGTATTGTACACGACAATTGTATTATTAAGTTGTATTTGAATTCTGTAGCATGTATCTGGCGACTCAAGATGGGTGATGTATACCTAATTTTGGGGGCGTCACATGCACCACCTCCCCTAATAGTACATCTTGTGAATCAATAGTACAATCATGTGAAAAAATTAATTACAATATAGTACCTTCATCTATACCTCCATTTTTAATTTAGTCATGCAAGTATTATCAATCTTGCACCACCTCCCCTAATAGTACATGCATGTGAACAAATAGTACACACATGTGAACAAATAGTTATAAGCATGTGAATTAATAATAATTAATTGCTCATTTATCCAATTAATTACCCTATTGGTCAATATAACCTCCAGACATCAATTATTATCAGAATAGATGTCGATTTCCACTAACACTAATAATTCCCACACAATGGAACTATCAAATTCATCTTTAATCAACATGAAATTATTCATCATTAATATTATAACTCACAATATTTAACAACCAGGTCGTTCCCAGGAAAGAGTGGGCTTTCCGATAAGGATTTCTCCTTATTGGCGCGCAATTAGGTGACCAAACCTCTCCTTAACAAAACTTCTAGACATTGTCAATATTGCAAATAATAATATGAATAACTTTGTCGTCTCAATTATTGATTTAATAATATAAAATATTATCACGAGATAATCTTTGTGACAATAATTGAATCAATAATATGAGAGATATGATGCAAAGAATTATCGTGAGCAATAATTGAGTATAATGGTGACTTCTTACGTAAGCATCAATAATCAATACCGGTGTGCTACTATGCAACCACGCCAGACATATTCTGTACTTTACTCTTTGGGTAGTTCAACGGTTTTAAGCATGTAACACTTTCGTCGTTATTTTTATAAAAGATAATTTTGTCGCTTTTCTTAACTACGACAATACTTTAGTTAATAGGGTCCACTAATGATTGTCTTGGCCGTATCTGAATATTCCCAATTAAAATGAATATTCACCGACACAACGAATATTTTATATCAACTTTCTTTCTTTGCAAAACTTTCAAATATCACCCTTAACCTTAACCTTTTATCAATTTAACCATTTACTAAATAGAATAATAATTATAGGAAAATTGAATACTTTCATTTCATAAAATTCGGGGTCTTACACTCTAAATGGGGCAAAGAACCATGAAAGTTGGCAATGGAGAGTCTATACAAGTTAAAACTGTAGGAACTCTTCCTTTAGTTTTGGAGAGTGGTTTCACCTTGTATCTATATGATACTCTTTATGTTCCCAGTATGACACAAAATTTAATTTCTGTATCTAAACTTGACTATGATAGATTTTCGTTTAAGTTTTGGAATAATAAAATAATTATTTATTATTACTATCATGTTATTGGTTCTGGCTCTTTAGAGGGAAACCTCTATAGGATAAATTTGGATAATGTCTTTGCTGAATCCTTGTTAAAAATGAATGTGACAGAAAATAACTCTAAAAGTGGAAATAAAAGAAAACTAGATAATGAGAATTCTTCAAAATTGTGGCATCAACGCTTAAGTCATTTTTCAAAAGACAGAATACAACGTCTTATAAAGGATGGAATTCTTCATTCACTAGATTTTTCTGATCTTGACCATTGTATTGAATGTATAAAAGGAAAATTTGTGAAAGGTAATAAGAACGAAGCCACTAGAAGTGGTGCAATTCTTGAGGTTATTCACACTGATATATGTGGACCATTTTCTACTGGAATTGGTGGTGTGACGCCCCCAAAATAGGTCCACACAACCCAATCTGAGTCGCCAAATACATGGTACAGAAAACAACTACAACTTCATTATTACAATTGTCGTGCAAAATACGACAACACATATTCTGTGAGTTTAAATACAAATATTATCTTCTAGACAATATCTAAACTTAAATATGTCCTCATTACAATTATTGATACACTATTTTACAAAATAATGAGGACTGCTAAAACAACTAACTTGAAACATCACTCCACACCCCGACTAGTTCCTACTATATTCTTTCCTCCTGAGAAGAAAAATGGAACAAAAAGGAAAAGGGTGAGCTCAACTAGCCCAGTAAAGAATATTATAACTAAGATAATGTAGAATAAATTATCGTTAGCCTTCTATAAATCAGATAAAATATAATGGACAACAAGTTTTAGATCAATATTCACAGCGGAAATAACATTTCATTAGAAGAGTTAAGTAGAGAATGAAGTCTACTATCTTCTATGATTTAAAAGTCCATCATCAATATTTTATCCCTGTAACATCAATCAATATAAATCCTGAATCAAATATTCATCTTTGCACTACGGGCCAAAGATATTCATTCGCATCACTAGTTGGTCATGTTCATCTCAACACTTATCCATTTTTGCACGGGCCAAAGATATTCATCAGGTAATCATTCATCTTTGCACTACAAGCCAAATATATTCAGTTATATCATCATTTAGGACTGAGGATGATGAAAAATATTTTTAAGAAACGAATCCACTGAGATTAATGGACAAAGATTAGGGATTCGTACTTTGGTTTATCCAAGTTCAAAAATACTCCATAATAATCAATTATGGAGTAAAATTTAAGAATAAAGATCAAAACATGGATACAATCAAAGATAGTAATCATAATAGACAACTTGCACAAAGAAAAGAAAATTTAATTTTTCTGTGAATAGTGCCATATACGTGAATAGTAACTCCGACACAAAAGGTAACAATTTTATAAGAAAATTCATACTTCGTGAATAATACTCGTGAATAGTACCATATTCGTGAATATTGTTGTATACGTGAATAGTGCCGTATACGTGAATCGTAACTTCGACATGAATAGCTAAAAATTTCATAATAAAATTCATACCAATATTTTGGTATAATGAAATTAAAAGAAATAACATCATTTACAAAGAAAATAACATCCCTTACCTCAAAAGAATAGTACTTCTAGTTGAAATATCAGATATAATGTTGAAGGAAACTTGCACTGAATAGCAACACTCAAGATATCTAAATACTCACAAACATACGCTCGATATTATAGAGAGAGAAAAACTTCAGATTTTGGTGTGATTTTCAATTCTAACTAAGCACCTTATTTATAGGAAAGTGGTAGCACACCACTTCTGTCAATTTTGCATATGGAGGATTATTTGCAGCACACCACATTTGAAACCACACTTTGAAATTACTCAGCACACCAATAAGGACAAGAGTGGAGGGCCCACCCATTCTAGAAAATCTCCACTAAAATGTTTTAAATTTAAACAATATTTAGAAACTTCAATAATTCATAATAAATTGCCATTTTATCACAAAAATACGAATTTTATTTTCGAAATCCACATACGGATGATTGTTAATACCTCTATTCTGACAAAATACTGATAAAACACCTCAACATTAATTCCTTCATTTATATCCACATAAAATAAATGTTTCCTTATCATATAAATTAATAATTAATTATTCACAAATAATATTACAGAATCACAAAAATGACAACCAGGTCGTTCCCAGGAAAGAGTGGGCTTTTCGATAAGGATTTCTCCTTACTGACGCGCAATTAAGTGACTAAACCCCCTTTCTAGACAGAACTTCTCAGACATTGCCAATAATACTATCTAATAATATTATTCAAATAATATGAATTATTGATCTGATAATGGGAAATACTGTGCAATGATAATTATTGAAACAACAATAATAGAAAATATCAACGTAGCAATTATTGAATCAATAAAATAAAATATTGAAAAGTAATTACTGTAGCAATTATTGAGTAGTGCCTTCTTACGTAAGAATCAATAATCCAAAATCATTTGTGCAATACGTGGTGCTCTTTGTGCAACCACGCGCGCATTATTGTATTTTTAACCATAGGGTATTCCAATAGTGTTAATTAAGAATAACTACATTGTTATTTATAAAAAAACTCATACTTGTCGTTTTCTTCATCCGATAATTTTCCGTTATGGTGCCCACAAATGGCTGTGCCATCGTACGAATATTCCCCGATAACAAGAATATTCCACGACCAAACGAATATTCCCCGACAACAATGAATATTTTATAACCACTTGCTTAGTTAAAATATTTACGCATTTTACCCATAACTAACCACATTAATCAAATCCACCCCTTACCATTTCAAAATAATGAATAGAGGAAATTTGTGACGCCCCAAATGATGCATCACAGGACTTGATGCTCACGATACAACAACAACATCATCTAAGTAAACTTTAATAATAATAATAATATTATATTACCCATTACATAAATAGTCGAAATAACATCCCAAGTCTTTACAACCTTAAAACATAATCGAACTTAGTCTTAGCGCTTATCGCTACATTACACATATGAGGAAATAATTAACTTATTACATAACCATTAGCATCACTTCATCTTGACTTTCCCTTGTCCTTGCCTCGAAACCTCAAATTTCTCACTCTTAATCGAAAGGTTTAAGCAAGAATGAGCAACGAATTGCCCAAAGCAAGTATATACATAAATTTGAAAACATACATCGAGTGAAAGCAAGTTGAATAGCTAAACCTCAACAGCTTGAAATGATTGTCAAGTGTTAAATAGGAACATCAAGAATGGAAATTTAAGAATTTTCAATATCATACTAAGGGGTGTAAAATACCCACGAACATATTTTCTTTCATCAAAATCATCGACGGTTTAACAATCCAATAGATCAAACGGCCTCGTAAGTACGCCAGTGATCATTTATTGTACCCTACGTTGCAGCACAAGTATTAAGTTTTAAGTCGCATAAGCGAAATGGGACTATTTGCCTCGACATCTATTTGCCCGCTTATTCAAGTTGTTCATCTTAGTAATCATGTGAGACCGCACTCAAAGCAATTTGATTGGTAAACATTTAATAGCTTTCAAAAATTTGTTTTAAATCACTTTTTCCATCAATAATAACTAGCCGAAAACAAAGGCCAGAACATACTTAGAAATAGTTCGATAATGAAATGAAATTTAAACATATGGAAGCTTAAAATAATAACCGAATAATCATCGATAAGCTTGCAAGATAATTGAAGTTTGTATGACTTTTCAACGAAGAAACTTGCACTAATAAATAACTAACACAAGTCCAATACTTACCTCATCGCGATAATTTTAGTAAGGATTTAATAAATACCCAAAAGAAATTAGGTTAGGAAACTTGCTCGATAAGCCCGCTTACAATTAACGCTAGCAATTAACCTTCACATAACCTAATCACATGTGTCTCGTTAATCACCATTCATACACAATCTAGTTTGAAGTATAAGGGTCTCCTATTATTTTAATAAGATTTATTAAGTTAACTTGTATTCAAAACAATTCAATTACATATCATGTTGCATCACATAGGTCAAGCTTTTATTCAATCACATAACACATAGCCTCACATAGTTGAAGTGGTTCTCAAACTTCAAAACGAAAAGAAAACAATTTCCTTTTTAATATTAATATGTTTATAAACTAATACTTAATTAAATACACTTTAAATTACACAAAGAAAGTTGCATCTTAAAGGTCCAGGGGTTCAAAGATGAAAATCGGACAAAATAAAGTTTCGAAATTTTTTCGACCGACCAACCCGACTCTAGGATCTTTACCGACCAATCTCTTCTTTCACGCTTAGAAATTTTTTTCTAGGTTCGAAAAAATTTACTTTGCAATTTTATTCCTATCAATCAGCATACATGATATGACTCAAATTTTGACACAATATACTCCATATAGCGTAGAGTATTTACAAAAATATCACATCCCGTAAAAAATAAGTTAAGACCAGTTAACAGTCAGTTTTGAAAAGCGAACAAACAGCCTTATAAAAAAATTCCGAATTCAGATTTTCGCAGATTACTTAGAAAATTTGGAAATTTTCATATCTCACTCAATATAGCTTCGATCCCAATGAAATTTGGACATGATTATTTTCATATTAGTATTTTACAAAAAATATCATATCCAAAATCAATATAGTTAAGACCACGAATGAAATTTGTCTTAACATGATTTATACTTAGAAAAATCGAAATTCCAGATTTTACAGATTTTACGTGAAAAATTATTTTCATATCTCACCAATATAGCTTCGGATCCCAATGAAATTTGGACATGATTTCATGCTACATACTATTTCGACAAATTTACTACATGCACCAAACGGATTATCAAGATGCAAAGTTTAACCAAAATTCAAAACTCATGCAAACTACTTTAACCCAACTTTTGAGAAAATCATGATTTTGATTCTAGCATGCATGGATTTGATTCCCACCGTCTGCACCACATTTACTAACATATATACACATGTTACAACAATCAAACCCTCTAACTTTTCATGTTTTGATCAAATTAGCAATTAAGAGGCATTTTATCAAATAGTTAGCATGTATACATGAATTCTATGATTCTTTATGTAATAGTAACATGTTATATACCAGAATTTTCATTCTTATCATCCACATATCAGTAATACACGAAATCATGGCATCACCAAGCCAAAACAAAACATTTATCATAGCTATACATGCATTTTTCACTATTTTTCCTCAAGAACATACAAGTGGGTCTCATAGCTTACCTTGGTTGCATAATTCTTCTTGATTGGAGCTTGATAACCACCTTCCTTGCTTGCAAGATTCTCCAAATCAGAGCCCACCTTGAACCACTCTAAAACCCTCAATATTTTCTTTTCTTTTCTTTATTTTTGCTCTCTAGTTAGAAAGTTGTTGTGAAAGGAAGAAGAGGCTTAGATGGAATGTATATACCTCATATATAATGTAATGAAATTGAAATCTCCAAACCCATTACAACTCCCCCATGATCGATATCATTACACTCACAATTCATTAGGCTAATTATGGGTAGGAGTTAAGAAAATGAAAGGTTTTTGTTTAATAACACAAGAGTAACCCCTCTCCTCAATAATCCTTATAAGACGATACTCCCTCCCTTGTCCCATATAGATTGTCACAAGGACTCCCAAAGAATCGAACTTTATGTAAATAAAACATTATTTTAATCATTTAATCAATTAATAATCATTTTGACCATTTTGCCCTCGAGAAAAAAAACGTGTTCGATACTTATATCGATTCCTACTAAAGTCGACGCCCCTGGACGTCATGGAACTATCCGCTTGGCCAAACTCAACTTCAAAATTTGTAGTTGACTTTTTCCCCAAAAAGTCAACCGATCGACTTTGACCAAAAGTCAACCGTGACGCATTTTCGTGGTTATACCATCCTCGACTAATTTCGACGCTCCGGACTCAAATACGTCATCGTCCATCACTAAATTCATTCAACTCAAAGTCATGTTTTAAAGTCATCCCACCTAAATTAATTAGAATTAATTTCATACTTATCCAAATTGAATAGTTGACTCAACTATACCAACCATTCCAATACATCTTATCACATAACATATAATGAAATTAAATAATTCATTTATGAATAATTGTCACATAAGAATTTCACATAAGTTTGTTTATTGAAATTGTTAGATTATATAGAAATCTCTTGATATTACATTCACCTCCCTTATAAGGATTCCGCCCCTAATCATTACACATCAAACAAACAAAGTTAGGGTAGTTTTTCATCATTTTCTCCTCGAGTTCCCATGTAGCCTCCCTGTTGTGGTTCCTCCATACTACCTTAACAAAAGGTATTATTTTATTTCTTAACACTTGTTCTTTTCTATCAATTATCCGTGACCGAACCTCTTCGTAAGTTAAGTCTTTTTCGAACCGAAAGGGTTCATACTCTATGACATGCTTGTAGTCCCCGCTTATATGGTCTTAAGATCGAAATGTGGAATACGTTGTGTATATGTTCCACTCGGAGGTAAAGCTATTTCATAAACTACCTCACCGACTGCCTCGTAACTTCAAAGGGTCCTATGAATGGGACTAAGTTTTCCTTCTTCCCAAATCTCATTTTCCTTTCCAAGGTGATACTTTCGTAAACACATAAGTGCCGACATCAAGTCTCGTTGTTGCTGGATGAAGATCAACATATTTCTTCACGATCTTGAGCCGCCACTAGCCTCGTCAATAGTTTTGATCATATCTGCAGTTTGTTGTACCAATTCGCCCTAGCAGCTTGACATTCTCCTACTTCATCCCAACACAATGGCGCTCGCATTTCCTTCCATATAAAGCTTCATACGGTGGCATCCCGATGCTCATGGGTATCTGTTGTTATATGCAAATTCCACCAACGGTAGGTGGTCATCCCGCCTCCCTTTGAAATCCATCACACATGCTCTCAAAGATGTCCTCCAACGTTTGAATAGTCCTCTCCTCTCCGCCCATCTATTTGAGGATGATACGCGGTGCTCAACCTCGCCAAGGCCCCCATGCGTTCTTGAAAACTTCTCCGTAAATTTGTTGTGAATCATGGATCGCGATCCGACACAATTGAAACCGTACACCGTGCTCGAAATGATCTCTTTGATATAAAGCTTAGCCAACTGATCCAAGGTATATCTGATCTTGATTGGCAAGAAATGCGCTGACTTGGTCAATCGGTCGACGATCACCCACACTTCATCGTAACCCTTCTGCGTAGTTGGAAGTCCTACCACAAAATCCATTATGATATGCTCCCACTTCCATTCCGGAATCTCTAAAGGTTGAAGTAACCCGCTCGGTCTCTGATGTTCCGCCTTGACTCGCTGACAAGTTAAACACTTGCTAACGCACTCCGCGACCTTTCTTTTCATATTGGGCCACCAATAATGTTGACGAAGATCCTGATACATTTTTGTGCTTCCCGGGTGGATTGAGTAACTTGAACTATGAGCTTCCTGCAAGATTTCTTCCTTTAACTCGATATATCACCGGCACCCAAATTTTCTCCTCAAATTTTAATGCACCATCACCACCCATGCCGAATTTAAGCTCCTCTCCGCTTCGGAAATTTTTTCTTCATTTTCTCACATTCTTCATTACCGCCAGGCTTCCTTGATCTTGTCCAATAGAGCCTGGACGAACCTCCATCATGAACAATTTCCCATCCGCTCTCTCGGCCTCTTTATCTCTAGCTCCAATTTGCCATCTCCTTGATTAACTCCTCCGAGTCCGTTAGCATTGCCAATCTACCAACGCCTTTCTCGCTTAACACATCCGCTACCACGCTTCACTTTCCCTGATGATACAAAATATCGCAATCGTAATCCTTTATTAGCTCCAACCATCTTCTCTCGCCTCATATTTAACTCCTTTTGCGTGAAAATATACTTTTACTTTTTATGGTCCGTGTATATTTCACACTTCACACCATATAAATAAGTGTCTCCAAATCTTGAGGGCAAATACTACCACCGCCAATTCCGTGTCATGGGTAGGATATCCCTTCTCATAATCTTTCAACTGGCGCGATGCATGATGCAATGACTTTACTATGTTGATAAGCACACAACCAAGCCCCTTGTGTGACGATCATCGAAAATCAAGTCACCCAGATCGTCTGCAACGACAACACCGGTGCCTCACTCAATCTCTTCTTGAGTTCTCGAAAACTCTTCACACTTCTCAGTCCGCATAAACTTCACCGACTTCTTCGTTAAATTCGCCAATGTTCTCGCTATCTTCAAAAAATCTTGAATGAACCACCAGTAGTAGCCTCGCCAATCCTAAGAAACTTCTTACTTCCGCCGGTGTCCTTGGTTGTTCCTAATTCTAAACCGCTTCCACCTTTTGTTGGATCCACGAGATTCCGTCCTTGTCGATCACGTGACCTTAAATTGAACTTTTTCTAACCGTAACTCAGACTTCAAAAATTTTATGATAATTTATCCTTCTCAATGCTTCCAATACTAATCTTAAATGTTCAAGATGATCTTCCCGAGTCTTGAAAAGATCAGATATCATCTATGAACACAACTACTTAATTTATCTAAATACCGTTTGAATACCCGATTCATCATGTCCATAAACGCCACGTCGTTGCGTTTGTTAACCCGAACGACATTACTAGAAACTCGTAGAGGACCGTGAATTTAGTTCTCGAACGATTGTCTTAGGTACATCCTCTTTCTCACCTTCAACTGGTGATACCCCGCCCTCAAATCGATTTTGGAAAAATATTTCGCTCCCTTCAATCGATCAAAACAGTCATCTATCCTAGGTAATCTGTACTTGTTCTTGATCGTCACCTTGTTCAGCTTCTCGATAATCGATGCACGCCTCATCGATCCGCCCTTCTTTTTCACAACAACACCGGTGCTCCCTGTGGAGACACACTTGGTTGAATATACTTCCTATCCAATAATTCCTCGTGAATCGCATTCATCGCCTCCTTCATCTCCGCCGCGTGCCATTCTCAGACGGGCTTTGAAATTGGTGTTGCTCTAAGATTAAATCTATAACGAATTCGACCTTCTATCCGGCGGAAGACCCGCAATTCTTCCGGAATACATCCGAAATTCATTCACCATCGGGTATTTGTCCCATTTCTAACCCTACTTTCTCGAGTATCGACGATATGGGCCAAATAACCTACACATCCCTTTTTTAGTAACTTTCTCATCAGATCATCATCGACAAATTTCGAGTGTCTCTTACGACCTACTCCCATAGAACACTACCTTAGACCGCTTGGGAGTCTTAAGGTTTATACACTTTTTCCGCAATCTATCATCGCTTCCATGGTTAAATAACCAATCCATCCCTAGAATTACATCAAATTCTCCTAATTGAATTGGGATTAAGTCCACAGTAACCTATATCCCCGATATCTACAACACAATTCCTATGGACATGGTTAATGGAATGACTTCCTTATTAGCAACTTCTATGTTCATAGGATATTCTAATTCTTCCCGAGGTAAGTTTAATCGTTGGGAGAATTCATGCTAAACGAAGGAACAAGTAGACCCTAATCAAATAATATGTAAGCAGTATATATCATTGATCGAATGATACCAAACCACGCCCTCGGATGCAACCGCATCCCGAACCGGCCATCATGTTGAAAGTCCTGCTATTGGTCGATTCTCGAGTTGGTGGTCCACCAATTGTGAGAGTTCCACCGCTTGGTCCCTCCTCCATTTCCTCCCGCTGAAGTTCTTCTTTTGGGCGCCTCACCGATGATCTAATGCTCCACAGCTTGAAACATCCATTTCTCTTCTTCAGGCAGAAAAGCGTTGGGAGAGATGTGCCCCTCCGCCCGTAATTGAAAATGTACATTCTTCCCTTTAGACATGCCCCCGAGTGATTCCTTCCACACTCCTTTGACGCCTCCCCTCTTCTTTGCTTCCCCGATTTGCCCCTGTGGTTTCGAGTCGACATTATTGTTGTTGTTGTTATTGTTGTTATTGTTCCACTTCCTCTTATTTTTGCACTGTCGTCACGCTTTCTCCACGGTTTCCTCCTTCGCCTTTCTTCTTTTTCTCCTTGTTGAACTTCATTAGGGCTTCACTCCGCCTCGCCGATTATAGCTTTCTCCAGAGAGTCATAAACTGTTTATTTGCAAAGACCAAAGTCTGGTCAGATAGCCATGGTTTGAGGCCTTGCTCAAACCTCCTCCGCTCTTTCTCTCCTCAAGGTCGACTCGATGAGGTGCTAACCTTGCCAACTCGTTAAACTTTGCAGCATCATCGCGGTACCATCATATCTTCTTGTTTCAGCCTCCAGAATCGATCTCCATGCGATCAGATACTAACAGAAAATAGTTCTCAAAAAGATTTTCTTGAACCCTTCCCAAGGTATCACACCTTCTCCAAATTTGGGTCTAATTTGCCTCCCACCAAGAGTTGGCTTCATTTTCAAAGATATACGTATGTAAGATAGTTTTCTCGTCGCTCTCTACTTCAAGCGATAATAACGCCTTTTCAATTTCCTTAACCCAAGTCCAGGCTTCGATGGGTTTCAGTAGTTCCTTTGAACTCGTGTGGTCCCTTTTGAAGTCTTTAAAGTGTGCCATCGGGCCATTGGAGGGTTGTTGACATTCGGGTTCAATTTTGAAGTGCCCCACTAACATGTCTACAAATCACGATAGGGTTCGTTGGATCCTCAAAGATTACCGGCTCGACCCCTCTTGGGTGCCTTGCACGACGCTTCCTCTAGCCATCTATCTGCTCAAAATGAACTTAATATTATTATCTCATAACTTACTCTCTACAAATATATAGAATTTGTAAAAATCGAACCATCACATCCATACTTAAATAAAAACATATTTATTTATAAACATAATACTCAAAGTATTTCATCATCTTATGGCATTACGCCATTTACATCACGTGGCATCAATCACTTGTAAAAAATGTAAACCAAGCTTTTTATTACATAGATAAGCATTTTATTTGCTACTAGGAAAAGTTTATCATAATAACTAAAGACCCCACCTAATGGCGCCCTCATGCTCCTCATCCGCTATCTCTTTCACCAGCCTCGGCTTATAACACTGGCCAGATCGCAAAGGCCTCACGGGAAAGTGATTTCACCCTATGCCGAACCTTCCATGTGCCGACTTAAACACGATTTCATCTTGTCTATCTTAACCTTCTTGTCTCTAACTTCTCCTCCAACTCTTTGGTTAGCTTCTCAAATTTCTAAACACGCCTCTTCTCTCATCTCCCCGTAAAGTGGTAATAATCTGCTTGTCAAGTCGAGACTCAATCCTCGACTCCAACCCATTAATGGTATGTCCCAAGTGGGTTTCGATAGCATCCTCTCATCCTTCAAATTTAACCGACTTCTCGCCTTCAACCCAGCTTGTCACCAGATCCCCATTCCTAATTACTGTGTGGTCCACCAATGCTCCCAAAGAAAGTCTGCAGCCTTGTTGTTCCCCGACATACCTCCTCTAACTGTGGACCTTGTCGCCCGGCCTCGACGATCCCGTCCATCAACTCATCCAAAGATAGTGTCTTCAGTACCTCCTGAGTCCTCCCTGGGCTCCTCTTCTCTCTTCCGGATACTCCCGGTCCGACTCACCGCCGCCTCATTTATAGCTCGTGTACAAATTATCACTAATCGCTCACTTACTACACTAATATCTCTAACTTCCTCTTCTCCCGACATCCTATAATCAAAACACAAATCAACTCGATTAGAAAAATAGATATTGATTTTGTTTTTAGAAAATAGATTTGACACTACACTTAGAACTCTATGTGAGTTCATCTCCTATCATCTCCACTAACTCTCTCTAAGGTTATAGCCCAAGGTTCCCCACCTAAGGTTTATAGCCTAAAGCTTTGATACCAACCTCATGACGCCCCCAAATCTGCAGGTAACATCGACACATGGACTTGATGCTCACGATATACAACATACAACATCATCTATCTAAGTAAACTTTAACAATAATAATAATATTATATTACCCATTACATAAATAGTGTAAATAACATCCCAAGTCTTTACAACCTTAAAACATACATGGAACTTAGTCTTAGCGCTTATCGCTACATTACACATATGCGGAAATAATTAACTTATTACATAACCATTAAGATCACTTCATCTTGACTTTCCTTGTCCTCGCCTCGAACCTCAAATTTTCTCACCCTTAATCTAAAAGGTTTAAGCAAGAATGAGCACGAATTGCCCAAATAAGTATATATGTAAATTTGAAAACATACATCAGAGTGAAAGCAAGTTGAATAGCTAAACCTCAACAGCTTGAAATGATTGTCAAGTGTTAAATAGAACATCAAGAATGGAAATTTAAGAATTTTCAATATCATACTAAGGGGTGTAAAATACTCGAACATATTTTCTTTCATCAAAATCATCGACGGCTTAACAATCCAATAGATCGTAAAACGCCTCTCGTAAGTACGCCAGTGATCAAAGATATTATACCCTTACGTACGCCAGCACAAGTATTAAGTTTTAAGTCGCATAAGTTTAAATGGGACTATTACCCGACATCTATTTGCCCGCTTATTCGGGTTGTTCATCTTAGTAATCATGTGAGACCGCACCAAAGCAATTTGGATTGGTAAACATTTAATAGCTTCAAAGATTTGTTTTAAATCACTTTTTCCATCAATAATAACTAGCTAAAACAAAGGCCCAGAACATACTTAGAATACTCGATAATGAAATGAAATTTAAAATATGGCGCTTAAAATAATAATCTGAATAATCATCGATAAGCTTGCAAGATAATTGAAGTTTGTATGACTTTTCAACGAAGAAACTTGCACATTAATAAATAACTAACACAAGTCCAATACTTACCCTCATCTGCGATAATTTTAGTAAGGATTTAATAAATACCCAAAAGAAATTAGGTTAGGAAACTTTTCGATAAGCCCGATACAATTAACGCTAGCAATTAACCTTCACATAACCTAATCACACGTGTCTCGTTAATCACCATTCATACACAATCTAGTTTGAAGTATAAGGGTCTCCTATTATTTTAATAAGATTTATTAAGTTAACTTGTATTCAAAACAATTCAATTACATATCATGTTGCATCACATAGGTCAAGTTTATTCAATCACATAACACATAGCCTCACATAGTCAAGTGGTTCTCAAACTTCAAAACGAAAGAAAACAATTTCCTTTTTAATATTAATATGTTTATAAACTAATACTTAATTAAATACACTTTAAATTACACAAGCAAAGTTGCATCTTAAAGGTCCAGGGTTCAAAGATGAAAACTGGACAAAATAAAGTTTCTAAAATTTTTTCGACCGAATTTGACGAAAAATCTCGGATACCGACTTTAAACCAAACCGAAAAATCTTGTTTCTTTCGCTTAGAAATTTTTTTCGTAGTTCGAGCGACCTTACTACTTTGCAATTTTATTCCTATCAATCATATATGATATGACTCGAAATTTTGACACAATATAGTCCATATAGCGTAGTATTTTACAAAAAATATCACATCCGAAAAATGAAGTTAAGACCACTTAACAGTCAGCCTTTGAAAAGCGTGCCTAACAGATTTCATACTTAGAAAAATTCGGAATTCCAGATTTCGCAGATTTTGTTGTGAACATATTTGCTTTTATTTTCATATCTCACTCAATATAGCTTCGATCAATGAAATTTGGAAATTATACTTCATATAGCTTAGATTACAAAAATATCACATCCCTAAAAATCAAGTTAAGACCATAACTATCAAAAGCGTGTTTAACAAATTTATACTTAGAAAAAAATTCGAAATTCCAGATTTCCAGAAATGGATTTTCATATCTCACTAATATAGCTTCGATCCTAATAAAATTTGGAAGCTTTTTATACTTCATGCTACATACTATTTTACAAATTTACTACATGCACCAAAAATCAAGACATGATTTCAAGCCAGCATCAAAATTTCAAAACTCATGCAAACTAGTTTAACCCAACTTTTGAGAAAATCATGATTTTGATTCTAGCATGCATGGATTTGATTCCTACCGTCTGCAACACATTTACTAACATATATACACATGTTACAACAATCAAACCTCTAACTTTTCATGTTTTGATCAAATTAGCAACTAAGAGGCATTTTATCAAATAGTTAGCATGCATACATGAATTCTATGATTCTTTATGTAATAGTAATATGTTATATACCGTAATTTTCATTCTTATCATCCACATAGCAAGATAATACACTAAATCATGGCATCACCAAGCCAAAACAAAACATTTATCATAGCTATACATGCATTTTTCACTATTTTCCTCAAGAACATACAAGTGGGTCTCATAGCTTACCTTGGTTGTGAATTCTTCTTGATTGGAGCTTGATAACCACCTTCCTTGCTTGCAAGATTCTCCGTAATTCAGAGCCCACCTTGAACCACTCTAAAACCCTCAATATTTTCTTCATTTTCTTTATTTTTGCTCTCTAGTTAGAAAGTTGTTGTGGAAAGGAAGAAGAGGCTTAGATGGAATGTATATACCTCATATATAGTGTAATGAAACCGAAATCTCTAGCCCATTACAACTCCCCCCATGATCGATATCATTACACTCACAATTCATTAGGCTAATTATGGGGGTGAGTTAAGAAAATGAAAGGTTTTTGTTTAATAACACAAGAGTAACCCCTCTCCTCAATAATCCTTATAGTAAGACGATACTCCCTCCTTGTCCCATATAGATTGTCACAAGGACTCCCAAAGAATCGAACTTTATGTAAATAAAACATTATTTTAATCATTTAATCAATTAATAATCATTTTGACCATTTTGCCTCGAGCAAAACGTGTTCGATACTTATATCGATTCCTACTAAAGTCGACGCCCCAAGACGCCATGGAACTATCCGTTTCATCAAACTCAACTTCAAAATTGTAGTTGACTTTTTTTCCCCGAAAAAGTCAACCAATTGATTTTGACCAAAAAGTCAACCGTGACGCATTTTTTTCGTGGTTACGCGTTAGGATCCTCGACTAATTTCGAACTCAAACGTCATCCACGATATTAATTAAATTATTTCATACTTATCCAAATTGAATAGTTGCCACTAAATTCAATACATCTTATCACAACTCAAAGTCATAATTTTTAAAGTCATCCCACATAAGTTTGTTTATTGAAAATTAATTACAGAATTAATTTCATTTACTTATCCAAATTCAATAGTTGACTCAAACTATACCAACCATTCCAATACATCTTATCACATAACATATAATGAAATTAAATAATTCATTTAAATGAGAATAATTGTCACATAAGAATTTCACATAAGTTTGTTTATTGAAATTGTTAGATTACATAGAAATCTCTAAGAGGGAAATTATTACATATAAGGTGATTTAAGTGGGAGTGGTGAGCCTAGAAAAATTAATCTTTAAGAAAACATGTTTTATTTTTCTAATCCTTTAATTCAAGAGGGTGAGACACAACAACCTCCTATTGAGGCGAATGATGCCCCTGAGATAGCTTAGCCACCACCTAATGTTGAACCTCACATTATTGAGAATCATATTCCTGAAATTGTGCAACCTTTACATAAGTCCAAAAGACCTAGAAAGTCTATTAATTTTGATGATTTTATAACCTATCTTAATGAGATTGACTATGATTCAAGTAAGATTAATGATCCTATCTCCTATAAAGAGGCCATTACGAGTGCCCAATAAACTCAATGGCTTGAAACCATGAATGATTAGTTGAAATCAATGGAGCTTAATAATATTTGGGATCTTGAAGAATTACCAAAAGGTTTTAAACCTGTTGGTTGCAAGTGGGTCTATAAGACTAAATTAGATCCTAAAGAGAACGTTTAAAGGTATAAAGCTCGATTGGTTGCTAAGGGTTTCACTTAAAAGGAAGGTGTGGATTATAATGAAACTTTCTCTCTAGTATCCAGGAAAGATTCATTTAGAATAGTCATGGCATTAGTAGCTCATTATGATTTAGAGTTATATCAGATGGATGTTAAAATTGAATTCCTTAATGGTAACTTGCATGAAAATGTCTAAATGGCATAACCATAATGTTTTTTTGGTTAAAGGCAAGGAACATATGGTATGTAGACTTAAGAAGTCCATGTATGGTATCTTAAGTTTTACGAGGTAATAAGTAATTTTAATTTTAAGAAAAATATAGTGGATCAATACATATACTTGAAGGTCTGTGGGAGTAAATTTGTTATTCTTGTTTTGTATTTTGATGACATACTACTTGCAAGTAATAACTTAGACATGTTGCATGAGACCAAACGTTTCCTTTCTAGAAATTTTGATATGAAGGATTTCAGTGAAGCCTCTTATGTTATAGGTATTAAAATTCATCGAGATAGGTCTTGCGGGATAATAGGATTGTCCCAAAGAGCTTATATTAACAAAGTTCTTAACAAATACAACATGCAAAATTGCTCCTCTACTATCACCCTTATTGTTAAGGGTGACAAATTTGGCTCATATCAATGTCCTAAAAATCAACTTGAATGTGATCAAATGAATCTTATTCCTTATACTTCTGTGGTTGGAGTCTTATGTACGCTCAAGTTTGTACACGTCCAGATATAGCGTATGCAACTGGCATGTTTGGACGTTACCAATCAAATCCAAGTTTGGATCATTGGAAAGCAACCAAAAAAGTTTTATACGCTATTTATAGGGTAGTAAAGATTTTATGCTTACATTTAGAAAAATAGATAACCTTGAAGTTGTTGGTTATTCAGATTCTGATTTTGCTAAGTGTAAAGACGAAAAGAAATCTACATCAAGGTACATTTTTATGCTTTCAGGAAGCCTTATTTCGTGGAGAACTCATAAACATGAGTTAACTACCACTTCCATGATGATGGCAGAATATATGGCTTGTTATCATGTTACTTGTCACGCCGTATTACTGAGGAATCTTATTTCAGAACTTAAGGTTGTAGATTTCATTTCAAGGTCATTGAAAGTATTTTGTGATAATGATTCTGTTGTTAGTTTTTCCAACAACACCATTTCGAGTGGTGTTGGACTATACCTCGACACTAAGTATTTATTTATCAGGGAAAGAGTTGAAGATCAAAACGTTATCATTAAGTATATTAGTACTTAGCGGATCCACTTATGAAAGGCTTACCACCCAAGCTCTTTTTGGAGCATGTTGTCGGCATGGGTTTAACTGGTAGTCTTAATTAGTGAGTTATTTTGATGTAAGACAACATTTTTTGAGCTCGTTGTTTTGAACTTCACATTATGTTTATGGTTTGCTATTCTCTTTATTAATTGTGCACGTTTGAGAACTTGTGAGCAAGTGGTACGGTAATGTTTTTGGACCATATGAATGAGTTTAATCTATTATCACTTATATAAACTCTATTTATACCTGTTATGCTTAATGTTAATATTTGTTCTAATAAAAGTACTAATTGTGTAACTAATGGGGATCTTGTGTTAATAGTGACACAAAGATTGTATTAATTCACATTGGTGTTTTTATTTGAACAAGATGTAGACATTAAATTAATACCTGGCCAAATTAATTATTGTAAGCGTTATGTTTTGTATATAAATAGTATTTCAGCCAAGTGGGAGAATGTTGGAATATTTTATTCATTATGTGGCCTCTACTATTTATGGAATTATTGGGCTTACATATTGTATTAATTTAATCACTTTATTTATGGGTTTGGTAAATAATTATGTGGCCTATAAATAATATTCCTAATAGTACTTGGCATAATGGGACCTAGGGTTTTATAATCTTTATGGACGATTTTGACCCTTAGCTATTCTATATATATAAAAAATAGTTAGTGTTTGATCCCAATTGTCGTCTCAAGAGCTTTATACACACCTATACATCCATCATAAGATTGAGAGAGACAATTGAAGACCTTCACCCTTATGCGCAGCGAAATAATCTTGATACATATAAGATGTCTTCTCTCAATTCATGTAAGTACTTAATATTATGATTATTGATTTTATTTTATTCTAATGCAATAGCACGTTCCGATATAATTATTTAACATGAAGGGACAAATGAAGAAGGTAGAGATCGTCGAGGAAGAGCTCCGCCTCCACGAAAAATCTTGATTCCAGACAATTTAAATCATGATTCCCAACAATTTATTTGAACAAGTTATAAAAACAAATTACATTTTATATAACAGCCATTTAGATTTACATAATACTTACATAAATGGCATTTTATTATCTTTATTTTTGGCTTGGTTTGAGTTTATGTGTCAAGGTTAGGTTTCTCCCTATCTTATTGGCAAGTCCCATACTCTGCCCTTAGTGTATTTATACCCTTGTGTCCTGTTTTTAATTCAATATTAGTGACATTCATGTCATGATTGCCGTGTTTGATACATGCTGCATTTTGCAGCTGGTTTAAAAAACAAAAAAAAATGCATATTTTAAACGCATTCAGTCTAAAAATACTGTTCATTTATAACTGTTTGGAATCCAAATCCCTCAATGCATATTTTATTTCTACGAGTGGTTAGACAAAAGTAAAACCAATATAAGTTTGATTCTCATTGTAGACACTCGAAATTTTTTGCACACCTGTTACTAACATTGCAATAGGACAGATTTATCTTTCAGAGATAACCTTGGAAGACAACTCACATCCAGTCCGGATACTAGCGGAAGTTCAACCTCAACCCCGAAACACACACTGGGAGTATCAGGTCCAACCTCAGAGATAACCCAGAGGCATGCAGTTCCAATACCAGAAATTCCACCGGAGAAGACCGATCCATCTCAGGAGATAACCCCAAGATATTCAGTCTCAGTCCCAACACTGGGAGTAGTAATTACCAACCTTGGAGATAACCCAAAGGAATGCAGTTCCGGAGATAACCTCGAAAATGCTTGTTTCAAATTCAGTCAGCTTCAACCTCGGCACTCACATCGAGGCACTCAGTACGAGACCCAGAGATTACACCGGGAAGATATGCACACCTCAGAGATGACACTGAGGACCTTCAACACTTGCAGCAGTCCAATCTCAGAGATAACCCTGAGCAACGTCTACTTTATTAGCCCAAACTGGCGATAACCCCGATGAGGGGCAAAGTCGTCATCTTGCCACTTTGACGCCATATCACGCCGTCTCAACATTTCATATATACATTTCTACACATCAATGTCCCACAAGAACCAAGGATGTCCAATCCTGAGTGACTATTACGCAGGATAATGGATAGAATTTGAAGCTTGAAGACCGGAGGGCATAGTCCCATCTTCCTGACTTCGTAAAACTTCTAATCCCATGTCATTGCGTAACTCTCGACAACAGCGGTATAAAATAGGTCTTACATACCTCAGTCGAATGCTCAGATTGTAATTCTGAAAGTTCGAGCGGACATTATAGTGCATACGTGCACGTATTTTGAAACGATGGGACCAGCGTGGCAGGGCAACTTGACACGACCAGTACAATGGCTGGCCTGTACCAAGCATGTATGTCTGGCTGTACCAAGCAGTACTGTGGCTCCCCTCGTAAATAGAGGGCTTGGGGTGGCCATTTTGTAAGAGAAAAAGGCGAGTAAGCCTTGTCAAATTTGCTCTTTACTCTCCTTACACTGAGTGCTTTCTCATTTTAAACACTTGTGAGCTCACATATAGCTTCTTTTTGTACCGGCGGGAGCCGAGTGTTCATCCCTTTAAAGATATAGAAGTCTTCTTTGGCATTACTGTATCGTAAGCCTTTCTCACACACTTTAAAGCCTTTCTCTTCATCTTTGCACACTTTTCTTCACGTTGAGAGTCGTGTTGCGTGTGTTTGCCCGATTTGATGCCGATTGGTTTGATTCGGTTTTATATATATACTTATATATATATATTTATTATATATATGGATTAACATTATCGAGTTATGCATCGATTGAGCCTGAACTTGATGCGGGCGTTGCTTATCGCTTTCATATATATATATATATATATATATATATATATATATATATATATATATATATATATATATATATATATATGAATATGTCGAACTAACATTCGATGAGCACAGATTTTACATCAAAAGTGCGTTTCACGCTTTTATATATATATATACATTCAAATTCACGAATGGAGTTTGCTTCGTGGCGGTTGACCGTCTTTACAGCTTTATTTAGTTTTTCTCCCGCCTAGAGTTTACTCCATGGCGGTTGATTGCTTTTACAGCTTTATTTACATTTCTGATCCCCTATGGAGGTGCTTCATGGTGGCTGATCATGTCTGTATATATATATATATACTTTTATATATATACCTGCTTACTACTTTATTATCAATTGCGGCATCATGTGAGCCTAGTAATCATGTGATCACAGATTCAGTTTACGAGATCTAGATTCGGTTCCCGTGATGGACATTTTCAGCTGTAAGTAACTTGTAAATTTATTCACGGTGTTCGGATTTCCTCAGATGGTTATCATACCCACGAGGAATTCGGCACTATTTTGTATATTATTTTCTTGAAGATGCTTCGCATCTCGAAAATGAAAAATAATCAAGCCGAACACTTAATAAAAATGGGAGTGTAAAAGGTCTCAATTACTATTGAGCACAAGGGTTCGAAAAATCTCTTTTATAAAACATCACTGCCATATCTTGTTAAAACTGAATTTTTACAAATTCAAACCCTGTGTATATAGGTGCGAACGAGGCCTCGCACTACTTCCAAATAATTGCACATTGATTCACACACACACACACACACATTCATATAACAGTTTCTTGAAAGGAGGCGGTCACCGTGGTAACACAGATGTCGGGGGGTGCCTATCACCTTCCCTCCGCATAATCAAGTCCCCGGACCTTAATGAATCTCGGTTTCACCGACCCGTTTAGTAGTGCAATATCACTGGGTTAATGTGAAAACCTTTTCTCGGTTGTGTTGGTACAACCATATAAAAAACCAACTGGCGACTCTTAATAAATCCATAAATCGATATGATACATATGTCGACCTTTTCACTTATTTTTTTCAAACAAATCTCACCTAACATGAGAACACCAAAGAACAAGTAACGAAAAGGGACAAATAAAGATCCCGACGTCGACAGGTGGCGACTCTGCTGGGGACTCCAGTAAGAGGACTTAAGCCGCTATTACAATCTTTTCAAACTATTATATGCTTGTGTGTGAATATTGCATTTACATTTATGATGAATGTGTACAAATGCATATATATTTTTCTGCGCTTAATGCCTTACACTATATCTGCTTGTGATATTAGTGCTTCGCACATGTCATCATTTTCATAAACGGTGAGACACGTTGTATGTGAATGTATGTTGTGTGGTTCCTCCACAGTGAGGCTATCCTGTCATTGGTTGATTCATTGGACTCGTGGGAAGACTAATTCCAACGAGGCTCAGGAAAGACACCACCCAAATTCGCTCTAGTTGAAAGACTGGATTAAATTCCCGTCAAGTAAATTGCGATGATTTGGGAACCTTCATACCAAAAAGCCGCGAGAGTAACCTAAGGTAGGTCAGCCTCTGATAAACCAAACACGAAGGAAAGTCTCTTCATGCTTTTTCATTACTTGTAATTTATGCCATATACATCTCCATGTAATGAGAAATATGAAGAAACATGTGTACATACATATTTTAATTAAAACATGCTATCCTGGATTACAAACAGTTAACATCCGCCTTGCAGGATAATATTCCTAAAATGGATACATAGCATGTAAACATTTTTCACACTCCCTAAAGACTAAACTACGCAAGTCTTTTGTAGGGAAGCAATCAGACCTATTACCCGATCAAAATCCAAAAAGGCCACGAGCCTACAGTCAATTATGTCGTCATCAGATCAGACTGACCTTAATCCAGTTTTGCATAAGGAATTTGACGAATTAAGTAAACAAATCGCAAATTTGGTTGTTATGCTAAAAGAACTACAACAGTCTACTCAGGGTACAAGGATACCCATACATGCTGAATCCTCTACACAAGGAGGAACCCTTGGTCCTGATAAAGCCATTACAGAACCTGAACTTCAGTTGGATACGACCAACAAAAGTCATGATATCACCCATCTCATAGGAGAACCAAACACCGGTGACATCAGGAAGAAAGTCCTTCAAATGGAAGAAACCCTTCGTACGATCAAGGAATTGGAACACACGGGAGTGTCTCATATGCTGACCTTTGTATATTCCCTGGTGTTCATTATCCAGAAAAATTTAAAACTCCTGACTTTGAAAAATATGATGGGTTAGGAGATCCTTACACACATTTGAAGGTGTTCATTGTAGAACTTGGATCTTATGTAGAGGACGAGAAGCTCAGGATGCAGCTATTCCAGAAGAGTCTGACTGGAGAAGCCCGTTTGTGGTATACCAGATTAGACAACTCAAAGATCCATAGTTGGGAGGAGCTAGCTCACGCCTTCCTCACTCAATACAACTTCCAGTCTCAGATGGCTCTTGACCGGTACCAGATTACCAAGGTCAAAAAATAGTCCAATGAGTCTTTTAGAGAATATGCTCAACGGTGGAGACGCCTTGCTGCTCAAGTTATTCCTTCCATGATAGAATCAGAAATGGTCATGACTTTCATAGACATATAGGAAGCTCCTTTTTATGAATGAGTTTTAGCTGGCATTGGTAAACCATTTTCTGAAATGATTAAACATGGGGAGTTGGCTGAGATGAGATTGAAGTCAGGAAAGATTCAAGACCTAGCTGCCCTTAAAGTCATTGCATAACACATCAATCCAAAATTATGGAAAAACTTTTAGAGGGTCCATAAAAAGAAAGAGGAGGATGTTTCCTTGATAATACAGGGTCAAAAAGGCAATCAGAACATGCCTATCCAGAGGAGAAATTATAATCCCTTTCAAGCACAGTCTGCAAACCCTCCATTGCAAAAAGGTGGAGAAGTCAAACGCCCTCGAGTGTTCACATGTGCTATACTGTACAACATTCATACATTCATTCAATTGAAAAGTCTCAAATAACGAACATAACTTCTATATATTTAAAGTAATATTTATATTTCTCAGGTTCTATACCCATTACAAAGGTTCTTTATCATAATATCTGTTACATTACAACAATAGACCTATACTATTACAAAGATGACTTTAGTAATACGCCTTAGCTTTTCCTTATCCTTTTTCGATCCTTGGACGTTCAGGTCTTTATTTGCATTCATATGGTTCAAGCAAGAGTGAGCATAACTAGCTCAACAAGTATAACAATTTAATAACAACATGCTTGACACATACAAATCGTATATCTTCAATAACTGAACAATAGTTATGAAGTGCTATTGATAATTCAAAATAGCACTTCTTCTTTTCTTTCAAAATGTTTTACAATAATAACAATATTTAGTAAAACATTCACTCCAGTGAAGGACCTCGAGTATTCATTCTTTATTGGAAAAGGACAACCCATAAGCAAGTCCGTAAGCCCGATATTACTTACGAGCACTTCTAGGTGATCAGCCTATTTTACTCTATGTTGATCAACACTACATCCATTAAACGTATGCACGTTTAAGCATTTGGCAACCTCACGTGCCTGTCGTTTTACCGACAAAATATTTGTTTAACAATTCAGTCTTCTTTTGGAAACCATATCAAGTAGTTGACAAAAGATAACAACATTTGATAATACATGAATAGATTATCAATACATCAAGTCTAGCCAAAGGAATTGGCTTTAACTTCAACATACCTCAGTTCATGCGAAAGAATACATGAACCTCAAAAACTTGTTCAGATTGAACTGAGACAAGAGTTAGAATACTTGCCTTTAGCGTCTACTATGGTATATTAACTTTATGTTCAAGTCGTTCAAGTCTCTACAATACATGATCACATAATGCCTTACACTAGGTCACATATAATCAAGTATGTATATGACTATATCATACCCGTAATTTCAATCTAATTGTGTATTAGATTCAGTTACTATTTATTTCAGTTTATCATTATCCTTGCATTTATATTCGACTAGGTTATCTCAACCTTTATACAACATCCTTAAGGTTTAACAAAGTTTAACAATGTTACATTACATTCCTTAAGTTATGTTTACTTTTAAATAAATTAACTTTCTTTTCTTTGTACTTAGAAACCTTCATTACTATCCTTGTTACGAGATCTGTATTTGCAGTATTTTTTTTACTACATCTAACGCTGCATGTGAGCTTATTGTTTCACCGTTCTCGAACTTCAGCTGTTGAGGTCCTTAATAATGCCATGCTGCGCCACACACCGGAAGGATTTTGTATCAGTACATGGCCTGGCTGCGCGCCACATATCATACTATGGTTCACGCTTGCGACGAACTCTTGCAGAGAGGCTCTGGACATCATGTTATGCAACATGAAATGAGTCATTTTGTTAGGGTTGTCAGCCATATGCCAACTCAGGCACCCAGAAAACAATATAAGTTTTGAATTTTTGTGAACTTCCCGGACGCATAACTTCTTCGTTATAAGTCCGAATTGGCTCGTTCAAAAGCCTACGGTTCACAAATTACGTAATCTAGATGTTCATGCAAGAATTTTATCTATTTGACTTCTTTTGCTAAAAATTCACCTGTTGGTTCATTTTTAACGAAAACGATAAACGTTCGTGAATGGTCAACGCTCGTTTCTTCGTTCTAAGTCGGAATCCGATCATTTTTGAGTCCGCAACTCTTAAATGAGAAATATGACTTGTCTCTATTGGAAAACAAAGGTTTCGTGATCAAACACAAAATTTGACTTCCATTCCCAGAATTTTACGAATTCGACGTAATCGTCCAATCGTGCAAATTCCGGCAATTCTTCATTCTTATGATTTGTTCAACATTACAGATGAACTTCATTCATCATGTGAACATCTTAACATACTTAATACAACAACTTATATTCATTGTTGGATTTTGACTTATTCTTAATGAGCTTATAACTTGTCAAATTATAAACTACTTAAGATTTGATTATTCATGACTTATGACAATTAAAGTTTCTTAATCATCATACTTTACATGTTCTTCACATATAACTTTACTTATGTATACATGATACATATAATCATATAAGTTCTTAATTCATAATCTTATTACAAGATCATATTTTCATACTTAGCATTCAAGGTTAGCTTATAATAAGTTTATAACTTTTATAAGTTCAAATGACTTATTGCCAACTTATGTGGCTTAAGTTCATGACTTACTCATTCTTCTTACTTCTTAACATCCCTGTTCCTTAATTTCAACTTTTCTTATCAACCTATCATGGTAGAGATAGAAGATAATTTAGAGAAGAAGTCTTACTTTTTGTAGTCTTGGTAAAGTAGCTTGCTTCTTCTTCTTACTTATGGAATGACTTATGCGTAGCTTATTCTCTCTAACACTAAACACTTTTGAAATGTTAGATTTTTTGAACAACTAACAAATGGTTTGTAAGCCTTCTCTATTTATAGAACTTGCAAAGCTAGGGTAGTTTAGTCATTAAATCACCCACCTCCTTAAGCCACCTCCTTACTATTCATTACTTGGCTAGCACAACTCTTATCCTACACTTGGTCATTACTCTTAAGTCTTGGTCACCACACTAACTTGGTCACCACATTAACTTGGTCACCACAATAATCATATTCATATGGTTTGCCCCATGGGTCATACAACTCATGGATTCTATCTTGGGCTTGCATTAATTCAATCTTTTGGCTTTGCATTAATAAACACTAATTGGTTCATTAACTAATAGTTGGGCCTCTCCCTTTAATTCACTTGGACTTGTATATAATTGTTAAACAATCTTCCAAGTCCATTAACATTTCTTAATACATATTGTTGATGTATTATTTTCGTATTCTAATTCATATAGAAAATATATACGATATTTAATCCTTCATACAAACTCGTATAATACTTCGTATTATACTCGTTTTCATTACTTCGTACAATACCAAAGTATCATACTTTATTACTTATTCAATACTACTTCGCCTTCCTTAACGTTTATAAATTAAGTCCACAAGCGAATTATTACATTTTTCATAACTAGATTTTTATTACATAATCCATCTTACCTTCTTATTCAATCATTACGTATTTCTCGGAAACTTAAAATTATATCCCGAGCAAATACCGATGAATAGTGTTTTTCGGAAAATTTCTCGGAAAACTTTTATTTTCGTCTTGGAAATTCAAACACTTTAATTTATCCACGTAGCTCAAATACTACGACATTCTAACATCAATAGGTTATATAATGACAACCATCTTGATAACACATGGAATATGATTTTATTATTATTTAATTTAATAAAATCATTTTACAATAAGGTCCGAATTTTTCGGTCGTTACATCACACCCTTAAGGGATTCGCTCGAGAACATTCTCACTCTTCTGACAACTCAAAAGAAAATCACGCATCTTCTTCCACCAGCCAACCCTAATGGGAGGGGTTTCAATGCTGCTCAAAAATGTGCTTATCATGCCGGGGCACCTGGACATAATAATAAAGATTGTTGGGCCTTGAAACACAAGATCCAAGATTTGATAGACAACGGTGAGATCGTGGTCACCAAACCATATTAACCTCACGTACAAGACAACCCTCTTTCCCAACACAAAGAGGAAGAGGTCAACATGATTAATTGGAGCAGTGGACGGAGCTCCAATTTAAACGATGAATCCTCCCAGACCCTCAAAGATGGTGTTGACAAATGGGATTATGCAAAGTTCCGATTCAGTAATGGAGCGAAGATGAAAGCTACGTAAAAGCAGTTGAGCAACTATCGTAGGCGGTGACCTATCAACACCAAGTCACACGCCAATTAGTCAGCCATGAGCATACTAGTCTGCTCCCTTTTGTTGTGAATACTCCCTCGTCACCTTCAGATAAAGAAACACTTGAAGACAAAGTGACGAAGAGAGCAAGTGCCAAAGCCTGTAGGGATTTTGCCAACAAAAGGGAATTTACATACGTGGGCCAACCTATGGAGGAAATACTTCAGATGCTAATCAATGAAGGAAATATCACTTCCCTTCTACCTCTAATCAATCCCCGTTCAGGATGGTTTAATTCTGATGGAGTTTTCCAATATCACTCCCATTCTCGCTGTCACAACACTGAAGAATGCTGGGCACTCCGCCACCTCATTCAAAATCTAATTGACAACGGTGTCCTGCAGCTAGCAGACGACGATACTGTGCTATTTGAGAGTGAGAATACTTTCCCTACTAAATGGAAGGGATTGGTAGCAGTTATATCCGCTGAGGCTGATGGGACTGTCAAACCTCTCACAATGCAAATAATTCCACTCAAAGGAATTGACAATCTTTTGAAAGTGGCTGCTCCCGAGCCAATCAACTTGCCATTCAGACCACAATATCCTATTATCAGCTTACAAAAGGTCCCATGGAATTATGGAGAAGCTGAAGGATCCCCCTCACATACAACTGCTGCAGTGTCGAAGGAGAATCCACTATATCTTCCCCAACGGGTGATGAAGTCCACCATCAAGTCAAAGGGGAAAATACCCAGGGAGAAGATTGAAAAATTCCTCCGCACTATGAGTCATAACGAAGCCAAGGTGGTTTTAAGCTTAAGAGAAGCTCCACACCAAATTTCAATCCTGGACTTGGTTTTAACTTCCGAGGATCACAGGAAGATGTTACTGAAGGTTTTGGAAGAAGCCTACTTACCGACATCAGTGGATGTAGAAAATTTTCAACATCTGGTTGATCACATTTTTAACAACAATGTGATATCTTTCACTGATGACGACATACCGCCCGAAGGGACCGGCCAGTGCAAGCTGTTGCATATTGCGGTTTTATCCTCTGAAAATATGCTAGATGAAGTTTTGCTAGATGGAGGTTCATCTCTGAATAACTGTCCTTATGCTACATTGCTAAAGATGAATGTCAATCTCAAACAGATCCGAAGCAGCCACACGGTTATTAAAGCTTTTGACGGAGCTCGCCGAAATTTAGTCGGATAGATTGAGCTACCAATCGAGATTGGTCCCCATACCTTCTGCATATCCTTTCACGTGCTCCAAATAGATTCAGGATACAACCTTCTATTGGGAAGACCGTGGATTCATACTGCTGGGATAGTCCCCTCCACTCTTTATCAGCAACTGAAATACATCATGAATGACAGCTTAGTCACAGTTAACGCAGAGCCGGAATGTCCTAAACAGAGTGATATACCACTCATCAGCTTCAATTCAGAAGTTGAGCTAGTCAGTTTTCATGCCCAGGAGGTGAGCAATACTCATTAGCACCCTATTGGGGCGCCACCTCTCACACCCAAGATTTCCGCCGAAGTAATGTCGGCTACTCAAGAGAATGCTATCTTTGGGTCATCAATTTGGGACAAGAAATTTGGGTAAAGTTATGCAGTATTAATCACCCGATTCAAGTTGTCGATCAAACTTGACACGGTTGATCGGACTATTCTGCCCGATTCGATCCACGGAATCGACATAAACATCATCGATTTCCTCGACTTGATTACGGCGTTTGTATATATACCTACAACTTACGAGTCCGCACAACTCTCAGTAAAGGTGCCGCCCGATGTAATGGCTATGTTATTTCCCAAGCCGATGCCGGTAAAGGAGAAAGAAGTCTTTGTTCCAGACCCTAGAGTGGAAGAGGAGGAACGGAGAATTAAGCAAGACATCGTCATGATGATGTCAGGCGTACACATCATTGTCCATGATGAACATACAAACAGATACACCCCAGACGATGATTGCCCAAACGTAATGGTCATCATTCAGGAAAAGGAGGACGATGACAACCCCTCCATCACTGTAGTCCCTCAAAACTTTGCCCTCAACAATTGGAGCATCACTCCTTGCATTGGTCGACGAGGGTGAAGCGGGTAGGAACTCTTTCTGCCCTATAGATATTATAACTGCTTACTTTTCTATACAGTACTAATAGTTTTGTTTTGTCAATACATGCTAACACTTTGTATGATTAGACCATTTCATATATACTAAGTGAAAGCATATTTTGTTTCAGGACTCTGAATTTAGATGTGCCTGTACTTGTTGATAAGATGCCTCTTCTCCACAAGGATTGTAACTTTAATGTAGAGTTAGATTCAGCCTTGATGGAAATACATATGGACATTGAGGTTGTGACGCCCCCAAAATAGGTATACATCACCTATTCTGAGTCGCCAAATACATGGTACAAAATTCAAATACAACTTAATTATACAACTGTCATGTAAAGTATGACAAAATATAAGCTGGAAGTTTCAACGCGAATATTGTCTTCTAGACAATATCCAAACTCAAATTCAATATTATTATATTTATTTCACACTACTTCACAAAATAGTGAGGACTACTAATGCAACCATCTGGACCATCAATCCATTCCCCGACTAGTCCCAGCTATATTCTCATTTCCTAAAGAGAACAGTGAAAGAAAGGTTGAGCTCAACTAGCCCAGTAAGAAATATTATGACTAAGATAATGCAGAATAAATTATCCTTAGCCTTCAACATGATATAACAAGCGATAGAATATAATAGACAACAAGTTTTAGATCAACAACTGCAGCGGAATAAGCAATCCATTAGAAGAGTCAAGTAGAGCATGATATCTACTATCTTCTATGATTTAAAAAGTTCATCATCAATTTTATCGCCGAGACTCAGCTTAATAAATAATCCACATCATAGAATCATCCCTGCACTACGGGCCAAGGATACTATTTAGTATCACGACCACGAATTATCCATGCACTATGGGCCAAGGATAATTGTGTTTCATCAACGGTCATGATCATGCCATAAAATAATTCATCTTTGCACCCATGGTCGAAGAGAACCCATGGCCATGATCATACCAAAAACTGTCCATCAATGCACTACGAGCCAATGAGGACTTTTACCACATCATTTGTAACATTACGGTCATGATTATACCGAATAATCCCTGGTCATAATCATACCAAGTCCATCTATGCACTACGACCAAAGATGACTTTCAACATAATATAAGCACGAGGATGATGACAATTACATAATAATTCAATAAAACAAGTTCAAGAATACATTTTAAAGATTTATAATTTAATTTATCCAGAATTCAATAATGTTCAAATTGTCAACATGATACTGCTTAGTGGAGTAAAACTCAAGAATAATATTGTACCAAAAATGATTTGGACCGAAAATGAATCATTTTTTTATCATAAATAGTACCCCAGGTGAATAATACTTGGGTGAATAGTACCCCGTGAATAGTACTTCGTGAATAGTAACTCATGAATAGTATTCTGGCATAAAAAAGTTAAAACTTAACAAGAATGCTCAGAATAATATTTCCATGAAAAGATATTGGATGAAGCGCAAATATCAAGGATATTCTACTAATTTCATGGAGTATAGAAGCCAAAATTTTAACAAAACGAGTATAGAATTCGAAATCTGAAATGAAATAATATTACTTACATACTATAGAGTATGGAAGAAAATATTATTTCTTACGAATACTGAACAAAAATAACATTCCTTACGAATATTAAACAAAAATAATATTCCTTTTGAATATTGTACGAATATAATATTCCTTACGAATATTAAATGAAAATAATATTTCTTGTGAATATTGAACGAAATAATATTCATACGATTACAAAAAATAATATCTCTTAAGAATATGAAATAAATAATACCCCTTACGAGTATTGAAAGAAAATAATTCTCTTCATGAATACGAAAGAAATAATACTCCTTACCTTAAAAAGAAGAGTATTCGGTCGGTAGAATGAGATATTCTTGAAGAAAACTTGAACTGTTTACTGCGCTCAAAGCTTCCTTAAACTCTAAAGAAATACGCTCAATATTATAGAAGAAGAATTCTCTAATTTTGGTGTGATTTTCAATTCTAACTAAGCATCCTATTTATAGGAGAATGGAAATGATACTATTTGAATTTAGAAATCACAGACTACACTGTAGGAATTTAGCGAATTCTTCACGGGCGAAAACCGAAGAAAATTTTGATTTACTATGCAACACTATGCAATAAAATATTCTAATAAAACGAAAACTTTAAATAAAATATAATATATTCTATTTATAATCAAATAAAACAAAACTTATATATATATATATATATATATATATAACCTTGCCTTCATTGCAAAGGCATACACAATCTGCTATTTATATATACACATGTGTATATATATATATATATATATATATATATATTCCCTTCATTACACGTTTCTCCCTCCCACCCCTATTTTCATTTTCTTCCAAATACACACACCTCCTTACCCTTTCACTATCACATACACACACATCTTACCCTTTCACTATCACACACACACACACACACACACACACCTTTCATATATATCACTATCACACAAATACATACCAATTATATATATACACACACCCCACACACATTACCCACTACCACTTTTCTTCCACCTATCACTTTCCCAACCATCACTTTTCTATCATTTTCCACTCACACACACATTATATTATATATATACACACATCACATACTTATATATATAAATTCCCTCCCCTTTACGTAAACTCTCCCCCCCATTTCCAAAATCATTTTTTCCACACGCGGGCCCCACATATGGCCCCCACCTTTATTATAAAGAATAATTTTCTATCGATTATTTTGAAAAATGGGTAAATGGGAATCCAAATAATAAGCAAAATTTACAACAATACTTCATAAAAAATTCCTCTCAATATTTTTAACAACATTTATTCATCACTATTATTATTCGCAATATTTAACAACCAGATCGTTCCCAGGAAAGAGGGGGCTTTCCAATAAGGATTTCTCCTTATTGGCGCGCAATTAGGTGACCAAACCTCTCCTCGACAGAACTTTCTAGACATCGTCAATAATGCAAATAATAATTTGAATAACTGTATCGTCTCAATTATTGATTTAATAATATATAAAATATCGACAATAATTGAATCAAATAACGTGAGATACTATGCAACAATTATTGTAGCAATAATTGAGTAAAACTGAGTGACTTCTCACGTAAGCATTAATAATCAATACCGTGTGCTACTATGCAATCACGCGTATTATTGTACTTTTATCACTGGATGATTCAACAGTTAACGATAAAACTTCTGCCGTTATATTCATAAAAAGATATTTCTGACATTTTCTAACTCTGACAATAATTCCGTTGTGGGGTCCACCAATGATTGTGTCGTTGTACGAATATTCCCCGACAAAAAGAATATTCCCCGACTAATCGGAAATTTTATAACAACTTGCTTACTTTGCAAAAATTATAAATATTATCACAACTATAACATTATATCAAATCCACACCATAATATAAAAAAATATTTCAAGAAAATTAAATCTTTATTCATAAAATTCGGGGTCTCACAATCTCCCCTCCTTATGAAATTTTTCTACGTACCTGGTAGTTCGAAGAGATGATAATACCTTGATTTCATTTTAAATTATAACTCTTGAGGTATAACTCTAGAGCGTAGAATATGTTCCTTCTTATCCAAGATTTTAACAGGTACCTCTTCATACGTTAAATCTTCCACTATTTCGTCTGGTTTTAACTCAATAATGTGGTTCGGGTCGTCCACATATTTACGTAACATCGATACGTGAAAAAAAATCCGTTATGAACACGCAACATACTTGGTGGTAAGGCGAGTCTATAGGCCACAGTTCCTACTCAATCGATGATTTCAAATAGACTAATAAAGTCAAGGGTTGAGATTTCCTCTCTTCGTTGATTCTTGATTCTAGAATAATGCCCTCTTGAACCTTCTTCTTTATATTCATAAGCTCTGAGTCTGTAGCTTGAGGGGCTTTAACTTTATCAATTAAAGTCGGTTCTAATCGTATATTTGTTATCTTCACATAAGTTCTTGGAGTCTTTAACTATATCTCCATCTTTTGTAAGTCGTACGAAATAAGTTTTTGTGTTAACAACGTCGTACTCGTAAACGTATACAATCTTCTACTCAATGCGTCGGCTACGACGTTCGCTTTTCTAAGATGGTATTGAATGGTATTGTCGTAATCTTTCAACTGCTTGAGCCAACGACTTTGGCGCATGTTACGTTAGTTTTGGGTGAAAAATATTTGAGGGTTTTTGTATCGGGTTCAAGGTCGATAAAAAATTTGATTTCATGCTCTGGGGGTATGCCAGGAAGTTCTTCAGGGAATACGTTAGGAAACTTATTAACAATAGAAATATCATTCAAATCTGACATATTTTTGTTTAAATCTGTGACATGGCTAAGAAAGCTTGACATCTGTTTCTCAACAAACGAATAGCTTTATGGCTTGATATGATAGTGATAAACTTTAGTGGTTTGGTTACTTAACTTCGCATAATAGGTTGGTTAGGAATATGAAAGCTAACAACCTTACAAAAATCAATTTTAGCATGATGAATAGTTAACCAGTTAATTCCTATAATCACATCAAAGGCAAATATTTTCAAAGAGATGAGATCGACAGGTGAAAGTGCCGATTTGAATCAAACAAGATTTATAAAAAGTTGGTGTAACGAAGGTTTCTCCTAACGGAGTTTCAACCGATAAGTCAAAGAGTAACTTCTCTCGGGTTAAATTTAAACGTTGAGCGCAAGTAGGAGAAATAAAAGAGTGGGTAGAACCGATATCGAATAAGGTATAAACTTCGCAAGAGTTTATGATTAACTTACTCGTGATAACTTCGTCCGGGTTCCTCGACAAATGCTCTTACTTAAACTATCGACTTTGACTTGTCTGGGACATCCTTTGGCATCACTATCCCAGCTAGACCTGACTTCACTACACGACAAAATCGAGCTAGGTAACATTCTCTTCTACAATTGAAACACGCTTTGGGTTGATGCGTACAGTTTGGATGGATGTGTCCCTCCTGTCCGTATTTGAAGCATACGACTGATGGTCATTCTTCTTCCTTGGTAACAGGTGTCGCTGTGACGCCCCCAAATCAGGGTATCTTCCAACCCGACAAATGGTGCTACACTGTGCTACAGTTCACATAAACATTCAATTGAAATGCCTCAAAAGAACGGATATGTCTTATATATATATCAAAAGAATATTTACATACCCCAGGTTCTTTACAACCAATACAATTGTCTTTATCATAATATTAGTATTATTCTTACAAAACCTATACTATTACATATGTAGTCTACGGGTTCGCCGCTTTCCTTTATCTTGCTTAGAATCCATCGATTCAGATTCGGTCTTAGCTGCATTCATATGGTTCAAGCAAGAATGAGCCTAACTAGCTCAACAAGTACAACAATTCTAGGAAAATAGCAAGCTTGAAACATAGGAATCGTATATCTTCAATAACTGAATAATAGTTACGAAGTACTATCGATAATTCAAAATAGCACTTCTTTTTATTCAAAACGTTTTACAACGACAATATTCAGTAAAACATCAATTCCGGTTCAAAACTATAAATATTTCATAATTACTTTGAAAAGGACAACCCGACACAAAGTTTGTAAGTTCGGCATAGCTTACGAGCACGTCTAGATGATCAACCTATAGTACTCTATGTTGATCAACACTACATTCATTAAACGTGTATACGTTTAAGTTGTGGAAACCTCACGTGCCTGTCGTTTGACAACAAAACAATTTGAGCATACTCAGTATACTTTTGAAAATCACGACAGTATTAGTTTGGTAAATCCTTATCAACATTTGATAGAATAAAATAGCATACGTTTAGCCGAAAGAGTTGGCTTTGACTTCCTCAGACATTAACTCATGCGAGGAATACATGAATCACAAAGACTTGTCCAGATCGAACTGGAACAAGGGTTAGAGTACTTGCCTTTAGCGTTTGCTATAGTTTATAACATGTGCAATTTAGGTCCTTAAGTCTCTACAGTAGATGATAACATAACATAAAACATTAGGTCATGAATGAATATACATGATTCTTAAATAATCTTACCCTTCTTCTCAATCTAATTACGTATTAGATTTGTTATTATTTGTTCCAGCTTTCCGTTAGGTCATTCTTACGTTCATATGTAATTGATTTAACTTAACCCTAAGTGTTCATACTTAAGGCTTAATTATGTCTTAACAATGTTTCATTTAGATCTTTATTTAATTTTTTATCAATTACTCTTCATGTTCAACTTGTAAACATTCTCTATTGTCTATGTCATGAAGGCTATCTTGGCGGGTATTATTACACTTGGTGTCTTGTGTACGTGCCACTATCTATTGTTGCGTGAACGGACTCGGGACTTCACATGTGAGTCCTTTCTTAATGGTCGTCATTATGAATGATCTTGAAGTTTGCAGGGACTAAGGCCACTTTAGCCATGGCCTGGGACTTTTGGTTGGAGTCGGCGTCATGGCCGCCGACTTTGTGTCCCATAAATGTTTGACATATTTTTCAAATGTTGAGATTCTCGGACTCGTAAATTCTTCGTTATAAGTCCGAATTGGCTCGTTCAAGAGCCTATAGTTCACAAATTACGTACTCTATGCGTTCGTGTAAGAATTTTATCTATTCGACTTTGTTTGCTAAAATTTCACCTATTAGTCCATTTTTAACGAAAACGATAAACGTTCGCGAACGTTCAATGCTGGTTTCTTTGTTCTTAGTCGAAATCCGGTCATTTTTGAGTCCGTAACTCTATAATGCCAAATATAACTTGTCTCCATCAAAAACTAATGTTTTCGAGTTCAAACACAAAATACGACCTTCATTCCGAGAATTTCATGAATTTGACGATTATCGTCCGATCGTGTAATTCCGGCAAAACTTCAATATTAAAGATATGACCATGGTTCTAAATAGATTCTAAACATCAAATGATCACGTCAACCTACTTATTATAAGAACTTATTTTCAAGTTAAGTTTTGACTTATCCTTCATGAGTTCATGACTTAATCAATGTATAACTACATTTTTCATTTCTTAGGACTTATTATTGAATTAAGTCCTTACACCAATGTTTTCACATCTTATCCATCATACTACTTTCATATGATCATTATATGACAAGTTCATCATAAGTTAATAACTTATTTAGGGTTAAGTTACTTACTCATAACTTTATTCAGCTTAGGTCCATTTCTTAATCAATACTTATATGTTCTTAACATCTAAGTTCATTAGATTACACTTCTCTTATCAACCTACCATGATAGAGATGAAGATGTATTAGACACAATCATTACCTTTGAAGATTACTTCTCTTGCTTTGGAAATCTAACAATGAAAGGTTAAGCTCAAAGTGCTTATTTGCTCTAACTAATAAGTTGTTTGAGAGAGAGTTTGTTGGATGAGATAACAAGCAACAAATGAAAATTAAGCTAGCTATTTATAGAAGAGCTAAGGTTAGGGTATTAAAGTCATTAAGACATCCACCTCCTTAACTAACCTCATTACTATTCCTATCTTGCTCACTAAGTAATCTTGCTCTCTACACAATATACTTGGTTATCACATGAAGTATTTGTTCATCACACAAGCTTGCCCATCAATTCACCCGTGGGTTGCCCCATGGATCTTGCTTTACCCATTGGATCATCCTTTGGGCTTAGATTTAACTAATTAGATTATCCTTGTGGGATTGCATCAATTAGTTTGGGCTCCAATAAATAATACTTGGGATTAATATTAATCCCACATAGGTTTACATCTTATTCTCATTGAACTTGCTCTTTATACAATATTCATGATTCCATTTCATTAGATTTTTATTCTACACATTCTCAAATTAAGTCCGCGTGCGAAATATTACGTTTTCCATACTTAGATTATTATTACATAATCCATCTTGCCTCATTATAACGTTACGTATTTCCTAGAAGTTCAAAAATAATTCCCGAGCGATAAACGGTTAATAGTGTTTTTCATAAACTTTCTTGGAAAACTTTTATTTTCGTCTTGGAATTTCAAACACTTTAATCCTCTCACGTGGTTCGAATACTAATATTCCAACATTTCTAGGTTATAGAACGCCATACATCTTATTAACACATAAGAATAATAATTAATATTATTTTATTCATTAGAATTGTATTTACAAAATGTTCGATTTTCCAGGGCATTACACTCTTTCCCCCTTATAAGGATTCTGTCCCCAGAATCTGGTTAAAAAAAAAATTACACAAACAATTGAGGGTAATTCTTTTTCATCTTTTCTTCAAGTTCCCACATTGCTTCTTCGACATCGTGGTTCTTCCATAACACCTTTACAGACGGTATAACTTTGTTTCGTAGGACTTGCTCTTTCCGATCAATGATTTAAATTGGCATTTCCTCGTAGGTTAAGTCCTTCTCGATATGGATCGGCTCATACTCTATTACTTGTTTGTAATCAGGCTTATAGGGTCGTAATACAGAGACATGAAACACGTTATGTATTCGTTCTAAGTCTAGAGGTAATGCTACCACGTAAACTACCTCTCCCACTTTTTCTAATATCTCGAAAGGTCCTATAAACCTGGGACTTTAACTTTGTTTTTTTTCCAAAGCATATCTTTCCTTTCCAGGTAGATACCTTTAGAAATATGTACGAGCCTACCTCGAACTCCCTATTTACTCGATGTAAATCTGTAAACTTCCTTTGTCTGTCTTGAGCTGCTACGAGACGCATCCGTATCAACTTCACGACATCCGCTGTTTGCTGCACCAAGTCTGGTCCTAGCATTCGGCGTTCTCCCACTTCAACCCTATACAATGGTGTTCGACACTTTCTCCCATATAAAGCTTCATAGGGCGGCATACCTATGCTTGCATGATAACTGTTGTTATACGCAAACTCTACTAATGGCAGATGATCATCCCAACTACCCTTAAAATCCATGACACAAGATCTCAACATATCTTCTAATGTCTGAATTGTTCTCTCGCTCCGTCCATCGGTTTGTGGATGATATGCCGTACTCAACTTCAACTGCATCCCCAACTGCTCTTGAAGACTTCTCCAAAAGTTCGATGTGAATCGTGGGTCACGATCTGACACAATCGAAACTGGTACTCCATGTCTGGAAATGATTTCCTTAACATAAAGTTTCGCTAATTAATATAAGTTATACTTGACCTAAATTGGCAAAAAGTGAGCTGACTTTGTCAACCGGTCCACTATTACCCAAATCGCATCATACCCTTTTTGAGTAGTCGGAAGTCCCACCACAAAGTCCATCGTAATATGCTCCCATTTCCACTCCGGAATCTCTAATGACTGTAACAAGCCACTTGGTTGTTGATGTTTGGCTTTAACTCTTTGACAAGTCAAGCACTTACTCACATACTCGGCTATTTCTCTCTTCATATTTGGCCACCAAAAACTCTGCCGAAGGTCTTGATACATCTTAGTACTACCAGGATGAATCTAGTACCTTGAACTGTGAGCCTCTTGCAAAACTTGCTCCTTTAATTCTGTCTCATTCAGAACCCAAATTCTTCCTTCAAATCTTAATAATCCCTCATTATCAAGACTAAACTTAATATCTTTTAAGTGGTTAACTGCTCCTTCATCTGGTCACACTCAACAGTTTTGAGCTGCACCTCCTTGACTCTTTCTACGATGGTAGATTGTATCTCCTCCGCAAAAAGTCTCTGCTCTGCCTCACTTGGAAACTTCACCTCCAACTCCATCCTAGCCATCTCTTTTATTAACTCAGTTTGAGCCGTTAACATAGACAACTTCTCCCGACCCTTTCTACTTAAGGCATCAGCTACTACATTAGCTTTTCCAAGGTGATACAGGATTTCACAGTCGTAATCCTTTATCAACTCCAGCCATCTCCTCTATCTCATATTCAACTCCTTTTGTGTGAAGATATATTTTAGACTCTTGTGGTCCGTGTATATCTAAAGATAATGTCGCCATATCTTTAAGGCAAACACCACTGCGGCCAGTTCCAAATCATGGGTAGGGTAAACTTTCTTATAATCCTTCAACTTCCTAGATGTATACGCAATGACCTTGCCATGTTTCATGAGCACGCAACCTAGTCCTTTATGTGAAGCATCGCTATAAACTACGAAATTTCCTGTGTCATCGGGTAATGACAAAACCGGTGCTTCACTCAACCTCTTCTTTAGTTCTTGAAAACTATCTTCACATTTCTCAGTCCATATGTACTTCATCGTCTTCCTCGTCAAGTTAGTCAATGGAGTAGCTATCTTTGAAAAATCCTGAATAAATCTCCGATAGTAACCCGCTAACACTAGGAAACTCCGCACCTTCGTCGGTGTTTTCGGTTGTTCCCAATTCATCATGGCTTCCACCTTCGCTGGATCTACTGAAATTCCCTCGTGGTCAATGACATGACCTAAAAATTATACCCTCTCTAACCAAAATTCACACTTAGTGAACTTCACATATAGCTTCTCCTTCCCTAATGTCTCCAATACTATTTTTAGGTGTTCAACATGATCTTCTGGCGTCTTAGAGTAGACTAGAATATCATCAATAAACACCACAACGAACTTGTCCAAATATTGTTTGAACACTCTGCTCATCATATCCATAAATGCAGCTGGTGCATTAGTCAACCCAAATGACATTTCCAGAAACTCGTAATGAGCATAACGAGTCCTGAATGCCGTCTTTGGTACGTCTTCATTTCTAACCTTTAGCTGATGATACCCCATCCTCAAATCTATTTTGGAAAAATATTTAGCCCCTTTCAACTGATCAAAAAGATCACCGATCCTGGGAAATGGATACTTATTCTTTATCGTTAACTTGTTCAACTCTCGGTAGTCGATACAAAGTCTTAACGATCCGTCCTTCTTCTTAACAAACAGTACCAGTGCTCCCCATGGTGAAACACTCGGTTGAATATACTTCCTGTCTAACAATTCTTGCAACTGCACCATCAACTCCTTCATCTCCACTGGCGCCATACGATACGGTGCCCTAGAAACTGGTGCCGCTCCTGGCATAATATCTATTACAAACTCGGTCTCCCTATCCGGCGGAAGACCCAATAACTCACTTGGAAATACGTCCATGAACTCACTCTCTATAGGTATTTGTTCCATGGTCGCTCCCACTCTCTGGGTATCAACAACATGACACAAATAGCCTGCAAACCCCTTCCTCAATAATTTCCTAGTTTGTGTCATGGTAAGACAACACGAACGTCCCGGTGATTTATTCCCGTAAAATATCACATGAGATTGTTTTAATGTTTTAATATTTACGCATTTCTTTTGACAATCTATTTTTGCTCCATGATTTATCAACCAATCCATTACAAGAATTACGTCAAATTCTCCTAACTTTATCGGTATCAGATCTACCGATAATTGATAACCTCGAATGTCTACGCAATAACTCCTATGAATATCTTCAACATGAATTATCTCTTCATTTGCTACCTTAATATTTAAAGGTATAGACAAATTTTTGGGAAGTAATCCTAATCGTCTAGCAAATTCACACGCGATAAACGAATAAGTAGCACCCGAGTCAAATAGCACGTATGCATTTAAGTCGTTGATCGGAATAATACCTTTGACTACGTCCCCCAAGGCCATCGCGTCTTGGACGGTCATATTAAAGGTACGACCCATCGGCCTACCCGGCTGCGCTGGACCCCCAATAGTTAACTTACCACTATTGGTGCCCCTATTCCCGTCTGTCCCCGTCTTTGGGCAGTTCTTTGCCATGTGGTCAGTTGACCCACATACAAAGCATCCATGGTTCTTCTTTGGACTTGGACAGTTTGGCGCAATATGCCCCTCTTGTCCATAGTTATAGCACACGGCCTTACCCTTGAGACAGACTCCTAAATGACTCTTCCCACAGGTTTTGTAGGCCTCCATCCTCCTTTTTGGGTCTCCCTATTTCACTCCGGTATTCCTAGAGCTAACTACCTTCCTCTTATAACCTTTGCCACTCCCGCTGGCACCCTCGTTCTTTACTCAACCGTCCACCTTCCCCTTGATTTTCTTATCCTTGTGGTATTGGCTCAACGCCTCACTACCACCTTCGGCAATTATTGCCTTCTCTAAAATGATTCCAAAGGAAGTACTTTGGAACACAGAGATATGATTATAGAGCCAGGGTTTCAAGCCCTGCTCGAACCATCGAGCCTTCCCCACCTCATTATCCACTTGATATGGAGCGAACCTTGCCAGTTCATTAAACTTGGCGGCATATTGGGGAACTGTCATGTCTCCTTGCTTCAACTCTAGAAACCGCATCTCCATCCTTCCCTGCATGCTCGTGGAAAATAGTTCTCGTAAAATATTTCTTGGAACCTCACCCACGTTATCACATCTATTCCGGCCCTCGCTTGATTGGCCTCCCACCAAAAGTTGGCCTCTCCCTTCATCATGTAGGTTACAAAGGTAACCTTTTTGGCCTCGTTGACATTTGCTATCACAAATGCCTTCTCGATCTCCTTCACCCACATTTGGGCTTCGAAAGGTACCGTAGTTCCTTTGAACTCTGGCGGACCCACACTCTTAAGGTCCTTGAATGTAGTAGCTCGTACTACACCAGGATTTACGGGGATATTAGCCCCAGTTTGATTAAACGCTGCGGTTAAAAGGTTCAAAAATTCTTGCATGGGGTTAACCGGACCTCCCTTCGGTTGATTTGTGTTCGCACCTTGGTTATGTGGTACTCTTCTTGGCTGCATTTTGCTGTTACAATAAACACGTATTTTATTATTCATTTCCTGGCAGTTAGTTATTATTCAATGTTAAACAATAACTTAAACATTGATTACTCAACATTTTTCGGAAAAAGAAACTTATATTAATTCATTGTAGTATAATACTACATTGGTTACATCACACAACCTAAGCTGAATACATTACTTTCTCGTAATTGCTTTCCAAAAATTGGGATTTACAAAAGACTACCCTTGATTATACAAAAGAGGGTTTTACGTCGCTACTAGATACAAAAATATGTACATATCTAACTACTCTAGCCACTACTAGATTACATTTGCCTTAAGGCATTCTCCAAATCCGCCTTGGCTGGACCGAAAATAATATCACGGCTGATAGTATGTCAGCGTCTGCGCCCTCTCTACTGGGATAAACCATTTACACGCAATGGAAATCCTCATGAGAATTCCTATGGATATAGGACATTCTCCCTATCTTCTGCTTCTTAGTCTTTAGCTCCTCCCTGAGCTTGAAGACCTCCTATTTTAACCCATGGACCTTGTCCTTTGCCAAAACCCTTTCATCATGTTCCTGCTCCCACATGGACTCCACGTCTGTCTTATCCTCTATAATAGCTTGGAGCTCTGCCTTCAGCTCCTTAAGCTCCAGGCAGTAGTGGATGTTCCTATCTATCACTGACATGAATAATGACATCATTGACTCCCCCGGAGCCGTCTCCGCTGCTATAGGTACTGGGTTGAAGGACATTACTTCCAAATTTTCTTCTATCATACCATCAAACACTGACATGAGATCTAAACTTTCTGAATCTCCAGACTCAACCACCACTATCTCGGGATCTGTCGCTATGGGACTTGGTATAATCTCTACCTGATTAACCGATTCTTCATTGACTACCTGTACGTCTCTATTTTCTCCTGACATCTACAACAACACAAAAGTTTGATTAGTACATGTTAGTAGAATAATAAAAACTCATAACATATATAATGCATTTTTATAAGGTTAACTTCCATCTTTTATTCTATGACTTTTCTTAAGGTTTTATCTTAAGGTTTTATTTCCCCCCTTAAGTTTTATAACCTAATGCTTTGATACCAACCTGTGACGCCCCCAAATCTGGGTATCTTCCAACCCGATAGATGGTGCTACACGGTGCTACAGTTCACATAAACATTCATTTGAAATGCCTCAAAAGAATGAATATGTCTTATATATATATCAAAAGAATATTTACATACCCCAGGTTCTTTACAACCAATACAATTGTCTTTATCATAATATTAGTATTATTCTTACAAAACATATACTATTACATATGTAGTCTACGGGTTCGCCTTCGCCTTCCCTTTATCCTTGCCGGATCCATCGATCCGTTCGGTCTTAGCTGCATTCATATGGTTCAAGCAAGAATGAGCCTAACTAGCTCAACAAGTACAATAATTCTAGGAAAATAGCATGTTTGAAACATATGAATTGTATATCTTCAATAACTGAACAATAGTTACGAAGTACTATTGATAATTCAAAATAACACTTCTTTTCATTCAAAATGTTTTACAATGACAATATTCAGTAAAACATTAATTCCGGTTCAAAACCGTAAGCATTTCATAATTACTTTGAAAAGGACAACCCGACACGAAGTCCGTAAGTCCGGCATAGCTTATAAGCACGTCTAGGTGATCAACCTATAGTACTCTATGTTGATCAACACTAAATTCATTAAACGTGTATACGTTTAAGTTGTGGCAACCTCACGTGCTTGTCGTTTGACGACAAAACAATTTGAACATACTCAGTATACTTTTGAAAACCACAACAATATTAGTTTGGTAAATCCTTATCAACATTAGATAGAATAACATAGCATATGTTTAGCCGAAAGAGTTGGCTTTGACTTCCTCAGACATTAACTCATGCGAGGAATACATGAATCACAAAGACTTGTCTAGATCGAATTGGAACAAGGGTTAGAGTACTTGCCTTTAGCGTCTGCTATAGTTTATAACACGTGCACTTTTGGTCCATAAGTCTCTACAGTAGATGATAACATAACATAAAACATTAGGTCATGAATGATCATACATGGTTCCTAAAGAATCTTACTCTTCTTCTCAATCTAATTACGTATTAGATTTGTTATTATTGGTTCCGACTTTTCGTTAGGTCATTCTTACGTTCATATGTAATTGATTTAACTTAACCTTAAGTGTTCATACTTAAGGCTTAATTATGTCTTAACAATGTTTCATTAAGAACTTTATTTAATTGTTTATCAATTACTCTTCATGTTCAACTTGTAAACATTCTCTATTGTCTATGTCATGTCATGAAGTGGCTGGCATTTATGCAATGGCTATTACACTCTGGTGCCATTTGTGGCGTCACCTATTGTTGCTCGTAAACCCGGACTCGTATTTGCAGCCATGAGTCCCTTTATTCTTAGTCTGTCACCATGCTGAGCGATATGAGTTCTGAGGACTAATACTTTGGTATTTACATGCCTACGGACTTTAGTTTGGAGTCGGCGTCGTGGCCGGACTTTGTGTCCCATAAATGTTCGATGATTTTTCAAATGTTGAGATTCCGGACTCGTAACTTCTTCGTTATAAGTCCGAATTGGCTGTTCAAGAGCCTATAGTTCTAAATTACGTACTCTATGCGTTCGTGTAAGAATTTTATCTATTCGACTTTGTTTGCTAAAATTTCACCTATTAGTCCATTTTTAACGAAAACGATAAACGTTCATGAACGTTCAATGCCGGTTTCTTTGTTCTTAGTTAAATCCGGCCATTTTGAGTCCGTAACTCTATAATGCCAAATATAACTTGTCTCCATCAAAAACTAATGTTTTCGAGTTCAAACACAAAATACGACCCTCATTCCGAGAATTTCATGAATTTGACGATTATCGTCCGATCGTGTAATTCCGGCAAAACTTCAATATTAAAGATATGACCATGGTTCTAAATAGATTCTAAACATCAAATGATCACGTCAACCTACTTATTATAAGAACTTATTTTCAAGTTAAGTTTTGACTTATCCTTCATGAGTTCATGACTTAATCAATGTATAACTACATTTTTCATTTCTTAGGACTTATTATTGAATTAAGTCCTTACACCAATGTTTTCACATCTTATCCATCATACTACTTTCATATGATCATTATATGACAAGTTCATCATAAGTTAATAACTTATTTAGGGTTAAGTTACTTACTCATAACTTTATTCGACTTAAGTCCATTTCTTAATCAATACTTATATGTTCTTAACATCTAAGTTCATTAGATTACACTTCTCTTATCAACCTACCATGATAGAGATGAAGATGTATTAGACAAGATCATTACCTTTGAAGATTACTTCTCTTGCTTTGGAAATCTAAAATGAAAGGTTAAGCTCAAAGTACTTATTTGCTCTAACCAATAAGTTGTTTGAGAGAGAGTTTGTTGGATGAGATAACAAGCAACAAATGAAAATTAAGCTAGCTAGTTATAGAAGAGCTAAGGTTAGGGTATTAAAGTCATTAAGACATCAACCTCCTTAACTAACCTCCTTACTATTCCTATCTTGCTCAGTAAGTAATCTTGCTCTCTACACAATATACTTGGTTATCACATAAAGTATTTGCTCATTACACAAGGTTCTTGCCCATCAATTCACCCATGGGTTGCCCCGTGGATCTTGCTTTACCCATTGGATCATCCTTTGGGCTTAGATTTAACTAATTAGATTATCCTTATGGGCTTGCATAAATTAGTTTGGGCTCCAATAAATAATACTTGGGCTTAATATTAATCCCACATAGGTTTACATCTTATTCTCATTGGACTTGCTATTTATACAATATTCACCATTACATTTCATTAGATTTTTATTCTACACATTCTCAAATTAAGTCCGCGTGCGAAATATTACGTTTTCCATACTTAGATTATTATTACATAATCCCTCTTGCCTCGATATTATAACGTTACGTATTTCCCATAAGTTCAAAAATAATTCCCGAGCGATAAACGGTGAATAGTGTTTTTCGTAAACTTTCTCGGAAAACTTTTGTTTTCGTCTTGGAATTTCAAACACTTTAATCCTCTCACGTGGTTCGAATACTACGATATTCCGACATTTCTAGGTTATAGAACGCCATACATCTTGTTAACACATAAGAATAATAATTAATATTATTTTATTCACTAGAATTGTATTTACAAAATGTTCGATTTTCCAGGGCGTTACAGTCGATGTCTTTCCATCATTATTAAACCTTCTCTTCTTGAAGTTGTTCTCACTTTGTTCACCTTTTCTATTATCCTAGCCATGATTACCACCGAAGTGGTTACTATTTCTGGCATGTTGATTCCCTCCACGTTTGTTGTCGCCGCTTCAATGATTTCTACCACTGGTATTATCATTTTGCCGGCTGCTCTCCCTTGGTTGGGATGTCTCATTATCGCGCTCCAATAACTGAGCCCTATTTACAACATCTGAATACAAACACAGTTTGTGAGAGATAAGATATTGACGTATCTCGGGTTTCAAACCTCTTACAAACATCTGTGTCATTCTCTCCTCGTTATCAACTAAGTGGGATGCAAACTAGGATAACTCAGCAAACTAGGCTTCGTACTGCGACACGGTCATATTGTTTTGCTCCAGCTTGATGAACTCTACTTCTTTTATGTGACGAATACTTTCGGGAAAGTACTTGTCGTTGAAGAGTTCTTGGAACTTCTCCCAAGACATTTTGAGTGCATCAGGCTGGGTACATTTTACAGATTCCCACCAATGATCTGCTTCTTCACGCAACATAAAGGTGGCAAATGGAACCTTTTGCTCCTCTGAGCATTTCAAGACATCAAATATCTTGGTGATCTGCTTTATCCACGTCTCCGCCTTAAGTGGTTCTGGATTTCCCAAAAACTTCGGTGGTCCCAACTCCTTGAACTGCTTAGTGGTGACCAACCGTGGGTTGCCATTGTTTCCACCTGCATTATGAATAGGAGTCTCTCTCGTTTGGTGTTGCATGAACTGCAGAAAGCCTCTGAACATCCCATCGTTCATCATTTGGTCGGTGTTGTTGTTCACCTGAGGATTGTTGCCTTCCTGCACATTATCCTGGTTATTGATCTGTGATGACTCAACGGTTTCTTGTGCTCCATTTCTTATCTCAACATTTTCAGATGCCATTTCACTGTCACAAAACAAGGGTTAATTTACATGCCACATATTATCCATATACTCTGACCGACCAATTAAATACCAATTAAACTTAGGTAGGTCATACTAGCGAAGGAATTTCCCGTCTCTCCCCTCCTAGTTCTTGTCTCACATCTCAGCAAGGGATCATATCCCTAAGCTTTGATACCAACTATGACGCCCCCAAAATAGGTATACATCACCCATTCTGAGTCGCCAAATACATGGTACAAAATTCAAATACAACTTAATTATACAACTGTCGTGTAAAGTATGACAAAATATAAGCTTGGAGTTTCAACACGAATATTGTCTTCTAGACAATATCCAAACTCAAATTCAATATTATTACATTTATTTTTACACTACTTCACAAAATAGTGAGGACTACTAATGCAACCATCTGGACCGTCAATCCATTCCCCGACTAGTCCCAGCTATATTCTCATTTCCTGAAGAGAACAACGAAAGAAAGGGTGAGCTCAACTAGCCCAGTAAGAAATATTATGACTAAGATAATGCAGAATAAATTATCCTTAGCCTTCAACAGTATAACAACTAATAGAATATAATAGACAACAAGTTTTAGATCAACAACTGCAGCGGAATAATCAATTCATTAGAAGATTCAAGTAGAGCATGATATCTACTATCTTCTATGATTTAAAAAGTTCATCATCAATTTTATCGTTGAGACTCAGATTAATAAATAATCCACATCATCGAATCATCCCTGCACTACGAGCCAATGAAATTCTTTAGTATCACGACCACGAATTATCCATGCACTATGGGCCAAGGATAATTGTGTTTTCATCAACGGTCATGATCATGTCATAAAATAATTCTTCTTTGCACCCTTGGCCGAAGAGAACCCATGGTCATGATCATACCAAAAACTGTCCATCAATGCACTACGGGCCAATGATGACTTTTACCACATCATTTATAACATTACAGTCATGATTATACCGAATAATCCCTGGTCATAATCATACCAAGTCCATCTATGCACTACGACCAAAGATGACTTTCAACATAATATAAGCACGAGGATGATGAAAATGACATAATAATTCAATAAAATAAGTTCAAGAATAAATTTTAAAGATTTATAATTTAATTTATCCAGAATTAAATAACATTCAAATTGTCAACATGATACTGCTTTGTGGAGTAAAATTCAAGAATAATATTGTACCAAAAATGATTTGGACCGAAAATGAATCAATTTTTATCATAATTACTACCCCGGGTGAATAGTAACCCATGAATAGTACTTCGTGAATAGTAACTCGTGAATAGTACTCCGGCATGAAAAAGTTTAAACTTATCAAGAATGATCAGAATAATATTTCCATGAAAGGATACTGGATGAAGCGCAGATATCAAGGATATTCTACTAATTTCATGGAGTATAGAAGCCAAAATTTTAACAAAACGAGTATAGAATTCGAAATCTGAAACAAAATAATATTACTTACATACTACAGAGTATGGAAGAAAATATTATTTCTTACGAATACTGTACAAAAATAACATTCCTTACAAATATTAAACGAAAATAATATTCCTTTCGAATATTGAACGAATATAATATTCCTTACAAATATTAAATGAAAATAATATTTCTTGCGAATATTGAACAAAATAATATTCATACGAATACGAAAAATAATATCTATTTAGAATATGAAATAAATAATACCCCTTACGGGTATTGAAAGAAAATAATTCTCTTCATGAATACGAAAGAAATAATACCCCTTACCTTAAAAAGAAGAGTATTCCGACTGGTAGAGCGAGGATATTCTTGAAGAAAACTTGAACTGTTTACTGTGCTCAAAGCTTCCTTAAACTCTAAAGAAATACGCTCAATTTTATAGAAGAAGAATTCTCTGATTCTGGTGTGATTTTCAATTCTAACTAAGCATCCTATTTATAGTAGAATGGAAATGATACTATTTGAATTTAGAAATCACAATGATCCGCACAAGAGAATTTATTGAATTCTTTCACTGAAAGCAAAAAGAAGAAAATTTTGATTTACTATGCAGCACTATGCAATAAAATATTCTAATATAACAAAAACTTTAAATAAAATATAATATATTCTATTTATAATGAAATAAAACAAAACTTATAATATATATATATATATATATAATTATATAACCTTTGCCTTACGACAAAGGCATACACAAATCTTCTATATATATACACATGTTAAATATAATATATATATATATATATATATATATATATATATATATATATATCCCCTTCATTACACGTTTCATCCTCCCTCCCCCATTTTCATTTTCTTCCACATACACACACCCCCCTTACCCTTTCACTATCACATACACACACATCTTACCCTTTCACTATCACACACACACACACACACACACACACCTTTCATATATATCACTATCACACACATACATACCAATTATATATATACACACACCCCACACACATTACCCACTACCACTTTTCTTCCACCTATCACTTTCACAACTATCACTTTTCCAGTATTTTCCACTCACACACACATTATATTATATATATATATATACACATATCACATACTTATATATATAAATTTCCTCCCCTTTACGTAAACTCTCCCCCCTATTTCCAAAATCATTTCTTCCACACGTGGACCCCATATAAGGCCCCCACATGTGGCCCCCACCTTTGTTATAAAGAATAATTTTCTACCAATTATTTTGAAAAATGGGTAAGTGGGAATCCAAATAATAAGCAAAATTTACAACAGATACTTCATAAAAAAATCCTCTCAATAGTTTTAACAACATTTATTCATCACTATTATTATTCGCAATATTTAACAACCAGACCGTTCCTAGGAAAGAGGGGGCTTTCCGATAATGATTTCTCCTTATTGGCGCACAATTAGGTGACCAAACCTCTCCTCGACAAACTTTTTAGACATCATCAATAACGCAAATAATAATATGAATAACTGTATTTTCTCAATTATTGATTTAATAACATATAAAATATCGAGAATAATTGAATCAAATAACGTGAGATACTATGCATTAATTACTGTAGCAATAATTGAGTAAAACTGAGCGACTTCTCCCGTAAACATCAATAATCAATACCGTGTGCTACTATGCAACCACGTATATTACTATACTTTTATCACCAGGTGATTCAACAGTTAACAGTAAAACTTCTGCCGTTATATTCAGAAAAAGATATTTCTGTCGTTTTCTAACTCCGATAATAATTCCGTTGTGGGGTCCACCAATGATTGTGCCGTTGTACGAATATTCCCCGACAAAAAGAATATTCTCCGACCAATCGAATATTTCATAACAACTTGCTTACTTTGCAAAATTTGTAAATATTACCCACAACTATAACAGTATATTAAATCCACACCATAATATAAAAAACATTAAATCTTTATTCATAAAATTTGGGGTCTCACAGAGGTGCCTCTGGAAATTCAAAAATGGGTCGAAGACAAACCTAAATCCAACCTTGATCAAACCACTTCATTTAATCTCGGAACCTTAGAAAGCCCTAAGTTAATCCAGATTGGTTCAGACCTTACCTCAAACCAACAGAATGATATGGTTACACTACTAACCCAATTCCAGGATGTGTTTGCATGGTCTCACGAAGACATGGTGGGTTTGTCCACATACATTTTTCTTCATCGCCTTCCCATTAAAGAGGGATTCAAACCAGTCAAGCAGAAGCTCAGGCGATTGAAACCTAAGTGGAGTTTAAGGGTGAAAGAAGAAATTGTGAAACAATTTGAAGATGGTGTTATCATGGTGTCCACATATCCTGAATGGATATCCAACATCGTTCTCATGCCTAAGCTTGGAGGAAAGGTACGAGTTTGCGTGGATTACCAGGATCTGAACAAAGCTTGCCTTAAAGATAGCTTTCCCGTGCCATTTATCCATATTCTCATTGATAATACTGCTCAGTACAGCATGTACTCCTTTGCGGATTGTTTCACTGGATACCACCAGATTATGGTTGCTGAGGAAGATCGTGAGAAAACCACTTTCATCACGCCTTGGAGAACTTTTTTCTATAGGCGGTTGTCATTCGGCCTCATCAATGCCGGAGCCACTTATCAACGAGCTATGATGGCTCTTTTCCATGACTTAATGAATAAGGAGATAGAGATATACGTGGATGACATCATTGTCAAGTCTCGAATGGAAGATGACCACTTAGACCATCTCGTGAAGCTATTCAACAGGTTGTGTAAGTACAACTTGAAGTTGAATCCAGCCAAGTGTGCCTTTAGCGTTAAATCAGGAAAGTTGCTAGGATTCCTAGTCAGCCACAAAGGGATTGAGCTGGACCCCACTAAAATCTAGGTCATCACAGAAATGCCCATTCCTTAGACAGAGAAGGAAATACGGGGATTTTTGGGAAGAATCAACTTCATTAGCAGATTCATTTCTCAACTCACAAAGAACTCGTGAGCCTATCTTCAAGTTGTTAAGGAAGAACTCCTCCATGCAATGGAGCGACGAGTGCCGAAGGCCTTCCTCACAATCAAAGACAAATTAGTCAAAGCTCCATTTTGGTACCACCTGAGGATGATGTTCCACCTGTTCATGTATCCGTCCATAAGTGATAATGCCATGAATTTGTATCCGACAAAAAAAAAAAATGATAGAGGCAAGAACGAGCTATCTATTACCTCAAAGAAAAGATTCAACCGGTGAACACAAGTACACTCTGATTGAGAAGACTTGTTGTGCTTTTAGCATGAAATGCGCCATGAGGTTACAACATTATCTCCATGGTCACACAACCCATCTCATATCCCGCGTGGATCCTCTCAAATGCGTGTTCAATAAACCTATGTTAAATTCTTCGGTCATTGTGTCCCGATAGCAGTTGATCCTATAACAATTTGATATCGTCTATGTGATGCAAAAGTCTATCAAAGGTCAAGGAATTGCGGATCAACTGGCCGTCGTACCTTCAGGGGATGTCAAACCCTTGGAAACCTACTTCCCCGATGAAGGGGTAATGATAGTTCAGAAACACCATCAGTACGATACATGCCATACATGAAAGATATATTTCAATGGAGCTATTAATATGGAAGGTTCGGAGCCGAGCGATTACGGTATCCAGACGGGAGCAGATCCGTCGTCTGTCAGTCAATTGCAGTTTGTCAGCACCAACAACACAGCAGAGTATGAAGGCTGTCTTATCGGGCTCAAACTTGCCTGTTTAATGGGCATCAGGCGGTTAACTATCTTTTGGGATTCAAAGTTGGTAATAAGAAAATCCACGAGAATCTATCAAACCAAAGAGCTACATTTTCTGCCTTACCATCGACAAGTTTTACAGATGGCTTTGGAGTTCGAAGAAATCTCCTTTCTACACATTCCTCGTAATAGGAATGACTTTGCAGACGCGTTAGCAAATTTGGCCTCCTTGATTCACATGCCTGACAAGGAACACATGCCTAGCGTCACATTTGCTCTGCACAAGGCACCAGCCTATGGGAACTATGTTGGAGAAGAATCGGATGAGCTACCTCCCATCCAGTATCCTTGGTATCAGCATATCAAGGAGTACCTACGAGATGGATCTACACCCGCTAAGGTGAACCCGACTGAGAAACGGTGGATCCATCGACTTGCTATGAAATTCTACCTGAGTGGAGATGCACTCTACAAAAGAGATGCAGGACTAGGTCTCCTCAGATGTCTGGAGTAGGACCAAGCTCAGAGGCTTATGGATGAGGTTCATGGTGGAGTATATGGCCCACATATGAGCGCCTCCTGCTTGTTAAGAATATCCTCAGAACAAGACATTACTGGCTTACCCTCAAAGATAACTGTGATGATCACGTCAAGAGGTGCGATCAATTCCAAATTCATGGAAATGCCATCCACGCCTGTGACGCCCCCAAATCCGGGTATCTTCCAACCCGACAGATGGTACTCCACGATACTACAATTCATACAGTCATTCCATTGAGATAACAATAAAATGAGTGTAATTACTATATTCTTATTACATTAGTAATAAATCCTTTCCTAGGTTCATAAACCGAATACATTCTTTGTTCTTTATAAGTATATTACATACAAATACACTAATCTATTACAGGATGCTTAATTGTCCATCTTAGCCTTGCCTTTATCTTTCTTAGAACACTCAGTTCGTTCGGCTTTAGCTACAATCACATTGTTTAAGCAAGAATGAGCATAACTAGCTCATCAAGTCTAACAAGTAATCATATGAATATCACATTAAGAATTATATGCTCAGCTTATATAACAGAACAATTAACTAAGAAGCACTATTAAACATTTGAATAGTACTTCTCATTTCATAACAACGATTCCAAAGTATATATATGATAGCTTAGGAATTCTGAACCGGTCAAAAGACCATGAACATACTCTTTCCATTTTCATACTTGAAAAGGACATCCGGCACTAAGGCCATCCATCCGTCTTTACTTACAAGCACTTCTAGGTGATCAGCCTATTGTACTCTATGTTGATCAACACTCTTCCGTTAAACGTATTTACGTTTAACATTTTGAAACCTCTCGCGCCCATCGAATAATCGATGAAAATACTTTTGTTTGTTCATAGACAAACTTACCTTTATATCCATACCAAATACTTGGCATAAGATAGCGTTAACAGTTCTATATCAAAACACTTGTACACAAATCAATCAATTCTTCAAGACTTGTCTAGCCGAGTAAAAATAGGCATTGACTCTTTCTTAAAAACCACTCATGCATCTTATAACATGAATCATAGAAAACTTGGCTAACACGGAGGCTAGACAAGCGTTAAGAAAGACTTGCCTTCAAGCATCTTTGAATATACTATTCAATCAATTCTCAGTCTTTACAGGATCTACATGATATATTCAAATAGCACACTGTAATTAGTTAACAAATAACTAGCTTTATCGTTCTAACCAACTTCTTTCTCTTCTATGTCTTACTTGAATTTATCTCGTTAATAAAGTCAATTCGTCTTTCTATGCTTCGTTATGGCTTGTTAACGTTCTTACGTTATTAACCGACATTTGATCATTATTGGTGAAGTACCAATGTTTAAACATCATTCACGGTTCACTTATTACGTTCTTGCGTTCTTCATTTAATTCTTATCAAACCATATCTAATCTTCTAACGTTATCACTTCATAAGTGATTTAAGGCCAGTCCTATTATGTACCTTAAGTACTTTTATTGTATTCCTATTAGTTTACCTTCAATTGAAACTAAAATCTAACTTGGTCAACTCTTTTACACTAACGGCGTTGCTCGCGCGGCATCCCTAGTAATACCTCGGCGCTGCGATGCCAGTTAAAAGGGGACACGATCCGGATCTCAAACGCTATGGCGTGACCCTTTTGTCTTTGGGTTTGGCCCATTGTGGCCTTAGCCCACAATGCACCAGTTGGGCAGGATAGTTGGTTTTTCCAACGAAACTCCCGGCTTCATAATTTGTTTGTTTTACATCCGAATTGACTCATTCGAAAGCCCACAACTCACAAATTACATAATCTAGGTGTTCATATAATAATTTCACAGTTTTGAATCCGTTAACTTGGAATTCACCTTTTAGTTCATTTTGAGCGTTCGTTTATTGATTTCGACCGTTCAATACTCGTTTTCTTCGTTATAAGTCGGAATTCGACGATTCTTGCGTCCACGACTTTTAAATACCCTATCTCACGTGTTGGCATTGAAAACCAATGTTTTCAAGTCACACGACAACTTTTGACCCTTAATCCGAGATTTGTACGTTTTTGACGTTACTCGTGTTCTATAAACCGACTTTCATGTCTATTTTCGCAAAATTCGCCATAACTTCAATACTCGTGTTCTATAAGCCAAATCAAATGGAACACTCCATTGATTCATCATCTACATCCTAACCAATCAATATACACATACCTTAGCTATAATGGTTTTCAATTTGTCCTATCATAACTAAGTTCACATTCATGACTTTCTTCAGTTTTTAAATTACGTAAACACTTACGATTTTCATTCAACCATGACCTCTCAATGTTTTCATTATTAATGGTCATCCTTATTCCTCTGCACAAAACATGCTCCACCAATCTACGATTCTCTAAGAGAAAGAAATCGAAAAAGATGAAGATTAATGTTTACGGGATATTACCTTTATCGTTCTTCACGTTCTTGATAAACGCCTTATGGTTTGCTTGAAAGTAGATTGGTTAGGTGTTTCTAACTCTTTGTCTCTCTCAATATAGGTTGGTCAATCTTTGTAAAACACTAAAAGACGAACCCTAGCTTTGTATTTATAAGCAATCAACATGGGGGGAAATGGTCCAAATGGCACCTCCTTACTATTCCACCTCCTCTCCAACTTAGCCACCAAGTAATCACTTTACTTGGTGGCGAAGTTGCCGGCCCACCTCCTTCATGGATCATCCCATGGGTTGCCCCATGGGTTTTACCCATCCCATGACTGGCCGGTTTGACCCACGATTCGTTTTCTTGGTTTGGACTTGACTTAAATTAAAATTGGGCCTTGACTTGGGCTTGCTTACTTAATTTGTTGGGCTTGCTATTAATCCAAGTCCAATTGAATTTACCAAATCCTTAACTCAAAATCCTTTAGAACTTCTCGTATTCTACGCGTATAACTCCCGTATTCCCTTCATTTAGTACTCATAGAATATTCGCATTATACGTTGTACTATTCTTCATACCATACTCGTATTCAACTAGTATAACACTCGTATCCCATACGTACAATAACCGAAATGATTATACGCCTTTCATTCCCCTTTCGGAAATCACTTTCACAATCCCTTAGGTTTTAAGTCCATAGGCGAAAACTTCGTTTTCCATAACGGAAATATTATTGGATATTCCATAATATCCTCATATTCTATCATTACGCGTTTCTCAGAATTTTGAACCTAAACTCCAAACGAAATTGGATGAATAGTGTTTTTACAGGAAAATTATCGAAAAACATTTCTTTTCATCTTGATAATTCAAAACAATTAATCCTAGCACATAGCCAGAATACTAACCACATTCACACATTATAGGTCATAAAACGACATCCCTAGTAATAACTTTCATTGCGGCGACGCTTGATTAACGAGACCTGGACACGATCTGGCATTTGCTGGCTTTGACTCTTTGTCTTTGGGTTTGCACTGCATGGCGCCACCCAATTGCACTAGTTAGGAGGGCAGTTAGTTTTTCCAACGAAACTCCCGGCTTCATAATTTGTTCGTTTTACATCCGAATTGACTCATTCGAAAGCCCTCAACTCACAAATTACATACTCTAGGTGTTCATATAAGAATTTCACATTTTCGAATCCGTTAACTCAGAATTCACCTTTTAGTTCATTTTGAGCATTCGTTTATCGATTTCGACCGTTCAATACTCGTTTTCTTTGTTATAAGTCGGAATTCGACGATTCTTGCGTCCACGACTTTTAAATACCCTATCTCACGTGTTGGCATTGAAAACCAACGTTTTCAAGTCACACGACAACTTTTGACCCTTAATCCGAAATTTCTACGTTTTCGACATTTAACGTCTATTTTCGCAAAATTCGCTATAACTTCGTTACTCGTGTTCTATAAGCCAAATCAAATGGAACACTCCATTAATTCATCATCTACATCCTAACCAATCAATATGCATATACCTTAGCTATAATGGTTTATAATTCGTTCTAACATAACTAAGTTCATGTGACACCCCCAAATCCGGGTACTTTAATTCCCACATGATTTGGTGTTCACTATACAAACATTATATGTCTATTTTACCCATACTAAGTGAAAGCATTAATAGATAGAAATAAATCCTCTCCTTAAGGAGTTACATCATAACAATACATAAATCCCAGGTCATACTAACCTTAAATCTTAACTACGGAAACATAAACAATTAATCATCTTACACATCATTAACATAAGTCTAAAACAGAAATACATCATCACATAAAACAACAAGTCTTCATCACATGTTAATCTTGCCTTGCCTTTGCTAGTAGAAGGCTCGTCGTACCTTTCATTCTTAACTGCAATGTTATTATTACGCAAGAGTGAGCATGATTGCCCACAAGTATAAAAATGAAATAACAATATATAATAACATGCGAGTGAATCAAAGACTTCTGAAATAAAATTTAACTTTTGAATCAAGAATGAATAACAAGAATTCAAAAGATTTCTGAGGGTCATAAGGCCTTGAACTATGTCCTAGGTTATCAAGGGTTATACTCGAAACCTTTAACAGTCATAAGACTATGTACTCTTCTACTCGTACTTAGGGGGATCAACCCTTAATACCATACTGTGCACAATATCTTAACGCTAACGTATAAGAAATCCCTATACAGGGTTGTTCATCTCAGTTTGACATTAGAGTCCGCACCAAAGGAAGTTTGGTTTGGATAAATCAATAAGGGTTCTGAAATTTAGAACGTTCATCAACTATGGACTAGTCGAATCAATGGTTCACTAGTCTAACAAGGTTCAACAATAAATGATATTTAAATTAAATAACAGTCTCAAGAGGTATACAATAGAACACATATTGTATAACAGAATCATACTTTGAAAAGATAAATAATCTTAAGTATAACAATTGAACTTGATTAATAATAATGAGAATTTACTTGACGTAGATTATAAACTTGAATAATGATAACAAGTAGGGTTAGGAAACTTGTCTCGTGCGTAGATTACATGTTAATTATACTTGTTCCTCGATTTAATCCTACATACCATTCATGTTCACAATACCAGTCAATTATACGTAACTAGTCATTACAAGTTCATTCTTTTTGTCTAACTCGAATTATGACTATACTTAGCCAAATTACCACACTTATTGTCACATAATGTTACATTTCACGAACAATAAGTTAACTATGTGTTTAATCATTCAATCCACACGTAACATTGTTATTGACATGTTAATAACTTATTTTAACGTCTTGTTATACTTCTAACATATTTTTATGTTCATTAGATTAGGTTACTATCACAGTCAGGGACTTGAACACTTTAAAATTTTTATTTTTGGACATTTTACGAGTGGCATTCATATTTCACTTTTATGCTTGTTCTAAGTGTCATGCACATGCATGGTGCACAACTTCGGCCTTTAGGCTGCTTGATGGCGTGTGGCATCTTATGCTGGCAGACATATAAGCGTGGGGCTGCTGACATCATGAGCGGCGGAGAACCGAGAATAGATTCTACAATTTGTGAAAAATTGCAGAAGATGGCCACACCTCCAATTAATTTACTCTTACACAAAATTAGCCATACCCAAACACTACAATACACATATACTTACTACTCAACCCTGCTAGCATGATTTTAACATGTTATAACACATAATTTGCCGAATCAAAACATATAATTTACTGTTCTTGATATTTTTGAAAGTTTTGAATACAAAACATGAAAATCAACACTACGGGTTTATTATAACACCGAATCTATTCATTCAAAGTTTGATTCCTTCGTTTGAACATGAATAATTATATACAAGTATAAATTTATGATATAACATATTATCGACGTATCAAATTTGGTATGTAAGGCCACATAGCCATATTTTCATACTCTGTAATTTTGAATAAACAATCTACTACATATATTTTCTGAAACTGATGTTATGGTTCATACAACATAGTAAAAACATACTACGTTAACATATTAACACATACATGTGTAAATTTATAATACAACTTATGATTATCGTGTTAAATTTGGTATGTAAGGCTATATGGCCATTTTTTCATACTCTGTAATTTAGAAACAATCTACGACGTATATTTTTATGAAACTGATGATATGGAATTACACGATATATATTAAAACATGTTATACTTAACATAATAACACAAAATCATTACTCCTTTTTCTAATTACAGAGATTATACAGAACTTGAAAGCCATTTTCTTGAAAAACTTAAACAACGTAAATAAAATTGGGTTGGAGAAATTACCCAAAGCGTAGAGTGTAGGTTAGTAGGGATGATCCTTTCTCCTTTCTTAGACACTCTTAAATCAAACAACTCTCAATTTTCTCTCTGTGATTGCTTTGTTCCAGACTTAGAAAAATACAGAAGAAGACATATTTAATAATAAAACTGACGCGTTGTGGAGGTCATCATGTGTTAACTGCTAACTTCTCTTAGGGCCTCGTTTGGCTGGCAATAATAGGTTCCAAAACAATTTAATTTAATGATTCTCTTATACTATAGTTTAATAGTGTCACACCCCTTTATAAAATAATCAAATATCTTATATACTTTAATTAAAATTAATATAATAATTTCTCATTAATTCACATAGTTACAAAATTAAATTTCTCATTTATTAATTTTGTCAAATTATTAATTCTCTAATTAATTATTAAAATAATTAAAATAACATTATGATTATTAAATATTTCATTTAATTCAATAAGCTCACATAATTACATAATTTGAATAATAAAAATTCTCCACATTAATTTAATAAATATAACACATATAATTAAATTAATCTACCACAATTTCATCAATTAATTATTTAATCTAATAATTAAATCATTGAAAAATATTTATTTAATTCAATAAATATTAACATTAAATTACAAAAATCTCGTTCGTCACATCTTTCCCCTCTTAAAAGGATTTTGTCCCCAGAATCACGACTCAATCAATTTGACCCGTTACATTCTCCCCCTACAAAGATTCTGTCCCTAGAATCGCTTACACATGATTTAAGTAAATAAATGAGGGTAATTCTTCATCATATTCTCTTCGAGTTCCCACATAGCTTCTTCAGCGTTTTGGTTCCTCCAAATTACCTTAACAGAAGGTATTACTTTATTTTTGAGAACTTGTTCTTTTCTGTTGATAATTTGAACAAGAATTTCATCATAAGATAAGTCTTTTTCAAAATTTAGGGGTTCATATTCAATTACATGCTTGTAATCAGGTTTGTAGGGTCGTAATACGGATATATGGAAGACGTTGTGGACATTCTTGAGTGCTGGAGGTAAGGCTAACTCATACGCAACTTCTCCGATTCTTCGCAATACCTCAAAAGGACCAACAAATCTTGGGCTTAATTTCCTTTTCTTTTTGAACCTGATCTTCCCCTTCTAGGGAGAGACCTTCAAGAACACATAACTACTCGATTCAAACTCAACATTTTTACGATGTGGATCAGTGTATTTCTTCTGTCTATCTTGAGCTACTACCAGTCTTGTTCGGATCACTTTGACTATTTCTGATGTTTGCTGTACTAATTATGGGCCTAGTAATTGTCTCTCGCCAATTTCATCCCAGTATAGCGGAGTTCTGCACTTTCTGTCGTATAACGGTTCATAAGGCGGCATGCCAATACTAGCGTGGTAATTGTTGTTGTAGCCGAACTCTACGAGCGGTAGGTGATCATCCCAATTTCCTTTAAAGTCCATCACACAGGCTCTTAACATATCTTCTAATGTCTGAATCGTTCTTTCACTCTGCCCATATGTCTGAGGGTGATATGTCGTACTCATTCGTAATTGCGTACCCATGCATTCCTATAGACGTTTCCAGAAGTTTGATGTAAAGCGCGAATCTCTATCGGAAACATTTGACACCGGAACTCCGTGCCTCGAAAGAATCTCTTTCACATATAATCTTGCCAACTGATCTAAGTTGAATCTGATTTTGATCGGAATGAAGTGTGTGGATTTCGTCAGTCGGTCAACTATAACCCATACTGCGTCATAGCCTTTCTGAGTTGTCGGAAGGCCAACCACGAAGTCCATCATAATATGTACCCAAACTCTGCTCTCAAATATCAGTATTCCTTCCTTATCCATTTTGAATCTTGGTTCAGCTCCTTCGAATACCTTCTTTTTCACCTTTTTTACATTCTTCGTCCTGCAATTGAGCCTCCTTAACCTTATCCAGTAAGGTTGTACCAGATTGCATCTGAAACTACTTCTCATCAATTTCCATAAGATACTTCACTTCCAATTCCAACTTCTCCATGGCCAAAATTAACTCCTTCTGAGCATTCAACATCATCAATTTCTCCCGACCCTTTCTACTTAAGGCGTCGGCAACCACATTTTCCTTACCTGGATGGTATAAAATCTCACAATCATAGTCCTTAATTAACTCCAACCACCTTCTTTGGCGCATATTCAAGTCTTTCTGTGTAAAAATATATTTCAGACTCTTGTGGTCTGTATATATCTCACACTTCTCCCCATAGAGATAGTGCCTCCTGATTTTCAACGCAAATATCACTACAACTAACTCCAAGTCATGGGTCGGATACCCCTTCTCATAATCTTTCAATTGTCGTGACGCATAAGCAATGACTCTGCCATTTTTCATAAGCACACAACCAAGTCCTTTATGCGACACATCACTAAAAACAACAAAATTTCATGTATCATCCGGAAGAGATAATACAGGTGTTGTACTCAACCTCTTCTTCAATTCTTGAAAGCTTTCCTCACACTTCTCCATCCAAACAAATTTCACATCTTTTCGAGTTAAATTTGTTAACGGAGTTGCGATCTTGGAAAAGTCTTGAATGAATCTTCTGTAATATCCTGCCAATCCAAGAAAACTTCGTACTTCCGACGGCGTTCTCGGCTGATCCCAGTTGATCACGACTTCGACTTTGGATGGATCTACTGAAATTCTGTCTTTATCAATCACATGACCTAGAAATTATACTCGCTCGATCCAAAATTCGCATTTTGAAAACTGGGCATACAACTTCTCCCTTCTCAATGCCTCTAACGTTAATTTCAAATGCTCTTCATGTTCTTCCTTGGTTTTTGAATATACCAAAATGTCGTCTATAAATACCATTACGAACTTGTCCAAAAACGGCTTGAACACACCATTCATTATTCCCATAAATGCTGCAGGAGCATTCATTAGACCAAACGACATTACCAAAAATTCGTAGTGACCATATCGTGTTCTGAACGCGGTCTTCGGTACATCCTCTGGCCTCACCTTCAGTTGATGATAACCACTCCTCAAATCTATCTTGGAAAAGTATTTCACTCCCTTCAATTGATCAAATAGATCATCGATCCTCGGTAATGAATATCTATTCTTAATCGTGACCTTATTCAGTTCCCTGTAATCGATGCAGAGTCGCATCGTCTCTTCCTTCTTCTTCACAAATAACACGGGCGCTCCCCATGGTGATACGCTTGGTTGAATGTACTTCTTGTCTAGTAATTCTTGTAGTTGTACCATCAATTCTTTCATCTCCACCGGTGCCATTCGGTACGGTTCCTTCGATATTGGAGCCGCTCCTGGTGCCAAATGGATCACGAATTCAACCTCTCTATCTGGAGGAAGTCCTGGCAAATCGTCTGGAAATATGTCGACGAAATCCCTCACTACTGGTATCTCTTCTACTTTCAGATTCTCTTTACGACTGTCGAGTATTTAAGGTAAATATCCTACACAGCCTTGTCTTAACAACTTCCTGGCCTGCATCATCTTCAGACAACTCGCTTGTCTAGGTGACTTGCTACCATAAAACACAACCTTTGACGGAGTCATAAGGTTAATACACTTTTTCTGACAATCAATTGCATCCCCATAATTGAATAACCAGTCCATTCCCAAGATAACGTCAAATTCCCCAAGTCGAATAGGGATAAGATCTATGTTCATGATATTACCCTTAATATCCACTCTACAGTTCTTATGTACGTACCTAACAGAGATTATTTCTCTATTCGCAATTTCTATGTTCATGGGGTATTCTAACTCATCCTTAGGCAATTCTAAGTTCTTAGCAAAGTCATCGGATATAAAGGAACAAGTAGCACCCGAATCAAATAATACATAAGCATTAACTTTATTGATCGGAATGATACCTGACACCACATCACGAGACTGAACTGCATCTTGCACCGTCATGTTGAATGTCCTGGCGGTCGGTCGATTGGTTGCGATTGGTCCTATGATAGTTAGGGCACTTCCACCACTGTTTCCTCTATTTCCTCCTGATCCTACCACTCTAGATCCCTTCTTAGGACAGTCCCTTGCAAGATGATCCTTTGAGCCACAAGTGAAACATGCACCCTTCTTTGAGTTAGGAAAGTTAGGTGCTATGTGGCCTTCCTGACCACAATTATAGCACACTCGTTTACCCTTCATACACACTCCCAAATGAGCTTTCCCGCAGGTCTGGCATGCTTTTATCCTCTTCTTCTGACCTCTTTAATGATTTCCAGTTGATGAGTTGTCAGACCACCTTCTCTTCTAATTCATATTACCACCTCGTGTGTTACTTCCACTAGCCTTGTTATTTCCTTCACTTTCACTCTTCTTCCTCTTCTGATCCTGATTATATTTGGTTACCGCATTGCTTCCACCTTCAGTGAGTATGGCTTTCTCCATTACTCCGGCGAATGTCTTCAACTGAAACAACGACACCTTACTATACAACCAGGGCTTTAATCCTTGTTCAAACCTTCTTGTTTCCTCTCATCCGTGTGCACTTGGTATGTGGTGAACCTAGCCAACTCATTGAATCTTGCCGCATAGTCTGGTACAGACATATTCCCATGCTTCAACTCCAGAAACTGGACCTTTCTTTGGTTCTGCAAGCTGGGTGGGAAATACATCTCAAAAAACATCTCCTTGAACCTCTCCCAGGTAATCATACCTTCTCCTCCACGGACCTTGTTTGCTTGCCACTAATAACTGGCTTCAGATTTCAGCATAAACGTTGCGAAAGTGGTCTTTTGGTCCTCTCTGACTCTAGCAACATCAAAAACCTTCTCCATCTCTATAACCCAAGTCTGAGCTCAATCGGGTTCATGGAGCCTTTAAACTCTGGCGGTCCCACCGCCTTGAAATCTTTGAACGTTGTATTCGGGGGAGCTTGAGGTTGATTATTCATCGCTCCAGCTAGTAAGTTCACTAATTGTTGAATGGGATTAACATTGGCGGTATTGTTGTTATTCGTCGATTCTTCTTGAGCTGGTTGACGGTGTTGTCTTCTTCTTGGCGGCATATTTCTGTTAAAATATATGCTTATTAGATCTCTTTTAAATTCTCTAAATAGTTAAGGCTTAACTCAACAATTTAACATAATCACTTATCACATTATTTCAAACAATTTGATATATTTATTCAAATCAAAAATTTCAACATCAAACGATAACATCACTGCTATTTACATCAACTATCCCGAGATAAAGAATCTACATGATTTAAAACATTAAAATATTCCTTTGTTCATAAACACATCAGAATTTACATCTACATACCAGATAAGTTTTTCACATAATTAAACAAATCATATCATCGACGGTATTGCGGCTATTTGGTAGTATGGGTCACTAAGGCGTAAAGAGCGCATGGCATGCATGTATTAACGAATGATTACGCAATTCATGAAAAATTGCAGAACATGGCCAACACCTCCAATTAATTTACTCTTACACGAAATTAGCCATACCCAAATACTGTAATACACATATACTTACTACTCCACCCTTCTAGCATGAATTTAACATGTTATAACACATAATTTTCCGAATCAAAACATATAATTTATTGTTCTTGATATTTTTGAATGTTTTGAATACAAAATATGAAAATCAACACTACGGGTTTATTATAACACCGAATCTATTCATTCAAAGTTTGATTCCTTCGTTTTAACATGCATAATTATATACAAGTATAAATTTATGATATAACATATGATTGACGTTTCAAATTTTGTACGTAAGGCCATATGGCCATATTTTCATACTCTATAATTTTGAATAAACAATCTACTACATATATTTTATGAAACTGATGTTATGGATCATACAACATAGTAAAAACATACTACGTTAACATATTAACACATACATGTGTAAATTTATAATACAACTTATGATTATCGTGTTAAATTTGGTATGTAAGGCCATATGGCCATTTTTTCATACTCTGTAATTTAGAAACAATCTACGACGTATATTTTTATGAAACTGATGATATGGAATTACACGATATATATTAAAACATGTTATACTTAACATAATAACACAAAATCATTACTCCTTTTTCTAATTACAGAGATTATACAGAACTTGAAAGCCATTTTCTTGAAAAACTTAAACAACATAAATAAAATTGGGTTGGAGAAATTACCCAAAGCGTAGAGTGTAGGTTAGTAGCGATGATCCTTTCTCCTTTCTCAGACACTTCTTAAATCAAACAACTCTCAATTTTCTCTCTGTGATTGCTTTGTTCCAGACTTAGAAAAATACAGAAGAAGACGTATTTAATAATAAAACTGACACGTTGTGGAGGTCATCATGGGTTAACTGCTACTAACTTCTCTTAGGGCCTCATTTGACTGGCAATAATAGGTTCCAAAACCATTTAATTTAATGATTCTCTTATACTATAGTTTAATAGTGTCACACCCCTTTATAAAATAATCAAATATCTTATTTACTTTAATTAAAATAAATATAATAATTTCTCATTAATTCACATAGTTACAAAATTAAATTTCTCATTTATTAATTTTGTCAAATTATTAATTCTCTAATTATTTATTAAATTATTTAAAATAACATTATGCTTATTAAATATTTTATTTAATTTAATAAGCTCACATAATTACATAATTTGAACAATAAAAATTCTCCACATTAATTTAATAAATATATCACATATAATTAAATTAATCTACCACAATTTCATAAATTAATTATTTAATCCAATAATTAAATCATTGAACAATATTTATTTAATTCAATAAATATTAACATTAAATTACAAAAATCTCGTTCGTCACAGTTCACGTTCAGGACTTTCTTCGGTTTTTAACTTACGTAAACACTTACGATTTTCAATCAACAATGACCTATCAATGTTTTCATTATTAATGGTCATCCTTATTCCTCCGTACAAAACATGCTCCACCAATCTACGATTCTCTACAAGAAAGAAATCGAAAAAGATGAAGATTAATGTTTACGAGATATTACCTTTGTCGTTCTTCACGTTCTTGATAAATGCCTTATGGTTTGCTTGAAAGTAGATTGGTTAGGTGTTTATAACTCTTTCTCTCTCTCAATATTGCTTGGACAATCTTTGTAAAACACTAAAAGACCAACCCTAGCTTTGTATTTATAAGCAATCAACATGGGGGCAAAATGGTCCAAATGGCACCTCCTTACTATTCCACCTCCTATCTAACTTAGCCACCAAGTAATCACTTTACTTGGTGGCCAAGTGGCCGACCCACCTCCTTCATGGATCATCCCATGGGTTACCTCATGGGTTTTACCCATCCCGTGACCCGTCGGTTCGACCCGCGATTCATTTTCTTGGTTTGGGCTTGACTTAAATTAAAATTGGGCCTTGACTTGGGCTTGCTTACTTAATTCGTTGGGCTTGCTATTAATCCAAGTCCAATTGAATTCTACCAAATCCTTAACTCAAAATCCTTTAGAACTTCTCGTATTTTACGCGTATAACTCCCGTATTCCCTTCATTTAGTACTCATAGAATATTCGCATTATACGTTGTACTATTCTTCATACCATACTTGTATTCAACTAGTATAACACTCGTATCCCATACGTATAATAACCGAAATGATTATACGCCTTTCATTCCCCTCTCGGAAATCACTTTCACAATCCCTTAGGTTTTAAGTCCGCAGGCAAAAACTTCGTTTGCCATAATGGAAATATTATTGGATATTCCATAATATCCTCATATTCTATCATTACGCGTTTCTCGGAATTTCGAACCTAAACTCCGAACGAAATCAGATGAATAGTGTTTTTACGAGAAAATTATCGAAAAACATTTCTTTTTATCTTGATAATTCAAAACAATTAATCCTAGCACATAGCCAGAATACTAACCACATTCACACATTATAGGTCATAAAATGACTTTCAAACATATTACTCACATAATTAATCAATCAAATTCATTTAATCGACATAATCAAATAAAAATTTAATTCATTAAAAAGCCGAAATTCTCGAGCGTTACATTCTTCCATCCTTATAAGGATTCTATTCCCAGAATCTCGCTATTCTTACATAAACAAATGAGGAAACTTTTCCTTCATGGATCATCCCATGGGTTGCCTCATGGGTTTTACCCATCCCGTGACCCGTCGGTTCGACCCGCGATTCATTTTCTTGGTTTGGGCTTGACTTAAATTAAAATTGGGCCTTGACTTGGACTTGCTTACTTAATTCGTTGGGCTTGCTATTAATCCAAGTCCAATTGAATTCTACCAAATCCTTAACTCAAAATCCTTTAGAACTTCTCGTATTCTACGCGTATAACTCCCGTATTCCCTTCGTTTAGTACTCAAACAATATTCGCAGAATACATTGTACTATTCTTTATACCATACTCGTATTCAACTAGTATAATACTCGTATCCCATACATATAATAACCGAAATGATTATACGCCTTTCATTCCCCTTTCGGAAATCACTTTCACAAACCCTTAGGTTTTAAGTTCGCAGACGAAAACTTCGTTTCCCATAACAAAAATATTATTGGATATTCCATAATATCCTCACATTCTATCATTACACGTTTCTCAGAATTTTGAACCTAAACTCCGAACAAAATTGGATGAATAGTGTTTTTACGAGAAAATTCTCGGAAAACATTTATTTTCGTCTTGATAAGTCAAAACAATTAATCCTAGCACATAGCCAAAATACTAACCACATTCACATATTCTAGGTCATAAAACGACCTTCAAACATCTTACTCACATAATTGATCAATTAAATTCATTTAATCCACATAATCAAATAAAAATTTAATTCATTAAAAAGCCAAAATTCTCGGGCGTTACAACGCCCCTCTGAGGGAGCTCCACAATATGAGTTCACCTTGGCCCTTCTCAATGTGGGGAATGGACGTGATCGGACCCATCGATCCCGAAGCTAGTAATGGGCATCGCTTTATATTCACCATGATCGACTACTTCACCAAGTGGGTAGAAGCAGCCTCCTTCCCCAGGGTTACCAAAGAATTCATCATTGCTTTCATCAGAAACAATGTCATTTGTTGATATGGACAACCAGAGGTAAATGTGTCAGACAATGCTAAGTACCTCAACAACAAAATGATGGAGGAGTTATGCAGTAAATTCCACATCAAACATCTTAACTCCGTCATCTACCGTCTAAAGATGAATGGTGCTATTGAAGCGGCTAACAAAAATATCAAGAAGATCATGCAAAAGATGTTCGCCAACCACAAAGAATGGCCTGACTTATTGCCTCTTACTCTGTTAGCCTACAGAACATCAATGCACACTTCCACTGGGGCAACCCCCTACGCATTAACCTATGGGATGGAAGCAGTGCTCCCCATAGAAGTAGAAATGGAATTCCTCAAAGTGTTGATAGACGCTCAGCTAGATGAAGATCAATGGGTACATGACATGTATCACCAATTGTCTCTAATAGACGAAAGGCGAACTGCGACTATCTTTTATGGTCAGTTATATCAACAAAGGATCGCCAGATCCTACAACAATGTAAAAGTCCTGGCTTACTATTTTAAGCAACATGACTTGGTTTTAAAGAAGATCCTTGACAACCAAGATCAATCCAAGGGAAAATTCGCCTAAGCGGGAAGGCCCGTTTGTTGTCAAAGAGGTATCGACAGTGAGGCGCCTCAGATTCTGTGAAATGGATGGCAATGAATTTCCACAACTCATCAACTCAGAAACCGTGAAACGGTACTATGTCTGAAGTTACCATTAAGCAAACATCCTGGTGTTGGATCATAAGATCACCAGTCATTCCGGTTCTTTAACCCTTCATCACATACAACTCTTCGCCACACTTTGCCCCTCAGGGAAACATAATCTTCAAACCAGCAGCCTAGTTTTGCTATGTTCATATAGTTTTGGTTATCCCCCCAGGGATTGAACCTTTTACACCTATAGTTTATCCTGAAGACGTGATTAAACTTTTCTACGTTTGCAGTTTGTCCTGAAGAAGGGATCAAACTTCTTCACACCTGCAGTTTTTCCCAATCATGGATCAAACGTTCTTCTCCCCGCATGAGATAGCCTCGCATATGGGATTCATACTTTCTTCTGGTTGCAAATCATCCGGAGGGTGAACTACGCCGATTGATCTCCTCTTCAATAGATACGAGGCAACCATTATACGTCTTCATAATAAAAAAAACATCAAAAACATGTATATCATTCTCCTTACAAAAACAAAAACAACAATAACATTCCTACACCATTTCTGCCATATACAGCATTGAACCTCTTACACCAGGTTCGAACTACGCAGACCTGATCTTCTATTCAATAGGAGTACATAGTACCATTTATGGTTCTTGGCCTCACCCCTACCAAAACACCAACACTTGTCAACCTGCAACTGGATCATCCTTCAATCCATCACATTTCATTCGATTTCGCACTCAAAGGGATGGAATTACCTGAACTCCTCCTAAATAGGAGATTCGACGACCATCTAAGTTGCGGTTGTGCCTCATAGAGCAACACCAATCCATAAGAGATGGAATTAACTAGGCTCCTCCTAAATAGGAGTACTGGCAACCATCTGTGGTGCGGTCAACCTCAGAGAGGAAAGCCACACTACTCTCCATATTTCCATACAGAAACTAGTCCCAAGACACCAAAGATGGTAGGGATCCACACATATCAATGATCCATTATGAACTATTCAGTGATAACTCAATGTCCATCCATCAAGGAGGATGTGACGAACGAGAATTTTGTAATTTAATTTTAATATTTATTGAATTAAATAAATATTTTTTGATGATTTAATTATTGGATTAAATAATTAATTAATGCATTGTGGTAGATTAATTTAATTATATGTGTTACATTTATTAAATTAATGTAGAGAATAATTATTATTCAAATATGTAATTATGTGAGCTTATCAATTAAATGAAATATTTAATGAAGCATGATATTATTTAATTAATTTAATTATTAATTAGAGAGTTAATAATTTGACATTATTTATTAATGAGGAAATTAAATATATGACTATGTGAATTTATGAGAAGTTATTATATTTTATTTAAATTAAATTAAATAAGATATATGATGTATTGTAAGTGGTGTGACATTATTTAAACTATATGATAAAAGGTTTTATTAAAATAAAGAGTTATGAATCTAGTTGCTAGCCAAATGAGGCCTTAAGAGGAGTTGAGGACTGTTAAACCATGTATGGAGTAACTGACCTCAACTCTCATGTGATAAAGACTCGCCATTTTTATTACGCCTTCTTCTTCATCCTTTCTATTTTTCCTAAGTCTATAAACTATTCATAGAGAGAAAATTAGAGAGGGTTGTCAAAGAGAAATTGTGAGTCTGTGAAAGAGATTTGAGAGTGAGAAATCTAAGCCTACTAATTTATACTCTACAGGGTAATCTCTCATTCCCAATTTCTACTTCACGTCTTTTAGTTTTCATAAAAAAAATGGGTTTCATAGTTTTTGGTTTAACCTCTGTAATTGGGTTAGGAGTAATGATTATGGGTTGTATGTGTGTTATGACATATCAAATCGTGTTTAATCATATATATTTTGTTAACCATAACATCAATCTGATGGAAACATGTCGTATATAATTTCTACAAAATTACAGAGTATGGGTTATGGCCTTATGTCCTTATACGTGATATTTTATGTATTAATCATATATTATCCCTAAATTTTACACTCGTATGTTGTTATGCATGTTAATAGGAGGAGACCAAAGTTTAAATAAATGGATTCGGTGTTATAACGAATCCGTAGTGACAATTTTCATGTTTTATTTTCTAAACCTTCATGAACATCAAAGTCAGTGAAATCACATGCCTTAAATCTGTTATTAAGTGTTTAAATTGGTTAATGTCAGTATATAAATGTTGGGTTATGTTTATACATGAATTATTAACATGTGGGTATGTTAATTTAGTGAAATTAATGATTATTTAGTGTCCTTTTCGCTGAACTCTGTGTTCTTCGCGAACTGGGAATCGAAGTCTGGAGTCTCGCGCCGCGGCGCCAACTCCAGAACTGAAGTCCCCACAAGCAACGCGATGACTCGAAACCGCAATAGCTAATGTCCGGGCCTAAGAAGGCCATCAGCATCGCACAAGATCATGTATAACAGTGGCGCCGCAGCGCCACTCTCCAGAAAGTTCAAGAATGAGATTTTTAAAATGTTTAAGTCTAACAATGTGTTAGTGAATTAATGTAATGAACATGTAAACATGTTAGAAGTATAATGTGATGATAAAATAGTTGTTTAACATGTAAATAACATAATTACATGTGGATTGTATTACTGAATTCATAATTAGATTATTATTCATGAAGTGATATTATGTGGTAGTAAATGTGATAAATTGACTAAGTATAGTCAATAATTAAAGTAGACAAAGAGAATGAGTTTATGATGATTAGTTAAGTTATAATTAACCGGTATTGTGAATGTGAATGGTATGTAGGATTAAATTCAAAGAACGTGTTTAGTTAAAGTGTAACCTACGCACGAGGCAAGTTTCCTAACCCTACTTGTCATTGTTGTTCAAATTTATTATTTACCTCGAGTAAATTATCATTACTATTATTCAAGTTCAAATGTTATATTAAAGATTAACTATCTTTCAAAGCATGATTCAGTTATACAATAATTATCCTATTGTATACCTCTTGAGATTATTATTCAAATTGAATATCATTATTGTTGAACCTTGTTAGACTAGTGAACCTTATTGATTCAACTAGTCCTTAGTTGATGAACGTTCTAAATTTCAGAATTATCCAAACCAAACTTCCTTTGGTGCAGACTCGAATGTGAAACTGAGATGAACAACCTTGTAAAGGGATTTACTTATGCGTTAGCGTTAAGATATTGTGCACAGTATGGTACTAAGGGCTGATCCCCCTAAGTACGAGAAGAAAGGTCCATAGTCTTATGACTGTTAAAGGTTTCAAGTATAACCCTTGGTAACCTAGGACATAGTTCATGGTCTTATGACCCTCAGAATTCTTTTGATTCTTGTTATTCATTCTTGATTCAAAAGTTGAGCTTTTATTCAGATGTCTTTGATTTACTCACATATTATTATACTGTTATTTCATTATTATACTTGTGGGCAATAGTGCTCACTCTTGCTTAATAATAACATTGCAGTTAAGAACGAAAGAACTGATGAACCTTCCACTAGTAAGGGCAAGGGCAAAGTTAGCAAATGATGAAGACTTGTTATTTATTTGATGATGTATTTATGTTAGACTTGAGTTAATGATGTTGTTTAAGACTTATTATTTATATTCTGCACTGATGTTTAAGGTTAGTTCAACCTGGGATGATGTTTATTATTCAGATGTTGTAACCCCATAAGGGGAAGATTTTATTTCTATCTATTGCATGGTTTACATTTATTATGGGTAGATAGTTAGATGATTTTGTACAGTGAACACCAAATCCCATGGAATTGAAGTACCCAGATTTGGGGGTGTCACAGATGAATTTAGAATACATCAAGATCACAAGCCCTAAAGAAGCAGGCAAAATATCAAGCAAGCATCCAGACATATCTAAAAGGGAAGTGATCCAAAAATATATTTCCCTGCTATATATATAATGTTGTTTGATATACACAATATAAACTGTACATGACAAAATGGCTATGCTAGTCTATGCAGGAAAATACAAGTTCATCTACAAATCAGTGTATATGCGAGCTATCAAGCCTAACATGGCATCCCTCTCAGCAGAAGGAGGTAAAGCGGTGGTCTCCAGTAAAATGGTATCCACACGAGCTAACAGATCTACATCCATCTGCTTGGTGACTCTATGATCATCAATGTGTGTGCTCATCTCTGCAATCCTGCTAGTGGCAAGAGACCTCACTGAAGAGCTATCTATAACGGTTACATATCGGGCAGATATAGCGCTATCCCTCTCAACTGTCACGACATCTTTGGCTGATCTGACCTCATCCCGCTCAACAACAGCGGCGTCTCTACGAGCTAATGCCTCGTCACTCTCTAATAGAGATGCATCTCTCCCATCAAGGGTTGTCAACATCAAGGATCTAGCCTAATCTTTCTCGAAGGTCATCAGATGAAGACTCTGCTCGAAGTACTGTGTCGAATGCTGGATCACAATAGTGCTAGTACTGGGAGAATCTAAAGAATATGTTGGCAACCCAATAAACGGCTCCTCCTCGATGGGAATATAATCCTCCTTCATAGGATCCTCATCTTCAGAATCACTACTCGTCACTATGGATACTACCGCAGCCAATGCAGTCTCTGTCTCCATCCATGCAGAATACTCTATAGAATAGCCCAGATGGCTAATAGAGAAAACTACTATCTCACGTGGATCCCAACATGCATACACCTGGGATCGGTCCTCTGCTGATAGATGGCAAGAAGCTAAACGCTGACCTAGAGCCCCCTCAAAAGGATGGAAATCCTGGAACTGGTCAAACTGCGACATCATGGCCAGCGGGTGATAGGTAGTCATGCCCCTCAAACCAGCCAGAGGGAGATAGTCCATGCCTGGAGCATGAGTAATGAAGCTGTAGGGTGAGCCAAGCCCTGTGCACGACAGAATGCCAAATGGATCTCTGATATCCGCCACGAACATCGACCAAGACATAGCGTCTGTACACTCTGATAGCTGAAAGGAGTAGGATATAACTACATCATGGGTGAAGCAATACCCATGTCTACAAAAGGTCCCAATCGGTCTCAAGTGTGACATAAACCACATGTATAGCATGACCGCGCTGCCTGTAAACACTCCCATCGGATAGGTGTAGCAGTATGTGGCCAACCTCAGCGTCTCTGCCATGATCATCGGTACAATGGAATGACCCTCCCTGAGAGCTCTCACTGCCATGATTGATGTCTATCTCATCCATGTAGCGTGGCATATATACATATGACAGCACGCACAGTAGCAGGACATCTCCTCTGGCCAAGAGCCAATAATCCTCCGGTGCGGTGAAATCCCCGAAGTGTCGTGTATAACAATCGTCAGAGCCAAATCATCACAAATGTAAAATGCCGGGATATAACGTGACGGATGTCACCATCTGCATCACCCTATACCGCAGCTTCGGTGAGGGTCATAAACTATCTGCTCATATCTCGAATAGCCATATGCACACAAGGTCTATCTAGTGGCAACATCGTCAACCGTGCATACTCCTCCAGAGTCGGAGTTAACTCATGGGTACCAAACTGGAAGACCTGTCTCTCTGGTACCCAATGATCTAGCATGCCCTCCACAAATCCTCAAGTGAACTCGAAATATCAAGAGGGTCATAAGATCTTTGCAACATCCGATCTACATTACCACCGTCTCGACGACATGACATACTATCATACCACGATCTAAGATGTGATGCCACTAATAATGGTGGGGTATGATCTATACCTACCGACCGTCAAAGAAGACATCCGTGGTGGGTCAGATTACAAGACCATCCAGGTTGATCTTTTGAATATCTCTAGACATACATATATATATATATATATATAACATGATACATGCATTATAGATGATAGATGGAAATATGATATAGGGAATGGAAAACAATACATACATTCCTAAGTATATCATCATCTATATACATCATCTTTATACAACTAAAAATACAGGGAAATGTGGCACAGATGCCCTACTACTAACAGAGGCCTATCAAAAGAGATAACGAGAATACATATAAGAAGAAGACAATGGTGTCAATATGTACATCATCAATCCTGTCCACCTGATGTAACTCCTCCTGAGTCACTAGATCTCTATCAATAGGGATGTCAGACCTATATTAAGGAGGATCTGCATCGGCAAAGCCAAATGGGTCATCTGAGGGCCAAAGACTGATTTGGAAGGATCAAACGAATCTGTCACACGGATCTACGCCTAAAATGTCGATAGTAAAGAAATGTGCTCGGTCCAATTGTTGGGTCAAACTGTCAATCTGTGTCAAATGAGTCGGATCTCGGACACAGGCTAGCCAATCCGTCATCATCACAGATCCTTGAACCATATCCCCCATGAACTAAGTGGCGCGGGACTGGGCTCCAATAGTGTGAGGGGACCACCAACGTTGGAACATCTCCTAAGTGCAGGGACCCTCTGATAATGCAAAACTGTCAACCCCCAACAAAGGGATATTAATGACGGATGACTACGACACAGGCCAATAACGCCTAGCAGGAGGCAAGATCGGCATACAGATCTCTCATGCGGTGCTCCTGATAGCACGCTCTCCTAAATAGAGCTCCCATCCTCCATCAGTAAAGAGAGGAACCCTACGGGTGGAAATCACATACTCGACACCAGTCGGGTACCCATCCTCAAATCCCATGGCCAAATGCTCCCTAGAATAGGGAATCCATGTAATGACATTAGCTATCAACAATTCTAGCTGTAGGCGGCAATTAGGGAAACCCTCCGCTACAGGGACCTCTGCCAGTATGGAATGATGCCATCGTCGTCCTCGTGGATAGGTATCTAAACCCAACACGCTCACAGGGCGCAAACATGGAAACCTCTCATAGGCCGAAAACTACCAACGCAAAGGCAAACATCTGCGGTTGGTAAACACTCTTAACCTACATATGGGAAACTACAAGAGAAATACTCACCAGCAGAAATGGGTAGAATCCTAACCAAGCCTCGGTCAAGCCCTGCGAACGTATACGCATGCCCCTGAGGAAATAGGCGAAGGTGTAGGAACCCCAGTCATACTCTCCTATATAATCCACATATCGCGTGGCGCTGATCAAAGCGAACAACACCGTGGAAGAGTTATCTATTATTAAGCAGCCTCTAATGATCATTAGGAACAATCGCCGAAGAATACGATCCCTGACTCTGACATCATCTGGCATGGGCTCTCTCAACACCCACTCATAGCATCTACGCTCAAAGGACCTGTATGGACGGTCCTGGCCTTGAGCGCTTAAGCCGGAACTCCTAGCAAGGATCTGACGGCAGTAGGGGTAATATCCGCAATGCAAGGCACTGGTGCCCCTCCAAACTCCATACATATGATAAACCGCCAATCCATTGGCATCATCATCACCTCACGATCCAAAGAAATGGAGGATCGAGTCCGTGAAACCAAATTCAGACAATGCCCTGAGGTAACCCCAGGGACAACGACGGGGAAGGATGGAAAAGAATGCCCCAAATCCCCAATCATGCACAATCGCTCTATAGTCAGGATGCAGAGCCTGGTACATGGAGTGAATACTGAACCAGTTCCCTCGAGGCTATGTAAAGTCGAGAACCTACATGAAATGCAGATCAACATCAAAATCATGTGCTCCTCATCAATAGGAAAGAAGGAAGATTAAGATCTAACTTGACACCTCTTTGGTGTGCAAATACATCGAGGGATGTTGACTCAAATCACCCAGGAGCTCTAGGTTTGCCACCTAAATACTCAGGAGGTCCCTACGGGGAACATGTGAAACAGGAGCGGGGTGCGCAATAGGAACATCCTCCTCCTCGTCCTCGACGTCCGGCACATCAACCCGGACATGACGTATCACCGCCTCTACCAACCGACGAGGCTTTCTAACAGAACGAGGTTGAGGCACTTCGAAAGCCCTCCTCCGTATACCCGAAGTGGTCCTATAGGAACTACTTGGCTGATCCGGATCCATAATATCTGGATAAAAAGTCTCCAAATCACCTCAGAAAGGGTGTGGTAATTTCTAATCTGGAGCTTTCTTTAAAAAATGCATTTTATGACTATATGAATGCATGCATTACTTTAACATACAGCTACAGTAGAGTTAAAAATATATGACATTTCAAATGTTTACATTTTGAAAAGTTTTTCCATAGTCCCTTTTGTAAATAGGACTATCCACATACACATAGGCATGACTAGGTGGCCATTCAGTAGCACACCTGCCCACAGTCATATACATACTATATGCATAAAAAGTCAAAGTCATCAATCCATAAGAATAGTTTAATTACCAGGATTACTTTGAATTTTTTACCTTTTGCTCATTTATCCTCAAATAAGAGAAGAAATAGCATAAAAGAGTGCCAATTTGACTGTCTCAAAAGTCAAATTTTTTCACATCATTATGTTCAGCATGGTTTAATACTAACATTTACTATGTTGAATATTTTTTATCAAGTCATTTGAGCATGCATATTCACTACTATGTGTTTAGATGCATTTTATACGATAAGTCATTTTCCAACGGATAAAAACTGGAAAAGAAGACATGCATACATTACCAAGACAGTGAAAAACATTTGTACGGTGACAGAATTTGCAGAAAGTCGCCCGAACTCAACAAATCTGAAGAAGAGCTCTCGGATTTCCTTAGCGACGTAATATGAAAATGACTTATGAAAGCAACTTGATGGCATTAAGTATCCACGATTGGCCGTAGGTCCACCTGTGGCTGCTACTGGTGTACCTGCAACACCCCTACGTGGGTCTCACCCCTCCGTCTCGGTCCAGTTTGAGTTGCAACGGAGTTCTCATAAGCGGAAAAAGGCAAATCAGGAATAAAAATGCTACGCGATTGAGCAAAATGGCTTGCAATCCGGGTTCTCTCAGACCGAGCCGTGGGTCTAATATCACTCATTGGTGTTCGCCCGAGTACAAGGTACACTGTACCAATAATTTTAGCTATTCCAAGATACACTCGGTAATACCTAACGTAGGTCCAATGCCGCCAATTGAGGGTCGTAACCCTAGTCTCTATCAAAACCCCGGCGGGGGCATCACGCTTTTAAATATGTCGAAGTACATATCCCCGGTGGGGGCATCACGCATTTCATGTCAAAGTATATATCCCCAGTGGGGGTATCACGCATTGTCATCCGCTGATACACATATCAACGAAGGTCAAGTAGCCTTGACATCACTGTAACCGTTGACAAGTAAATCTAACAAAGTGTCGGAAGCCATCCGATGGTTTTAGCCGTTGAATCATAAGTCAACGGGGATCAAACAGGTCCCCGACGGGGGTTACAATGCGTATTTCCCGTTGATTCACACATCAGCGAAGGTCAAGCAGCCTTGACAGTCTGCCCAATAGGGGCGTTTATCCGTAGATTCACATGTCAGCGAAGGTCAATACCGCCGATACCGCCCATCAGGGCATTTTTCCTTGGTTCACACGCCGTCAAGGTCGTAGCCTTGACAATATATATTGTTGGCAGTAAATCCAAAAGAACATTGACATGTCCTGGCGATACAAATTAGGAAGAGTCAACACCATCGAGGAGGATCGATGGTGGAATATGTTATACACATCCTCAAAATAGACAGAGCATTATCCCCACAGTTCTCTTGTACACCAGAGGCACATCTTCAAAAAAAAGTCTGTATCAAGGATTAAGGACTTTGGTGATAACCCCAACGTCAACATCCTACAAGATGTGGATCACACATCTAATCTGGTCATCGTTGCCAATCCCCGGTAGAAGCTACAGGGAGCCGGTAATCATCCCCAGCATGTTGGGCAACAACCCCGCACACATGTATCATAGATTTGCATCATGTTGTTGCACTTTGCATTATGTTTATCTTGTTGTATTTCAAGTGTCTAGGATTCTTTATCCTATCCATGCATTGCATTGCATGAATATGATAAAGAGGGGCATCTGTAGACACTCGAAATTTTATGCACACCTGTTACTGACATTGCAGGAGGGAATATTCGTCTTTTAGAGATAACCCTGGAAGACATCTCACATCCAGTCCGGATACTACCAGAAGTTCAACCTCAATCCCGGAACACACACCGGGAGTATCAGGTCCAACCTCGGAGATAACCCCGAGGCATGCAGTTCCAATACCGAAAATTCCACCGGAGAAGACCGATCCATCTCGAAGATAACCTTGAGATATTCAGTCTCAGTCCTAACACTAGGAGTAGTAGTTACCAACCTTGGAGATAACCCCAAGGAATACAGTTCTGGAGATAACCCCGGAAATGCTTGTTTTAAATGAAATCAGCTTCAACCTCGGCACTCACACCGAGGCACTCAATACAAGACCCGGAGATAACTTTGAGGAAGATATGCACACCCTCGAGATAACACCGAGGACCTTCAACACTGGCTGCGGTCCAATCTCGTAGATAACCCCGAGCAAACGCTTCATGACAAATTTCAAACGGTGATAACCCCAGTGAGGGGCAAAGTCATCATCTTGCCACCTTGACGCCATATCACGCCGTCTCAACATTTCTTACATACATTTCTACACAACAATGTCCCACAAGAACAAAGGATGTCCATTCCCAAGTGACTATTACGCATGATAACGAATAGAATTTGAAGCTTGAAGACCGGAGGGCATAGTCCCATCTTCCTAACTTTGTACAACCTCTAATCCCATGTCATTGCGTAACTCTTGACAATGACGATCCGAAATTGGTCTTACATACCTCAGTCGGATGCCCAGATTGCAATTTTGAAAGTTCGAGTGGACATTACCATGCATACGGCACGACGGACGACGGGACTCAAGGAAGCCTGGGCAACCTGCACCACCAGTAGTAATAATCAGTGGCTCCCCCTCTATAAATAGAGGGCTCAAAGTGCCATTTTAAGAAGAGAAAAAGGTGAGGAAGCCCTTGTGAGCTCATTTTAAACACTTAGTGCTTTCTCATTTTAAACACTTGTGAGCTCACATATATCTTCTTTTTGTACCGGCGGGAGCCAAGTGTTCATCCCTTTAAAGATATAGAAGTCTTCTTTGGCAGCCCACTGTAAGCCTTCTCACACACTTTAAAGTCGTTCTCTTCATCTTTGCACACACTTTTCTTCACGTTGAGAGTCGTGTTGCGTGTGTTTGCCTGGACTTCGGTCCGTGGTTTCAACTCAGTTTGTATATATATATATATATATGGACTAACATTATCGAGTTATGCCTCAATTGAGCCTGTACTTGATTCGGGCGTTTATTTGCTTTTGTATGTATATACTTATATATATGAATCGTGTGTCGAACTCTGCTCGATGAGCTTGGATTTTACATCCTGAGCTTTTTTCTTGCTTTATATATATATATATATATATATATATATATATATATATATATATATATATATATATATATATTTAATCCGTGTGTCGAACTCGCTCATTCGATGAGCCTCGATTTTACATCTAAGACGCTTTCACAGCTTTATATATATATATATATATATATATATATATATATATATATATATATATATATATATATATATATATCTACATTCGGATCCACTTTGGAGTTTATTTTTGGCGGTTGGTCAATCGCCTTTTCAACTTTATTTACTTTTCGTCCCGCCTGGAGTTTACTTCGTGGTGGTTGATTGCTTTTATAGCTTTATTTACATTTCTGATCTCCCATGGAGGTGCTTTGTGGTGGCTGATCATTTCTGTATATATATATTTATAGCTTTTATATATATACCTGCTTACTGCTTTATTATCAATTGCATCATGTGAGCCTAAGAATCATGTGATCAAAGATTTAGTTTACTGGATCTAGATTTGGTTCCCGTGATGGACATTTTCAGCTATAAGTAGCTTGTAAATTTATGCACGGTGTTCGAATTTCCTCAGATGGTTATCATACCCACGAGGAGTTCGGCACTATTTTGTGACGCCCCCAAAATAGGTATACATCACCCATCTTGAGTCACCAAATACATGGTACATAATTTAAATACAAATTTCTTTGATACAGTACGACAAAACGTAGCTGAGAGTTTCAACACGGATAATGTCTCGTAGAGACAATACAAACTCAAATAAAGTCCTCATTACAATTATTATCACACTATTTCACATAATAGTGAGGACTACTATAGCCACCTATCTGGACCGTCTACTCCGCTCCTCCGACTAGTCCCGCCTATATTCTTATTTCAAGAGAATAATGAAAGCAAAGGGTGAGCTCAACTAGCCCAAGTAAGAAATATTATGACTAAGATATACGTGAATAAATTATCGTTAGCCTTCAACAAAGTGTTAAACCGATAAAATATAATAAACATCAAGTTTAACTACAAATGAAACAAGCAATCCATTAGAAGAGTCAAGTAAGCAAGATATCTACTATCTTCTATGATTTAAAAGTTTATCAACAGCTTTATCACGAGACTCATCTTAATAAATAATCCACCTCATCGAATCATCCCTCGCACCATCGGCAAGGATATTCATTAAGTATCACCAATGGTCATGATCATACCAATCTGTGAGGGCCTCTAATCCGAGGTCCTAGAATCATCATGGATCCTGGTTCGATCATTTTAACACTATTACTATTTGCGAAAGATATAAACATAAATTGTTTATACAATAAATTCCACACTATTCCCCAAAATCGAGTAACCTTAACTTATACACAATTCATAAACTATCTAACATATAACATTATTATCAAACTATACTATTACAAAACTAATTAAGCACATTAACTTTAAGCTGAAACTGTCTTTAACCTTTCATTGTATCCGACGTATTCGTCTTAATCTGCAATGTTTTATCATGATATAGCAAGGGTGAGCATAATATAACGATATATTATGATTGAATGAGTCTGAATAGTAAGCTGGCTATAATTGAACAATATAATTGTGAACTAGTAGGAACAAACTTTTGACTGAACAAGTATTATACATGAACAAATATATCTGGACCAAAAGGTAACGAAGGTGATCAGTCTTTCATACCTGAATTATACATGCAATATGTACAGAGTACAATTCTACATGACAATCAATAATGATTAACCATAAGCATATCTGAATGAAACAACTCTTAGTAGAGTTAAGTAAAACCAAACTTGCCTGTCCGGTTGATTACTGCTACATAATTTATAATGCTTTATCCGAAGACCTAATATTAGTAATATAGATCTCCAATATTAGAATAATATCATCACAATATAATGCTATAAGATATATATATATATATATATATATATATATATATATATATATACATAGAATAACCTAAACACATAACACATAACCCTATCTGTCTATAACACGCATAAGAATCAGTATCAGGTCTAACTATTTCAATCTGACTTGAATTCAACAAAATTCTAACGTCCCGACGGTCTAGTCGGATAAAATTTCGAGTTTAAGTTCAATTAAATTCTGTCTAAACACTTAACCAATATCTAAGATAATTTATTATCAGTCATATTGTTTTTCATAGGCTTGAAATCATTTTCAGATAATTAATATCATTTATCATAATTTTCAATCATTAATAACGTATTTATACAAATTAAATATCACTTAATTCCTTTATCATTAATATTTTTTTATTATCAAATATTAATGAAATACATGTCATAATATTATAATATATTTATAATATAACAAAGTATTTTTAATACTTTAAAATCACCTTTATATGATTTTTAAACAATTAAATTCATTATGCGATAATTGCTATTCATATTAAAATATTAATATTTTCATGACAAAAAATCAAAAGTTATATTTTATAACTTCAAATATTTTTCTAACACTTAAATCATTTATATATGATTTTTAGAATATTAATTCTATTTTTCCATAATTTATTTAATATATTTATTAAATAAACTAATTATCATTAATATTAATTAATTAGTGAAATTCATCACAAAATATTAAAAGTCACTTTAAAATATCTTTAAATATTTTCTTATACCATAATATTATTTTCATGATTTTTCAGAATTAAAATCATTTTTAAATAATTTATTTAATATTATAATTAAATAAATTAAATATCATTTATATTCCAAAAATATTAAATATTTATGAAATATACTCTAAATAATTAAAAACTATTTTTCAGACTTTAAAATAATTTTACATAATTTATTTTGTATTTTTAATAATTAAAAACCATTTTTATATATTTTTAAATAATTTTCGAAAAATCAGAAGTTAAAAATTAATAAAACCGTCGCTAAAGGGCCCTATAGAGACAGACCTGTCGCTATAGGTGTTCTTGAGCCTATTCTTGAGCTTTATCGATAGTTTTCAGGTTGCTACTTTGACCATGATTTTCTCTAAGTTCCTAATGTATTCTCGTCTTGTAAATGAGTTAATGTTGTAGTACTAATGTAGTACTACAACTATAAACACATTCCATGGCCAAATCACAACACAACATCAAGATCTAAGCTAGCAAAATGTTTGACAACGTTGTTCTTGAGTTTCTGGGTTGCCTAGAAACTCAAGCATGTCGAGGGTCTACTTTTGAACCTTGATTGATCCGGTCTCAGGTCATGTTCTAAGTGTTTGTATGATACCAAATGATAGTACATATGTCATAGCACAAGTTTATAACACTATTGAACTCAAACAACACAACAGTTGAGAGATCAAGGCCGGTCAAAGTTGTGTTAGGAGCTGTTCTTCACGATTTCTAGGTTTTCCAGATTTCGTCAAGAGCAGTCGGTCAACGATAGTTTGACCAAAGTTATTTATGAATCTGATAAAGATATAGGTGATCTAAGGACACGATTGTGTAGTCCTTATGTCATACTACAACACCAAAACAACATGGCCTAAACACCAACACACAACAAGATCAGAAGGCTAAAAATTGTCGGATTGTTTCGAATTCCGGTCGCCGTAATTCATTTTCCGTGAACTGGCCTACTAAGTTTTGACCACATATAACTTCTAATTTACACCTGATCTGAACCTATTTCCAGCTCCAGATCATAGTCCACATGACATACTACAGATCTATAACTTAAAACAACTCAAATAAAAAACAAAGAATGATTTACAAACCCTGACATTAGCTTGTCAGGACATATTTCCAACTTTTCCCATATTTCAAAAATCATCAAATCCGAGCATTTTGATGTTATGGATCTGGGATTTAACAACCCAGATCACTAAAAGACACCTTATTACACATTTTTAACCAATCAATTACAACCTTTAACATCAAATCAAAAGATTTTAAAAATTAGGGTTCTTATACCTTTCTAATGCTTGATCTTGATTCTGATCCTTGTGATCTGTTCTTGGTAAGTTGGGATATGATCATGGCTCATCTTATCACTCTCTCTCACTTCCAATTCCTGAAATATAGAGAGAGAAAAGGTTGGGCAAAAATGAAAAGTCAAGTAAAGTTTTCTCTCTCCTTTTAATTTATATAATTTGATGATACATGAACTTGGTTGATCTTTGCTGCTGAGATGTGAGATATAAGTCATGAGCTAGGGCTAGGGTTGGTCCAACCACTCTAATATTAGCAAGATTTGCAAGCAACATCCAATAATGCACACTAAAGGGCATTTTAGTATTTTAGCAATTAATTTTAATGGCATTCTAGTAAATGGCCAAACCCTTAGGGTTTAGGGTTTGGAAAAATAATTTTAGAATTTCCAAATTAAGTTTTTTTTAAAAATAAAATAAAATTAATATTTCTAAATTATAATTAGAATTTTCTAATTATATTAAAATTTCTTAATCATAATTTAAATCTTGCTAATTAGGATTAATAATTCTTAATAAAAATTACTAATTTAGCAATTAGGGTCAAAATCACGGATTAGGGTTTACAACCCAAAAATTAGGGTTTCTAATATAAAAATAAATTTTTAATTTAAAAATTAGATTTCGTAATTAGATTAGGGTTTTCTAATTATTTATAACTTGAAAATTAGGATTAATATTTCCTAATTAACATTAAAACTATTTAATTAACACTTAGGTTTTCCCTATTTATAAATTAGGGTTTAAAATTTTAAAATTAGGGTTTTCTAACCAATTTGTTAAGATTAACCCTAATTAATCTTATAATTATTTACACTTACGCCATTAGGTTCCCAATTTAGGGTTTCATACACCGAATTAGGGTTTCAGATTTCCGGAACTGAAATTAGGGTTTTCAGAACCGATTTTTAGGGTTTCTTGTTAATCGTAAGAATTTTCTAACCGAACGTTGATGTTCTTAATATATACCTAGGGTTTGTTACAAATATCGTTTATCTGGTCAACCCTTGACCCATAACCATATTCTGAACACATAGTTGACCATATACACAGAATGTATACACATATACACGTATACACTTAATCTTGAGAAAATTCACCTAAATCCTTCACAGAATTTTGAAATCCTCAAAATTCTATCTCAAAAATATCAAACGCATACACTAATTTTCTGTCTAGGTTCTAATTTTGAACCTTAAATCAATTAATTAAAATTTTAAAAATTTTCTAAATTCTCGGGTTGTCAAATTCACCCCTTCTTCTAAAAATTTCATCCCCGAAATTTACCTTACAACTTACACCATACTGCTTACACCCTTCACACACATTATCACATGTTACCCAATACACCACTCACAAGAGTAAAAGTTTTCAAATCGTGCTGAGGGGTCATATAGACCATGAACACATAGTTTTAACGGTATTCATACCGCAAAACAATACATTACTTGGTATATTTACATCACAAAGAAGGTAAACTACCGTTGTTAATACTTTAGGTGATTAGCTTATCGTACTCTTACGTCATGCATAATATATTAATCATATCTAGCGAATATTTACGCTACTTGATTGGATTATTTATCCAAACAACATAGTCCACCTCAGTCTTATCATAGGATTCCGCACCAAAACAATTTGGGTCGGGAAATTTCTTTCAATGAACACTTAGAGTTTTCATAAACATTAGTCTAGCTGAATCGAATAGCATCGACTCATATCAATAATTCAATTCAATCGAATTATTTAGGTGTAGCCAAACCCCGTTGGCAAATTAAAATTTTTGAAAATATTTTCGAGAATGACGTTATGATATTGTACTGTATTAACAGTCTGTTTGAGGATGCCGTCATTATATGACTTTGCCATAACACATCATACAATAGTGGAACATCGACTTTAGATCAAATTCACACTAAGTATTCTTGTATTTACAACTCCATCAACTTTTTATCATCTCTGCACCAGGTTACATGGTACATGAGTGATAAATAAAATATATTTTGATATTTCAAATCGTTTGCGTCTAGCTGAAATAAGTAGCATAGACTATAATTTAAACCGTTTCAAAAATGATTACGAGTCTATATTTTTTATTTTTATTTTGAAAAAGCACATAGTGCGTATTTAGATTGATATCAAAATTTTGAAGTCTAGCATAGCTAGGAATTTTGGAAAACTTATGTCTCCACTAATAATCAGTTGCTTAACAATCTATCTGTTCCTATAATCTTTAATACTCCATTTACACACAACTAGACCCAGTTCGTCAAACCACACTGAGGGGTCCATTCACAATCATATGAGTTTAAGAACTTGTCCTAGTCAGACCTTTGGCGTCCATTCACTGAGGGGTTCATAAACATTTCATATAACTATGAATCAAGAATGTCACATAAGTATGAGTTTTAAGAACTCGTTCTTAACCTTATATCTTCTACCTATGACCTATCTATCTGTTATATACATGAGAAAGGAATCACCCTCTTAACATGCATATAACAAATAGCGCGACACAAACATTTCAATGATTATCATTATCAGAACTAAGTAGTTGTTACACCAAGTATAATTCTCCGCCCACACAACGAATCATACAACTCAGCTACCGACATGAATCCTCAATTGAATCCCCACCTAACACTAACTCCATTCTCAATACAAATTTCATTTAATCTGTATTCTTAATCCTTTCCCGAATCTGTAACAATTCACACAACAATCTTGCTGCAAACTTTCCAATCATCAGATTGATTCTTCTCCCTGCTATCACTTAATCAGATCACGGGGTGATCTCATCGTATATATTACGATTCATTTCTATATCTTGATTGTTTTGTTTTATAATCTCCTATTACTGTACTTTTAGTCTTTTAGACTCTATCTATTCACCAATATTGTTCAACTTTATTATCAGAGTTAGGGAACTCTGTATCTTTATAACTCGTCGAGATTCGTCTTTGAATCTTACCTAATCGACTAATTCTATGTGAGTTAGATCTTATCCTAACGTCTAACTATTTCAAATTGAATTCAACAAAATTCTAAACTCCGAAACGGATAAAATTTCGACAGTTTATGTGACTACCCCAAAAGGCTTCACGATACCATTTCTATAAGTCAATAATGCAATAATAATATTACATTCAAACTTAATTTACATACATCAAAGTTTACTTCCTGTGTATTTAGACCTTCAAATACATTCCATACCATACCTAATCAGATACCAATACTAACTATAACCATTAACTCATAATATAACTCATTCAATGCCTTTCCTTTTTCCCTTGTTCGTGCTCGAGCCTTCAAAGGTTGCTCATACATAATCGAAAACATTTAATTTAAGCAAGGGTGAGCATTTGAGTGCCCAACAAGTAATAGCAATTATATATATAAGTCGAAAAGAATATAAGTATTCTCTTACATAACACTTCTACAACGAATCGAAAGTGTGAAGTAATCAGATCGATAAAAAATTCACATAACAACTCTCTTCAAATTCTTTAAATTTGGCTCGCTCTACCCTTGAATAGGTTTAAGAAACATACTATGAACATTCTTTTCATTTTCAAAAGGTTTAGCAAAATCCATTCGCAAACCGTCACAACTTACGCACACTGAGGGTGATCAAATTTCATTGTACTTTGTATCGATCAATACTACATAACTTGAACGTAAATTCATCGCTTCACTCTATCCGCCTTTGAGCGCAAAAATTTCCCATATAGGGATGTTCATACATGTCCGGGTTCCAAACCCAAGGTTTTAATCTTGCTCAACAATAATATGTAATTCGATATACATATATATACGGGTAATCGACAAAGGTGTATCAACATGTGAATAATGCTATGATTATCCAAGTGGGGACACTTGTATAACCATTTATAGAAATCAATGAATGTAATATATATATCCGAGCTAACATGTCGATAATCAAAGAGTACATAATCAGACAGGATAGAATAATTCAAACTTCTTACTCATGTCCATCAGATAAAGGAAGTGCAAAGGTAGGATACTACCGATTCACCGATTACAAATCTCAACTTAGGTTTTATCTCTTTATCACAACCTATCAATAATCGATCATTGCTCGATTAGAACAATATATCTTAACACATAGTAATCGTTTATTACAACAAGACATAGTCTAATCACATAATCACAAAGGATCATACTTTTAGTTCCTATTCTATACTTGAAATATTTTTATACATTTTTCAAATATCTCATCCATGCTCTTACAAAAGAATTTTTTCTTTTCTTTTTATAAGGTTCTCGACATTTGTTTTTTGCATCGACTGCTTTTTTATTGGGTAAATACCGAGTCTAAGACTCTTATTCTATACCTCAACATCTGTAGAATATCGACATCTTATTTTTAATCATTTTCAAATTTCCGTAAATTGAAAATTTTAAAATAATTCAAATCATTACTAAAGGGCCTATAGTGATATAATCGTTATTATAGGTGTTCTTCTTCAAATTCGTAACTTCATAAATCGGTTCTCAAGTCACCTAGTTCGGGTTTACTATAACTTTCAAATATCTAATCATAATTAAATGATTTAAACATTAAACAATTCCATTATCATTAATAGTTTAATTAATACTAAACTATTAATGAAACCATTGCTAAAATATAAAAGTTATTTATAATAACTCAAACTATTTTTAAAACATTTATATTAATCTCTTAAATGATTTTTAAAACAATAAAAATCATTTTTAAATAATTACCATTAATATTTAAATATTAATGTACTATTTATCCAAATATTAAAAGTCATTAATTATAACTTAAAATATTTTTAAACTTAAGTCTTTAAATGGTTTTAAATAAATAAAACCATTTTTAAACTATTTATTTAATAATAATTATTAAATAAACTAAATATCATTAACATTATCTTAATATCATTAATATTTAATTATTAATGAAATTATCATTTAAATATTAAAAGTTATATTTTATAACTTAAAATATTTTTAAATACCTTATTTTCATTTAAAATGATTTTTATAATATTAAAATCATTTTTAAACTAAATTATTTAATATAATCATTAAATAACTTTAATATCATTAATAATAATAATTAATTAATGAAATTCATCACAAAATATTAAAAGTCATCACAAATAACTCATTTACATAATCAATTCCAAGCCAAAATAAACATAGTAAACTAACTAGTTTATTAACAACACTAACTAAACTCAAAAATTCAAAATTAAAACTTAAATAAATTAATAAAATTACAAAAATTAAATAAGAAATACCCTAAAAATACTAATTCCACAAACCTAATACGCATTTCCACGCCCAAAATTTAACTAAGGAGAGATCTTTATAAAAGTCCTCCCACAACAAAGCCTTTCTCAAAAATTGGAGGCCTTATTGTTGGTGAATGAAACAATGGCCAAGCCCTTCTATTTATAGGTTTAGAAAATGGTGAAGTTCTCAATTTAGTCGATGTGGGACTTGGTTTAAACTAATCTTTCAATAGCTCACTTTACATTTTCTCACACCTTGCTCATCTATCGTAAAATTCCCAACTTTGGATATGTTATACATGGTATACCGTAGTATTTTTTAAAAATATAACCCAAAGAATTTCGAATTCTTAGGAAGCCCAAAATGCACTCCTCAAAAATGTCCACTGCAACTGCTTTTATCTATTTCCCAGATTTACCCTCTTCGCTAAAAATACCATAACTCTTTCGCTTTTAAAACATTTTTAGACGATTCTTGAGCCCACGCTAAGCTATCTTCCGAGACTACAACTCTTCCCTACTGACTTATTTCCAAATTCAACACATCAGCCCAGTAAATTCCGCTCAAGTGGATCGCACCGCACTTGTTGGACAGCTTTTGACACTACTACTTTGAAATGTCATAACTCTCTCCTCCGATATCGGATTTAGTCCGCTTTTGAGTCTATGGAAAGCTTATTCAGTGTACTACAACATATCAAAAGCCCAGACCTTTTAAAGCACAAAAGTGGACGAGAATGCCCCCATTACAAACTCGCCTAAAAAATAGTTTATCATGACTCCACAACCATGTTTGACCATCTATAACTTCTAATCTATACATGATATGGACTTGATTCTTTTTTTGCAGATTAAAGACCACATATCAAAGCTACACATAACAACTTTTAAAGAACAAAACTCATGATCGAGCAAAGAGTTATGGCCTCTCGACATTTGGTGAAAAATAATGTAATTCAGCTTTTTCCAACTTGCTTAAATCTTCAAAATTTGCACTTTGATGTTATGGGTCTTTGATTTATCAACCCATATCATCAATTAACATCCTATTACACAACTTTAAACAATCAATTGCATCAAATAACATCGAATCAAAGGATTTCTAGGTTTAGTGTTCTTATACCCTTTTGCCAAAAAAAAATTTTCGATTCTTCGCTTCGATTTGTTATGGGTGATGGTTGGGCTTTGTTTAAGAGTGTATGGGCAATCTTGTACAAGGCAATTAAATGTAATATTTAATCACTAGATTTAATTTTTATAATTTACCAATTAACTTCTATCCTTTGGTAAATTAAAACACTTATACAATAACATCTAAATTAAACCCAGAATTAAAATTAGTGGTTTTCTATAGAAAATTTAAGATTCTATAATTAGGTTTCTCAACGCCATCAATTAGGGTTTCTAATTGACCATTAGTGGTTCTTTAATTATCTCGTGTATGTTACTAACACAACAAGTTATTGCTTTCTAATTTCAACCTGCTAGGTTATAATAATTGTGGTTTGTCCTAATTATCCACGCATAACAAGAATTAGGTTTCTTCTAATTACCGATATTCTTATACACAAGAATTTCATATACACAAATACTACTCGTAAATATCTCATAACCGAAGTTTAATAATTAGGGTTTCACAAAGACTAAGAATATGCTATGACCTAATCGAATCATCATCGCTTCAATATTATCTCGTCTTCACATATACACAAGACATAATTATGGTAATCGTAAAATCATTATATAAATAATATAATATTATTATTCTCATCTCTTGATCACAATCCCAATCCGTGGTTCGATCTCATATCCGACTTATTCTTCAGACACAAGATCAATAATAATCAAGTTAAAATAATTAACTTAAATATTTCGAACAATTCATATAATAAAATATTTATTATATAAATCTAATTATCACTTCATATATTATTTCCAATCATGTTTTCATGGAAAATAATTAATAAAAACATTTCTATTACATGTAAATTTATTACCATATAATTTGTGGTAATTAATAATTCCAAAATTATTTCTAATTTTTCAAGTAATAAATATATTCGCATTTATCGCTCACTTTACTCGACACTTAGTCTCGCTATTAATAATAAAAAAAATTATATACGCAAAATTTCTTATTTATTTTATATAGAAAATCTCATAAACTAATTATCATTAATATTAATTAATTAGTGAAATTCATCACAAAATATTAAAAGTCTTTGAAAATATCTTTAAATATTTTCTTATACCATAATATTATTTTTCATGATTTTTCATAAATTAAAATCATTTTTAAATAATTTATTTAATATTAATTAAATAAATTAAATACCATTTATATTCCAAAAATATTAAATATTTTATGAAATATACTCTAAATAATTAAAAACTATTTTTCAGACTTTAAAATAATTTTTCATAATTTATTTTGTATTTGTAATAATTAAAACCATTTTTATCTATTTTAAATAATTTCGAAAAATTAGAAATTAAAATTAATAAAACCGTCGCTAAAGGTCCTATAGCGACAGACCCGTCGCTATAGGTGTTCTTGAGCCTGTTCTTGAGCTTCATCGCCAGTTTTCAGGTTGCTACTTTGACCATGATTTTCTCTAAGTTCCTAATGTATTCTCGTCTTGTAAATGAGTTAATGTTGTAATACTAATGTAGTACTACAACTATAAACACATTCCATGGCCAAATCACAACACAACATCATAATCTAAGCTAGCAAAATGTCTGACAACGCTGTTCTTGAGTTTCTAGGTTGCCCAGAAACTGAAGCATGTCGAGGGTCTACTTTTGAACCTTGATTGATCCGGTCTAAGGTCATGTTCTAAGTGTTTGTATGATACCAAATGATAGTACATATGTCATAGCACAAGTTTATAACACTATTGAACTTAAACAACACAACAATTCTAAGATTAAGGCGATTACCAAAGTTGTGTCGGGGAGTCGTTTTCACGATTTACGGGTTTTCCAGATTTAAATCAAAAGCGATCGGTCATTAACGATAGTTTGACCAAGGTTATTTATGAATCTGATAAAGATATAGGTGATCTAAGGACACAATTGTGTAGTCCTTATGTCACACTACAACACCAAAACAACAACATGGCCTAAACACCAACACACAACAAGATCAGAAGGCTAGAATTTCTTGTCAGACCGTTTCTGGAATTCTGGGCTGCCCAGAATTCGTTTTTCGTGAACGATCAATGGGTTTTGACCACATATAACTTCTAATCTACACCTGATCTGAACTTGTTTCCGACTCCAGATCATAGTCCACATGACATACTACAGATCTATAACTTAAAACAACTCAAATAAAAAACAAAGAATGATTTACAGGCCTTGACATTATCTTGTCAGACCATATTTCCAACTTTTCCCATATTTCAAAAATCATCAAATCCGAGCATTTTGATGTTATGGATCTGGGATTTAACAACCCAGATCACTAAAAGACACCTTATTACACATCTTTAACCAATCAATTACAACTTTTAACATCAAATCAAAAGATTTTAAAAATTAGGGTTCTTATTCCTTTCTAATGCTTGATCTTGATTCTGATCCTTGTGATCTGTTCTTGGTAAGTTGGGATTTGATCATGGCTCATCTTATCACCCTCTCTCACTTCCCATTCTCGAAATATAGAGAGAGAAAAGGTTGGGCAAAAATGAAAAGTCAAGTAAAGTTTTCTCTCTCCTTTTAATTTATATAATTTGATGATACATGCACTTGGTTGATCTTTGCTGCTGAGATGTGAGATATAAGTCATGAGCTAGAGCTAGGGTTGGTCCAACCACTCTAATATTAGCAAGATTTGCAAGCAACATCCAATAATGCACACTAAAGGGCATTTTAGTATTTTAGCAATTAATTTTAATGGCATTCTAGTAAATGGCCAAACCCTTAGGGTTTAGGGTTTGGAAAAATAATTTTAGAATTTCCAAATTAAGTTTTTTTTAAAAATAAAATAAAATTAATATTTCTAAATTATAATTAGAATTTTCTAATTATATTAAAATTTCTTAATCATAATTTAAATCTTCTTAATTAGGATTAATAATTCTAAATTAGGTTTTAAAAAATAAAAATAAAATTAATATTTCTAAATTAGAATTAGAATTTTCTAATTATACTAAAATTTCTTAATCATAATTTAAATCTTGCTGATTAGGATTAATAATTCCTAATTAAAATGACTAATTTAGCAATTAGGGTCAAAATCACGGATTAAGGTTTATAACCCAAAAATTAAGGTTTGTAATATAAAAATAATTTGCTAATTTAGAAATTAGATTTCGTAATTAGATTAGGGTTTTCTAATTACTTATAACTTGAAAATTAGGATTAATATTTACTAATTAACATTAAAACTATTTAATTAACACTTAGGTTTTCCCTATTTATAAATTAGGGTTTACAAATTTGAAATTAGGGTTTTCTAACCAATTTGTTAAGATTAACCCTAATTAATCTTATAATTATTTACACTTACGCCATTAAGTTCCCAATTTATGGTTCCAGATTCCCGGGACTGAAATTAGGGTTTCTAGAACCGGTTTTTAGGGTTTTTTGTTAATCGTAAGAATTTCTAACCGAACGTTGACGTTCTTAATATATACCTAGGGTTTGTTACATATATCATTTATCTGGTCAACCCTTGACCCTTAACCATATTCTGAACACATAGTTGACCATATACACAGAACATATACACGTATACACTTAATCCTGAATAATTCACCTAAATCCTTCACAGAATTTTGAAATCCTCAAAATTCTATCTCAAAAATATCAAACGCATATACTAATTTTCTTTCTAGGTTCTAATTTTGAACCTAAAATCAATTAATTAAAATTTTAAAATTTTTCTAAATTTTCGGGTTGTCACACCAACAACTGTCCATCAATGCACTACGAGCCAATGAGGATTTTTACCACATCATTTGTAACATTTTGGGTCACGATTATACCGAATGATTCATGGTCATAATCATACCAATCAACAGTCCATCTATGCACTATGACCAAAGATGACTTTCATCACAATATAAGCATGATGATGATGACAATGATATAAGAATTCAATTTAAATGAGAGCAAGGATAAATTTTACAGATTTATAATTCGATTTACCCAGAATTCAATAATATCCAAATTGTCAACGTGATACTTCTTTGTGGAGTAAAATTCAACAATAATATTGTATCAAAAATAATTTGGACAGAAAAGAAATTAATTTTTGTCATGAATAGTAACCGAGTGAATAGTACCCCGTGAATAGTAATTCAGGAATAGTAACACGTGAATAGTACCCCGACATGAAAAGATTAAAAATTATCAAGAATGCTTAGAATAATATTTCCATGAAAAGATACTGGATGAAGCGCAAATATCAAGGATATTCTACTAATTTCATGGAGTATAGAAGCAATACTTACCAACATAAGTGTAGAATTAGAAATATGAAATGAAATAATATTACTTACATAATACAGAGTATGGAAGAAAATATTATTTCTTACGAATATTGAACAAGAATAATATCACTTACGAATACGATAGAAATAATGCCCCTTACCTTAGCAGGAGATTGGATACTGCAATAGTATAGTAACAGAATACTATTCTTCTTTCTCTATTATTCTCTCTATAGCTTGAATGAATTGGTGAAAATAATGAAGAAATGAGCTTCTATTTATAGGCTTGGCAGAGTAAGGGTAAAATAGTCTTTTTGCCATAATTTATGACATCATCGCTGACATCATCGATCATATTACATCATTACTTACCTCATCGTCCGATGACATCATCACTTACATCATAAGAATTCAAATTCAATCTGTTCTCTTCCACCTCCTTTTACTTTTATACCATGAATTTGCTATAATAATGTTACCATTCAAATTATAAAAAAACGTACTATTATATAATCACATCATACTACTATAATGTACTCCCTCCATCCCATAGTTATAGGCTAATTTTCTAATTTGAGATGTCCCAATATATAGGCTACTTACTATTTATAAAATTTAGTTGGTTCATTGTTTTACTTTTATGCTCTTATAATAAATATTCAACCATTACTCTTTTTTTGAAGAAACAACATTCAATGTCATTATTTTTATCACCACATTTAATGTTGTTGTATTCTCTTTGGTTAAAGTTCTATGGTTATGAACTTTAATGGTCAGTACACGTCAATCAATGAAGTTGAGAGTTCTTGTGTGATAAGTAAGGAGTAATTAACTTATTCATTAATTCCATATTAAGGGATATATGTGGAAAATTTCTGTTAAAAATTGCCACTTAAACTGATTTTCTTAAACTATGTTCCAAAAGAAATCAATCTATAACTATGGAACGAAGGGAGTAATATTATAATAATATATTTGAATGAATTATTTTATCGGAAAAGATAAAATACCAACTTTCAACAGATGTCACATGCTAAAAATTCCTCAGTTTAAATCCACTTTGAATAAACATTTTCTTATCATATATATCAATAATTAATTATTCATAAATAATATTACAATATTGACAACCAGATCGTTCTCAGGAAAGAGGGGGCTTTCCGATAAGGATTTCTCCCTATTGGCGCGCAATTAGGTGACCAAACCCCTTTCCTCGACAGAACTTTCTAGACATTGTCAATAATGCAAATAATAATATTATTTAAATAATATGAATTATTGATTTGATAATTTGAAATACTATGCAATGAAAATTATTGAATCAATAATATAAAATATCAACGTAGCAATTATGGAATCAATAAAATAATGTATTAAACAGTAATTATTGTAACAATTATTGAGTACTGACTTCTTACGTAACCATCAAAAATTTAAGATACTGTACAATACCGTGTGCTACTATGCAACCACACGTATTACTATACTTTTACCACCGGATATTTCAACAGTTAATGGTAAAACTTTCGCTGTTATATTTATAAAAAGATAATTTTGTCGTTTTCTAACTCCAACAATAATTCTGTTGTGGGGTCCACTAATGATTGTGTCATCGTACGAATATTCTCAGACAAAAAGAATATTCCCCGACGAAACGAATATTTTATAACAACTTGCTTACTTTGCAAAATTTATAAATATTACCCACAACAATAACATTATAACAAATTCACACCTTAATATTTAAAAATATAATTCGAGAAAAATTAATCTTTATTTATGAAAGTTGGGGTCTTACAATTTTGTATATTATTTTCTTGAAGATGCTTCGCATCTCGAAAATTAAAAACAATCAAGCCGAACACTTAATAAATATGGGAGTGTAAAAGGTCTCAATTATTATTGAGCACAAGGGTTTGAAAAACCTCTTTTATAAAACATCACTGCCATATCTTGTTAAAACTGAATTTTTACAAATTCAAATCATGTGTATATAGGTGCGAATGAGGCCTCACACTACTTCTAAAATAATTGCACATTGATCCACACACACACACACACATTCATATAACAGTTTCTTAAAAAGAGGCGGTCACCGTGGTAACACGGATGTCGGGGGGTGCCTAACACCTTCCCTCTGCATAATCAAGTTCCCGGACCCTAATGAATCTCGGTTTCACCAACCTGTTTAGCAGTGCCATATCACTGGTCAATGTACAAACCTTTTCTCAGTTGTGTTGGTATAACCATATAAAAAACCAACTAGCGACTCTTAACACTCCATCGTCGACATGATACATGTCAGACCTTTTTCACTTATTTTTTTCAAACAAATCTCACCTAACATGAGAACACCAAAGAACAAGTAACGAAAAGGGAGAAATAAAAATCCCGACATCGACACTCATCTCTCCCACAGTCTCACGTGAGTAAGCGTAGAATATGCCTTGAGATGTATCTTTATGGCTTCAAAAATTGAGCTGGTTACAAACTGACAGGGACAGAGCCATGATTTATTCTTGGGGGGGCCAAAAAATATATATTCGTCCACCATTACAAAACATATTTTTACTAAAACAAAAATAATTTAGGAATTGAATTTGCTTTAACAAAGACAACAAAACATAACAAAAAAGTCTTTTAGAACATATCAAAGCTTTGTCAGAATTGCACCCGACGTTCTTTCTAATCACAAAATCCATCTATGATTGATTTTGTACTGAATTGTTTTGCAATTTCTTTTTCAATGTAGACAATAAGAGAATTTGTAAGATATTCATCCTCTATCTTGTTTCGAAGTTCAAATTTGACTTGACTCATAGCTGAAAATGCACGTTCTGTAGTTGCAGTAGAAACTGGAAGAGTTAGAACAAGCCTGATCAGCCTATCGATTTGTGGATAGATTGTTGACTTTCTAGTTTTCACTAACCATTGACAGAGATCAGAAATAGTGGACAACTTTTGAAATTCTTGATGTTGGAGTACATCAAACTCGTAATGTTGCAATTGTATCCTTAAGTCCTCTTTCTCATGCTCTGTGAAGTCCTTGGGGTAAAATGCATCCACAAGCTTACAAATATCATCAATACTGAAAGACGTATGCCCATTTTGAGGATCCAATGTAGAGCTTAGAACAAGTAACTTTACCGCATGTTCACTAAACCTATTGTTTAGCTCTTGTAACTGAGAGTCTATTATAGCTGCAAATATATCAATCCTAGAATGCTCAATCATTGTAAATTTATCTTGTTAATGTCGAGCTCGGCCTCTTCTCTCAACATATAAAGCATCTAAATCAGGGACATCTATTGTATGTCATTCACAAAAAGACTTCACCTTCACTATGAAAGTATCACATCCATCATCTCTCAACTTTTGAACAAGTTTCTTTGTGGTTTTCACAAGGTGCATAACATTTAAAATATCTTTAGACTTTCGCTGCAAAGCTTGAGAAAGCATATCAGTGATTTCTATAATTGTTTTTATAAGATGCAAGATGAACACAAACTCGAAGGAAGTCAAAGAAGTGTAAGCCGAATCAGCATCTCCACGTTGATCCAAAGTTCCATCATCGATGATGTTCAATAAAACCCGACAAGTTGCACTAAACATCTTTATCAAGCTAGAAAGAGACCTTAAGTGAGAACCCCATCGTGTATCTCCAGCCATTTGTAAAGTACTAATCTGATTCAGTCCTATCCCAGTCTCAAGCTTTTCAATAGAAATCAAATGAGCAATATCAGATAATTGGGCAGCTTTCAATTCATCGTTACATTTGCAAGAAGTGCCCACAATATTTATAATAAAACTCAATTTTGAAAAAATTGATGTACAAAAGTAACTTCTCTAGATGTTGCAACCAATGCCAATTATAAACGATTTGCAAAACAATGGACATAATATGCATACAGACATTCATTAGCAACTAGAGCTTATAACCCTTTCCATTCACCTAGCATATTACTTGCTCCATTGTATCCTTGACCTCGAATATTATGAAAGTCAAGATCATAACGGGAAAGAGTAGAAAATATCTCGTAGAGTTATCGCCTTCGTATCTGATACATGTATGAGACCAAAAAAGCGCTCCTGAATAAAACCATCTTTGTCAATAAATCTAATAAAAATAGCCTTTTGCTCCCTTTTTGACTGGTCTCGAGCTTCATCAACAAGAATACAAAATTTTGCATAACCGATTTCCTCGCAAATTGCCTTTCTAATTTTCATTGAGTAAACAAGTAAAATCTCTTTCTGGACTTGGGGTGACGTATATGACACATTTTGAGGAGCCCTTTCTAACACAACATTTGCAACATTTTCATTATACTAGGCAAAAAGGCTTATTAATTCAAGAAAATTACCACGATTGATGGAATTTTTCCTTTCATCACGACCTCTTAAAGCCATACCTTGGAGTGTAAGATATCAAACTGAATCAATTGAGGCTTTAAGTTGTAACCGATTGTTTGCACGTCGTTCAGAAGTTTGTTTCTCAATAACTTTTTGAATATGTTGTGATTGATTAATCAGATCATCACATGATTTTTGAGCAATTTTATGTAATGAATTTGGATCTTTTCCCACATGATTCAAAAATGCACAATTCTTCTCATCCCTTACTTTCTTCGAACTATTAAATCCATCCTTTGAAAAACTACTTTGCCCATGTTGTGCACCTTCTTTGTTAAAGAGATAGCGAGGTAGACAAAATGCGGCACCCTTTGAAAGGGAATACTCTAACCAAGATGAAAATACATTGAACCATGATGATTGAAAGCGATGAGGATGTTTTTCAGATCCAGAAAAAGGGTACTCGGGAATAATGCATTGATATGGAACGTAATTGATGTAAGCTCGTCGAACTTCATCAAGTAGATCACCAAAACATTTACATATTTCAATACATTTTCCAGGATCACGCTCCAAATAATTAATATCCCATTCTTTACCTTCAATTCTTGGTGATTTTAGAGCACGTTGTTCTTGTTTAGGGATAGGAATATATGTTTGAACATTAGGCTCAGGGGTAAGCAAAGATGTGTCAACATGATTTGATTGCTTTCTCTTGAAAAATGACTCAATAGTATGTGATTTTCCCATTACTCTAAAACAAAAAACAAAAAATTCAATTAACTACCCCAATTTATTTCTGCACATACATAATATATATGTACACACTGATATACACAAGCCGTTAAGGACAACTATTTGATTGCTAACAAGAGCATATATTTATTTGCCCTTGCAAAGGGCTATTACTATTAAGCATCAAGATTAGTACATGTCATAATATATACTACAACACAACAGAAAAGAAATCATTTTGTCAAGAGTTCAGCAGCATTGAATACATTGGATAAGATTTTTGGATGCCCATGTTTTAGGGGAATGGGAGTGGACAGGGGTCTTGGAAAATAAAAAAAAACATTATTCTATTTCTTTTCTTCTTTTTTCCCTTGTGTTATATGGGTATTGAAATGGGAATTGGTAGAAGTTAATAAATATTGTTTATATGGTATGTATATACCAGCAACATTATATCACCACAACTCATAGAAAGAGGACTAGAGGAGAGAGAAAATAACACAAATTAATTAGAAAAAGAAGAGAGAAATTAGCACCTATAATAAGTAGATGAAGACTAGTAGACTACTTTCATCTTCTGATCTTCATTCTTCAAGCTGGACAATCAAATACAAAATCAAAATACAAGCTGAGAAATTAGTACCTATAAAAAGGATGTATTGTTTACCATTCTTTGAACCATTTCACAGCGGGAGTCTTGTATTTAATTATGGGGCGTCTCTCAAATATGATGTGATGTGTATGCGTCTGTTACTATGTTACTCTGTTAGGGCAGAAAGGTAGAACCGAAATGGCAGATAAAAATGAAATGAAAAGGGGTAGAAATGAACTGGAGGACTGGAGGTGGGCCTTAGTACTTAAAAAATTGTAGGTGAGCCTTAGTACTTAAAAATTTTAATCTCACAATTGTAGTTGGGCTTAGTACTTAAAAAAATTTAAAATTTGGGGGGGGGGGGCATGGCCCCCTGCAATGCCCACTTAGCTCCATCTCTGCAAACTGATTATTTATAGGAATGTATTTGACAAAAACTATTAGTGTCCAACACCTGCACAAATTAAACAACTCCGTATTGGTAGTAAACTAACTCAAAGAAAAATACTAAAGCTGCAGAACCTCACATGACCAAGAACCGAGAAAAAGTTGAAAATTTGTAACTTAAAAAATAAAAAACCTTTAAAAAGTTTGCCACAAAACATATCCCTCGGCATACGCTTCGTCAAATTAATTCAAGTTACCAAGGATTGTATACATGGAGGTCCTTCCTAAGCTGAGTAGTGAGCGGGATAATAAGTCACTAACATTAATTTGTGGGTGGATGCAGGATTTGAGTGAAGTGGGCGTACTGCTATAATTAACTAAAAATGATAAAAGTTATTTTCTTGGTTATACAAAACTAATCTCATTTGTGATAAATGTAATTATTAGTGATTGTTATAAAAGATTATACTAAATATTAAGAACAAAGATGATGATTAAGGGAGAAGAGCATTCTCATTTCATATATGTAGTAATTATATATGTCTCTAACTCATTCTCTTTACAATGCTACTATTTATGGTACAAGGACATCAATACTAAGAGGTTACAAAATTCAAAGGTCATGAGTTTCTTAACTCAATGGGAGTTTCAAAATTATTACAATCAAAGATAAGGAGAATGAATCTAGACATCCATTATATGAATCTAGACATCCATTAGAATATTTTATAATACTCCCCCTTGGATGTCTATTGTATAGCCATACACATTGAAAGCTGCCTCATTAAAAACCTTATCAAGAAAAACCCAATGGGAAAAACCTTGGTTAATGAAAAAAGAGTGCAGCGCATATTAGCTCCCCCTCATGAATGTATCCTTAAGTCCTTTAGCTGTTGCATTCCAATATTGCGACGCAATCCTTCAAACGTTGCAGTTGGTAATGTTTTGGTGAACAAATCTTCTAGATTATCTTTTTAAGTAAATTTGTTGAACATCAATGTCACCGCACTTATCAAGGTCATGTGTGAAAAAGAATTTTCGTGATGTGCTTTCTTCTATCTCTTTGGATGTACCCTCCCTTTAATTGAGCTATACGTGGAGCATTGTCTTCATACAGAATGAATGGAGTTCTTTTGTAACAATTTTCTAAGAATATGCCTCATGAAAAACCTTACCAAATAAAAACCCAGTGGAAACAATTTTGGCGAAGGAAAAGAGTACAATATTCTTGTATAACTTCTAGTGCCTTGGGATTGCCTCATTAAAACCTTGCAAAGGAAAACCTAGTGGGAAAAAACCTGAACGAAGGAAAAAGAGTACAATAAGCACATATCCTTTTACTCCCCTTCATAAGTACATAGAATTTCCATTGTTCATGGTAAAAATATCATTAAGTCGAAGCATGCCAATATTGTGCACCATCTTCTTCAAAATCATTATTGGTAATGACTTAATGAATATATCAACTAAATTATCACATGATCATATATGCTTAATATCAATATGCCATTCTTCTGGAGCTCATATGTATAAAATAATTTTGGTGTAATATGCTTGGTTTTATCACCCTTTGGATAAAATAATCCCAAATCAATAGTCACACGAAGATAACATAAAATATGTTTAATTTCATTACAATGTCTTCAAGATTGTGCATAACTATACATTGCTAGTAAGTTATCTGTAAATGCTATATCAAGTCGTGTGCAATTTGCAAGATACATCAAAACATCAATTGCACTATGATACTTCAGGACCTAATATATGGTACTTCAAGACCAAGAGTTTCTTTATTATTTTCTTGTGGTCAAAGCGGATCTTTCTTGATATCAAGTGACCAACCCATCATTGGATTACTCAAAAGATTAACATTATTCATGTAAAGTTACCTCATGACTTTTTCTGTGTATGTTGATTGATGAACAAGAATTCCATAATTCAATTTGTAGGCCAAGACAAAAATTTATCTTACCAATATCTTTCATCTCAAATTTGTTGTTTTTGTCGACTCTTCTAGAACAAGATCTTTCATCAATAAATACAGTAATAATAAATAATCCAGATTATGATCTTTTGATAAAAATGCATGCACAAATTGGATTATTCTCAAATCCTTCTTTCAAAAGATATCCACTCATACGATTATACCACAATATGCATCTGGATTTCTTTAACTCATATAAGAATCTTTGTAGCTTGATAGAATACATACTTCGAGATGTAGAATTATATGCTTCAAACATTTTATATCCTTCAGGGATTTTCATGTAGATATCATTATCTAATGATCCATACAGATATAATGTAACAACATCCATTACTTTCTCTTGTTGCCAAGCTAATTAAAAATCTGAATGTAATTGCGCCCATTACATGAGCATACGTTTCTTTATAATTAAGACCATGTCTCTACGAGAAACCTTGTGCTACAAGTCGCGCTTTGTACCATATAATTTCATTTTTCTTATTTTGTACAAATACTAATTTGTATTCAACATTCATCACACATTTATGTGTTCAGATTACAGGTCCAAAAACTTCACGTTTACTTTGTGAATTTAGTTCTACTTGAATCGCCTCTTTTCACATTGGCCAAATATTTTTACATTCATCAACGATTTGTGGTTCATATACATGATCATTACTTCTGGTAATATCAATAGCAACTTTATATGAAAATATGTTGTCGACAACGACTTTATTTTTATCCAATATATACGTCTCCTGTATATACATAATGTATCGAGATCTCATTATTTTTAGGTACCTGATCCTCTTCAGGGGATAACTCATCCTCTTCAGGGAATAACTCTTCAAGAGTTTTATTTATAGGAGATTTTTGTTCATAAGTTTTGGATAGATAGATAAATTTTGTAGCCTGTTTCATGGGTATAGCCTCTTTATAGGTTGCAACTTGTTTTTTTTTTGTACTTTTTTCTTCTGGGAAATTTTATTTTTTTTAACACCGATAGGTTTCCTACGCTTCAGGTGTGTTTTTGATTCATTTGTTGCTGTATAAACTGATTGTCCTACAGGGAATTCAATCCCTGCTAGAGTATTAGCAGCTAAAATGTGAGATATCACTATTTTCTTATTATCGGTGAATAATTCTGGTAATTTATTTGCAATTCATTACAAATGAATGATCCTTTGAACTTCTAGTTCACATTGATTGGTACGAGGATCAAGATGAGATAACGACGAAAAATTTCAAGTAATCTCCCTCATCGTGCTTTAGGCAACAATCTCACGTCGTGCTTAGGCAAAGACTTTTCTCCCCCTAATCGTGGGAAGACTATTTCATTAAAATAACAATCCTCCAAATAAATCTTAAAAATATCACTTATTGAGGTTATGATGCAACGTGTAAAATAGCATGACCCCAAGCATAAATTGGTAATTTTGTTTTCATAATCAAAGGTCGAGCAATAATTTAAAAGCTCTTAAAATTTGATTCGGCTATACCATTTTGAGTATGTGTATGTTCAACATGATGTTTAACATAAATTCTAATTAACATGCAATATTCATCAAAAACTTGAGATGCGAATTTTACCAGCATCATCTAAATAAATTTTCCTAGTTATATAATCAGGAAATTATACTCGCAACCTAATTATTTGAGCAAGAAGCATAGGAAATTCAATATTTCTAGTTAAAAGTAAACATACATGTGATCATCTGGTTAATGCATTAATTAAAACCATAAAATACTTGAATATGCCACAATGTTGGTGTATTAGTTCAAATAGATCATCTTGAATTCTTTCTTAGAAAGATGAATACTAAATAACAATAATTAAATGTGATAGTTTGGTAATTAATTTACTTTGATATAATCAACAGGTAAAGGAATCTTCTAGTTCTTTAAGGGATTTTTGTGGGATTTTTCAATAATTCAACACAACATTATTGATTATGGATGATCAATACGATCATGCCAAATCATAAAAAACCTTTGGATCTAAACACTTATGGTGTATTGCACACTTCTAGTATATTACAACATTTGTTTCAACTATTCTCATTTTAGTATAATATAACCCAGAATAGAAAATAGACAGTTTTTCTAATATGAGCTTCTGACCCGATACTATTGAAGTAATATAAAGAAATTCTTCACTGCCTTCATTATTGGTTTCAATATAATAACTACTATAACGTATATCCTTAAAACAGAGCAAATTTCAGCTTGTCTAATAAGAATATAAAGAATCATGATCAATACAAAGTTTTGTACACTTTGACAAAATTATAATCGCTCTTCGGGAGCCTTTAATTAAGTTTGATGAATAATCGTTCTTCCAGAGCCTTTAATTAAGTTTGATGAGCTTCTGGCCCATACATATTTATATATGCAAAAACATAAATTTAACTTTATTACTTGAAACATAAATAAAACATATAATAAAAATACTTATTATAATGCCATAATACAATGAAATAAAAATAATTAATTGGTATGAACACTTCTATCAACATCATCAAGGAAATCATAGATATCAAAATTAGTTATTTTAATTCCATTTGAAAGTCAAAATAATTCATGGGATCTTCAGGATCATTATGATCAATAAAATTTATTTCAATTTTATTTCCTTTTCTTTTATGGAGTCTTGGTACAAATTTACCAAATGTTTAGGAGTACGACATGTACATTTCATTTTCTATATTGATGGTTCTTTTCACGCCCACGACCACAACCATAATTTCCTATATGTTTATCAAATGAGGTTACATTCCCTTCAAAGAATGGAGTAGAACCAATCGGGCGAGAATGTTAGTTTTTCAACAAAAACTCATTATTTGTTTAGTCACTAGAAGAAATTATATCACTTCTAGGAATATAATTTCATTTATCGCTTCAGGGAATATTTTATGAACTAACGATCTCGATATTGCTGTTGCAGGAGCATATTCGAGGCATGAAAAATATAATAAATATTTTATCTAACATGTCTTTATCAATATTTTTTTCATGGAGATGATGGAGAATAAAAATAATTGATTTTTCATGATCCTACAGGGATGCATGTTTGTCAATCTTAATTATATCTCCAAAGTTGTCTTTATATGAATATCAGTATCAAGAGTCCATGACAAGTAATTCTTTCTTGATATATATCAAGGACAATAAATTTAAGTTTTGTAATGTTTGATATTTATATAAATATATAATTAAATAACTAAATATAAATATCAAATCAACAAAAACAGTAGCAAAACTTAAGTGTGACAACAATAATAAACATGTCATTTCATGTTTAGTCTAAGACAAAATTCTTTCTTAATTAAAACTAGTAGTTGTCTCTACTATGACATGCTATGTTAATACAAAAAAAATGGCTTTGTTTCTCAAAAGTAGAAAGAATGGGTGTAACATGTTAGACATGATAATGAATGCCTTTTGAATAATAGGAGTATATGAATGCATGTTCAAGCATATCATAATGCATCCAGATGATAATAAGACTAAACAAATAAGGCCTAAATATGCTATAATGTTGCATGCATGTTATAAATGCATGCATGTGTTAACGAAGCCTACCTGATAAGTCTTATGTTAGTTCCCGGAGGCACAATAGTTATCTAGAACGGGGGGGGGGGGGGGGGTTGAATAGATATTTAAAAATTCTTTTCGTTTTACTTTGTTAGTTTTGATAATGATTAAAACACAGCCGAATTAAGATTTGTTTAATCTCCCTTAAGATACAGTGAATTAATTAGAGTGAGGCGGTTATAGCAAGAATGTAATAGACACGGCAATTTTAGGTGGTTTAGAGCACTTAAAGCTCCTAGTCCACTCTTCTACTCCTCGAGTAGGAAATCCACTAAGGATGTCTTTTAAACTTTTTGAATCTCACAGATTTCTTCTAGACCAGCAGTCTAGGCACTTCTTAGTTCACTCTTGAACTCTTCAAGTCCAGTAAACTTGGTTCTTCATAGTTCACTTAGAACTCTTCAAGTCCTTCTGACTTGGAACTCTTACTTAAGTTAATTGGTAGTTATTGAGTTCTTGGTTGATGTTACTCAGTTGCCATTAAGCACTTGTTCGAAAGAACTGAGTAGTTGAGCAAGCTTTCTCTTTTTCTCAGATCGTAGAGTTGAGCGTTGAGTGTTCTTGTGCGTTTTGTTCAATGCTTTCTTGCTTATCTCATCTGCATATATTTTGCATATATGTGATCCTTGAAATCTATCCGTTGAAGCCATTCGTTGAAGCATTAAATGCATTTGACATTTCTGAACTTTGATGGATACTTTTCTGCACACCTTCTGAATTGCATTCTGGCCCACTCACACAGCAGACTGCTTTTTCACGTAACACCTGAAAAGGTGTTTTCCTCTGTCCTATGGTCCTTTCCTTAGCTTCTTGAATACGTTTCTTTTGTTGTATACTATGGATATCTTTTGTGCCATTGGGACTGGTGAGGACTTCAATGTTTAAAACCCATTCCACATTTGTTTGAATTTATCTCCAAACAAAAGGTAGGGCTCGATGCTTCTGACACAAGGCAGATGATACTCTACGATCCAGATCGTGGTGTCTTGTCACCTTGGTTCTTGGTTTGATGAGAACACTACGATTTCTCTCAAAGACTTGGACACTACGATCTTTACTTGCTTTTCTTGCAGACTCTACATTTCCGAGAGCACACTACGATCTCTGAGTTAGCTTCGGCAAACGTCTGGACCACTCTACAATTCCTAGAGAGGGCCTTCAAGGCAGACATACTACGATCTTCTATGCTCTATGATTCTGCCTTGGCTTTTGCAATCTTTTGATCAGCTCTATAGACTATGATCTTGTTGATGCCTATCTATTACATTTCAAGATGTAGATCAACCTAACATCTTTGATCTCTTCATCTATACATTCGTTTATAGAATGATAAACATTAAAAGCTTAGATCAACCTAACAAATTTGATCTATCACTAAGTCCTTGTATATATATTCCTTTAAGGACTTTAAATATAATCATGAGCATTTACTTTAAACATCAAATCAAAATATGCACTCTCCCAATAATCTCCCCCTATTTGATGTTGACACAACCAAGGAGATTTGTTGTTATGATTATTAGTTTCTAGATGCATTTGCAGGAAAGTAAATATGACTTAATATTTCAGTGAGCAGTTGAAATTTCTAGAGAATAAGCATGAATTTATTGATGTTTGAAGAATAGATATTACAATTAAGTTTTACATCAATAAGAATTTAATTTTTAACTTATCTCTATTTCTTTGATCTTTTGCGTGGAGGATTGACATACTCCTTAGCTCTTCTTTTCCTGCTTGCATCTTCTCTCATGGCTAGATCTTCCAGCTCACATGGGCCTAGGATTGTGATCATGCCTATTCATGAATGCAGGATCTCCAAGTGGCATTCTTAGGCATGTGGTGGTCACATTTTGTGAGCTGGTTATTGGCCCTAAACTCCTTAATGGTTGAGCCATGATAATGTGTTCCTGTTCAGATCGATGAGTATGATGGCCAGATCGTGGAGTCTGTTGATACTACCTTGGAGGAGGACTCCGTGAAGATTGAGCTGAGAATGTGCCTCTGCCTCTGCCTTTGCCTTGATCTCCTTTCGCTTTATTCTCCCCCTTTATGTCAGCATCAAGGGTTCGAATGTCCTCTGAGAGGCGAGTCACTCCTTGGACAAACTCGTTGAGTTGACTTTGGGTTTGAGCAATGTCCTCTTTATTCTCTTTGATCAGAGCATCAGATTTAGCTTCCCTTTGTTTGAGGACAGCTAGAATATTATCAGTCTGCTGTCCTTGGTTTACGTAAAATTTTTGGAATTCTTTTACGGTAGGTTGCAGATTGATGATGCTTTCCAACATAAGTTTGTTCTGAGTCTCTTGAGTTATCTGTAAGACGAGAACAACATCTCGATGTCTTTTATCTACTAGAAAGTGTATTTGATCTCAGTCATTTATGTTCTTCACCATTTCTTTAATGATCTCCCTGAGCTCAGAGCTTAGGGTGTTGGGGAGAGCATTGGCAGACGTGATCATTTTAGTCAGTCTTAGTTGAATGAGTTCCGTGTGAGCTTCAAGACTGTCATCTATATCCTTAATCACTTTCTTTAACACTTCAGATAACTCAGATTTGGTGGGCAGATCTGAGAGGAATTCACTGAGTTGTGGAATGTGTGGAGGAGGGGGTGTACCCTTGTTTGATCTTGCAAGGAGTAGAGGGAAAGATCAAGGTTGAAGTATTTATTTGTGGACAAAGAGGGAATATCTTACGAAAGGCCTGTGTTTGAGCGTCTGGAGTAGGTAGCTCTTCGATTTGACCGTGGGACTCTACGATGGGGCTAGAGTCAGTAATCGTAGAGATGAGGGGAGTTGAGATCAATATGAAGTTGGGCATATTTAGTTCATCAGTTATAGAATTTTGGGATTCTGTAATTGGGAATTAACTTAGTGGATTGAGGACCACTTCCAACCAGCTTGAAAATTCATAAAATTGGCTGAAAAAAGATAGTGGATAGTGATTAACTCTGAACAAGATTGGGATAAATAATACCTCATGCACCATTTTTGGAGAGGGACCATTTGTGAGCAGCTGCTTGGCAAAGTTGAAGTTTCCTGGAAATCCATGAGCTAGCATAGAGATGGATGGATATTCTTTGAAGCTCCAAAACATGTGATTCCAAGAGTTTAGAATTTGTGCTTGATGAAAAGGCATCATGGGTAGATAGGAGAACAGTTGCTCATAGTTAGCTTTCGTATACCCATCACAGCCCACAACTATGATTTCAACCTCATCATCTTCGTCCTCTTCCCTATCTTTGCTCAAGGATTCCACTATATCAATGACTTCTTTTTGTTCTTGCTCTGGTTCTCTCTCATTTTCTGCAGGAGCAACTTCTTTTGTCATGGGGATATAATGTGACACCCCCAAATCTGGGTACTTCATTTCCACCGAATTTGGTGTTCACTATCAAAATAATTACATCTAACTACCCATAATAAAGGATAAAACATTAGATAAATAACTTAAACAATAATCTCTCCCATTAAAGGGTTACATCATAATCTCAAAATAAATCCCAAGTAATCTAACCTTAAAATTATTACATCAGTTTACGGAATACATTATAAAATAAAACAAGTCTTAAAACTTTAAGCATTTAAATAAACTTTAAACAATTCTTCATCACTTAGACATCTTGCCCTTTCCCTTGCTAGTAGATGGATCATCACCTCTTTTCAACTTTAGCTGTATTGTTTAATTGCAAGAGTGAGCAAACAATTGCTCACTGACATAAAGATAGTATAATAACAACATGAGAGTGAACAACGAATACTGAATGGTAAAGAACTTGTTCTACGAATCAAAATAGAAAACAAGTTCGAACTTTAATTATCTGAGGGTCTTATGACCATGAACTATGTCCACGGTATTTAGGTATTATTACCTTAACCTCAACAGTCGTTAGACTGTACAGACTCTTCTTAATATACTCAGAGGGATAAGCCCTTTGTACCATATATTGTGCACAAACATCTAAACGTTACATGTACAAAATCCCCTATGTTAGGGTTGTTCGTCTCAGTTTGGATTTAGAATTTTTGCACTAAAGAAAGTTTAGTTTGGAACTAGCTTATCAGTGTTTTCTAGAATTTTAGAACACTATTCGAATATAGATTAATTAAATCAATAAAGGTTTGCTTACTACTTGAAGATTTAATACAACGATAAAGTTTTGAACAAGTTTATCCAAGTCAAAGATTGAATAACAATAATATATAATCGAGTAAACATGGTATACATGCAAGGTGCTATAGAAGAGTTAAAACAATCTTCCTTGAATCAATGTATTAGAACAATATAAGCTTTGAATAATAATTAGGAATCGAAATCTCATTTAATGTAACGAATTAGGTTACATAAGCTTGAACAAACATATGCAAAATAGGTTAAGCTTGCTCATCTTCATAAAGAATGTTAGGAACTTGCACAATAATAATTTAGGAATGGGAACTTGCATTCAATACGAAAAGAATGAAGTTAGAAAACTTTGCTCAATGTAAAGAGTTAAGATTTAAGAACTTTCTCAATAATAACAAGGTAGAGTTAGAAAACTTTCCTTGATTGTAAGCTACACAAATGAAATAATCTCCAATTACCCTACACATATCATCGAAATCGCAACAACAATTAATTGTATGAATATTAGCTTTAGGGTTTAAACCATCATTTAGGTCATAACCCTAACCTAGCACCTAACCATTTAGGTTAACATACTTAACGCTTCTGAAATTACACATTGATCAAACATAACTTAGTCGTTCAACTCTATTTTTGAAAACATCTCATTTGGTTTCATTTTATAACTTATTTAAATAATTATTTCAAATCTTTGCACTTTGCATTTCAATAGATCAACATCTATTATTATAGTTTATAACATGTTTTAACGTCATTAACATACACACTAAACTAACACAAGTTCGATATGCCTGACCTGCAAAACAAGGCACCTCACTGTCTCAGTCAGGTGTGTAAGCCACTGCTGCCACACTTAGACTTGGGACCGACAGCAATAGGCTGCTTTTTTGCCTTGTGGCCAAGATTCTTGTACGATTGTTCGAGATAGACGCAGAGAGATGGTAGTGAGCGAAGAGTCGCTTTTAGCCCAACTAACACGAATTTCACCACCAAACAGTGAAATTAACATCTACAATTGGTACAGACTATTACAAACATGATTGTTAACATTTACAATCGATTAACACAATTTATCATCAACTAACACTTGTTTAATTTCTCAAAATTCCATATTTTTATATAAAACTCCATTTTTGAACTTCTTTCGTAGAAATCATCATTGACATCTCAAAACTTGGCCAAAACAATTAATTCAAATTACTTTATGCTCGTTTCTTAATAGACTAGCATAATCAAGACTCAATTTACAGATTAGCATCCTAATTGGCCACTAGAATTGGTACTTACTCAAAGCCATATATGGAAAATATAAACACCATACTTTTCTTTTCTTTTTATATCCATTAATTAGCATTTTAATTCTTGTTTACATATAAACTCAAACACAACAAACACATATAATCATCACAATTCAATTGTCTAGCAACAATTCAACAAAATCGACTTCACAGAGAATAGAAAATTATGCCGTAATTAATATATGTATATATATATATATAATACTAAGGTTTGGATAATATACCTCTAATTTTCTTGAAACCCTTGTTATCACCACTGAATTCTCTTTAGAAAACTCAAGAATTCTCTCCCTTCTCTCTTTCTTTTCTCAATTTTCTCTCTAAACGTCTGTTATTCTCCTTAGCCAAAATAACTTGAAATAAGAAAAAATAATGCTAGCAGAAAACATAAAGCTGAAACCCACGTTCTTTTTGATTAAAAAACCAACACGCTGGCCTCAAATAAGCCAAAGGCCACAAGCCCCTCGTTTGGCTAACTAAACTCTCCCAAACCAAATTATTTTAATAACATTTATATTATATAGTTTTATGTCACACTTTTAGTTGATTAATTTAAATAACTTTGTTTAGTTAATTTAAATAACTTATAATACTAATAATAAAAATCTTATTATCATTAATAAATAATTATATATCTAATTTAATTAATAAATTAGACACACCTCTATATTTAATTTATTTATTTCTTTAAATTAAAAAATTCATTTAATTTAATTATTTTCTTAAATATTAAATTGATTTAATTTAAGTACTTCCTTAAATTAAATACATTAGATAAAATTATTATTATTCAAATTAACACTAAATTAATTCACCACAATTATCAATTATTTATTTTCCTTAATAAATAAATTATTTAAAATATTTATTTAATTCAATAAATATTTAAACTAAATTACAAAATTTTCGATCGTTACATCCTTCCTCCTTAAAAGGATTATGTCCCCGTAATCACAACTCGAAAAATTTATTCATTACATTCTTCCTCCTTAACAAGATTCTCATTCCCAAGTAATCGCTATACAAAATCAAGCAAACAACTGAGGATAATTCTTCATCATATCATTTTCAAGTTCCCACAACCTCCTCAAAGATTGTGGTTCCTCCTAGATTACCTTAATGTAATGTATCCCTTATTCCTCAAGATTTTGCTCTTTTTCTCACAACAATTTGAATAGGGACTTCTTCATATGTTAAGTCTTTCTCGAACTGTATGGGCTCATATTCTATAACATGCTTATAATCAGGCTTATATGGTCTCAATACCGAGACATGGAAAATATTATGAATATGTATTAACTCTGGAGGTAAAGCTACCTCATATGCCACTTCACCCACACGTTGAAGCACTTCAAAAGGACCTATAAACCTAGGGCTTAATTTCCCTTTCTTGCCAAATCGAATTTTCCCCTTCCAGGGAGATACTTTCAAGAAAACATAACTGCCAACATCGAATTCCCGATTTTGTCGGTGCTGATCGGTATATTTCTTTTGTCTATCTTGTGCAGCTATCAATCTTGCTCGAATCACCTTGATGATTTTGACGGTTTGTTGCACCAACTTTGGACCCAATAACTAACGTTCACCTACCTCATCCCAGCACAACGGAGTTCTGCATTTTCTGCCGTATAACTCTTCGTAAGGCGGCATGTCAATACTCGCGTGATAACTATTATTATAGGAAAATTCCACCAACGGTAAATGATCATCCCAATTTCCCTTGAAATCCATAATACATGCTTTGAGCATATCTTTTAGTGTTTAGATGGTTCTTTCGCTTTGTCCGTCGGTCTGAGGATGGTACGCTGTGCTCATTCTCAGTTGTGTTCCCAAACATTCTTGCAATCGTTTCCAGAAATTTGATGTGAAACGTGGATCTCTGTTTGACACAATGCACACAGGTATACCGTCTCTTGACATAATTTCCTTCACGTACAGTTTTGTTAACCTATCTAGGGTAAATCGAATCTTGATCAGAAAAAAGTGTGCCGACTTCGTCAATCGATCAACAATCACCCAAACGGCGTCATAACCTTGCTGAGTCGTTGGAAGTCCTACTACAAAATCCATTATGATATGCTCCCATTTCCATTCTGGTATCTCTAACGATTGTAACAATCCGCTTAGCCTTTGATGTTCAGCTTTAACTTTCGGACACGTTAAGCATTTTGCCACACACACAGCCACATCCCTCTTTATATTCGGCCACCAAAAATGATGTCTAAGATCCTAGTACATCTTCGTACTTCTAGGGTGAATCGAATATCTTGAGTTGTGAGCTTCACTTAGAATTTCTTATTTAATTTTTGGTACTTACGGTACCCAAATTCTCCCTTCAAACCGAAGTAACCCTTCTGAATCGATTTTGAATTTGATTTCCTCACCTTCAGCTATTTTCTGTTTTATCTTGTCACAGTCTTCATCCTGAAGTTGTGCATTCTTCACTTTATCTACCAATATTAAACTGTTTCCCACCTGAAACAACTTTTCATCGGTTTCTGTCGGATATTTAATTTCCAACTCCATTTTAGCCATTTTCGACACCAACTTATCCTGAGCAGTCAACAACATTAACTTCTCTCGTCCCTTCCTACTTAAGGCATCAGCAACAACATTCGCCTTTCCAGGATGATAGAAAATCTCGCAATCATAATCTTTGATTAGTTCCAACCATCTTCTTTGTCGCATGTTTAAGTCTTTTTGTGTAAAGATATACTTCAGACATTTATGGTCAGTATATATCTCACACCTCTCTCCGTAAAGATAATGTCTCCAAATCTTCAAGGCAAACACTACCGCAGCCAACTCTAAGTCATGAGTCGTATAACTCTTTTTGTAATCTTTTAATTGACGTGATGCATACGCAATAACTCTGCCGTTTTGCATAAGCACACAACCTAGTCCTTTATGCGATGCATCACTATATACCACAAAATTTCCTATATCATCCGGCAATAACAACACAGGTGTTGAGCTCAATCTCTTCTTCAATTCATGAAAACCATCTTCACACTTCTCCGTCCAAACAAACTTAACAGCCTTCCTAGTTAAATTCGTCAACGGGGTGGCGATCTTGGAAAAGTCCTGAATAAAACGCCTATAGTAACCTGCCAACCCTAAGAAACTCCTTATCTCTGACGGTGTCTTCGGCTGATCACAGTTTACTACAGCTTCAACTTTTGATGGATCTACCAAAATTCCATCTTTATCAATAACATGCCCAAGAAACTCAGACATCGTTCCATCCAAAACTCACATTTTGAAAATTTTATGCATAACTTCTCCTTCCTCAATGTCTCCAACGTCACTCTTAAGTGTTCAACATGTTCTTCCTTGGTCTTAGAATACACCAAGATATTGTCAATAAACACTACCACAAATTTATCTAAGAATGGTTTAAACACCCTGTTCATCAAATCCATGAACGCTGCAGGTGCATTGGTTAAACCAAATAACATAACCAGAAACTCGTAATGACCATACCGAGTTCTGAATGCTATCTTCGGTACGTCTTCTGGCCTCACCTTCAACTGATGATAACCACTCCTTAAGTCTATCTTTAAAAAATATCTCGCACCCTTCGGTTGATCAAACATGTCGTCGATTCTTGGTAATAGATACTTATTTTTAATTGTAACCTTATTAAATTCTCGATAGTCAATGCATAGCCGCTTCGATCCATCCTTCTTCTTAACAAATAACACTGGTGCTCCCCATGGTGATACGCTCGGCTAGATATACTTCTTGTCGAGTAATTCTTGTAGTTACACCATCAACTCTTTCATCTCTACCGGGGCCATTCTGTATGGTGCCTTATATATCGGGCATGTTCCTGGTACTAAATCAATCACGAACTCAATTTGTCGATCTGGCAGAAGACCCGGCAAATCGTCTTGAAATACATCTACAAAATCTCTTCTGATCGGTATCTCTTCTAACTTGGCACTTTTCTTTTATGTATCAACTATGTAGGCTAAGTATCATACACATCCTTGTCTTAACAACTTCTTGGCTTGCATCACCGTCAGACAACTTGCTTGTCAATGTGATTTGCTACCATAGAACACAACCTTTGACAGAGTCATAAGGTTAACACACTTTCTTTGGCAATCAATCACTACTCCGTGATTGAATAACCAATCCATTCCCAGTATAACATCAAACTCCCCCAGTCTAATTGGTATCAAGTCTACCCTCATCTCTTGACCCTTTATAACCACTTTGGAATTATTATATACAAATCTAACAAGAATCACTTCCTTAGTCGCAATCTCTATACTTAAGGGAAATTCTAATTCTTCCTGAGGTAAATCTACATTATAAGCAAATTCATCGGATATAAATGAACAAGTAGCACCCAAATCAAATAGTACATAAGCATTAATACCATTAATCGGAATGATATCTGACACCACATCCTTAGACTGAATAGCATCCTACACGGTAATATTGAAAGTTCTTGCAGTAGGTCGGCTTGACTGAGCTGGTCCAGTGATGATCAATGCACCACCACCATTGTTGTTTCCTTTTCCACTACTTGCACTTCCTGCTGGCTTCTTGGGACAATCACGAGCCATGTGATCCTTTGAACCACAGGTAAAACATGCTCCTTTCTTTGGACTAAAATAGTTCGGTGCAATGTGTCCCTCTTGACCACAGTTAAAACACACCCGCTTTCCCTTCAACCATACCCCAGTATGATTCTTTCCACAAGTAGCACAAACTTCAAACTTTTTCTTCTGCTGACTTCCCTGCTGTCCTCCCGTAGTCGAATTCTCGTTCCATTTCCTCTTCTGATGGTTACTTCCAACATTACTTCCACCAGCCTTATTCTCATTATCATTCTTCCTCTTCTTCTGATCTTGTTTATACTTGGTCAAGGCATCGCTTCCACCTTCTACGATGATTGCCTTTTCCAGTACAGCCGCAAATGTATTTAACTGGAACATTGAAACCTTGCTATACAGCTAGGGTTTCAATCCTTGTTCGAACCTTCTCGCCTTACGCTCATCCGTATTGACTTGATAAGTGGCAAACCTTGCCAACTCGTTAAACTTCGCAACATATTCTGGCATCGTCATAGTTCCTTGCTTAAGTTCAAGAAATTGCACCTCCAACTGGTTCCGAGAACTCGCTGGAAAGTACATTTCGAAAAACATTTCCTTAAATCTATCCCACGCTACCACTCCTTGTCCTCCACGAACTTTATTTTCTTGCCACCAGTAGCTAGCTTCAGACTTCAGCATGAACGTTGCAAACGCAGTCTTCTGATCTTCATTAACCCTAGCAACGTCGAACACCTTCTCCATTTCCATAATCCAGGTTTGGGCTTCCACTGGATTCATAGACCCTTGAAACTCTAGCGGTCCGACCGCTTTAAACTCCTTGAAAGTCGTAACTTGAGCTTGCGGTTGATTTGTAAGTGGTCCCGTCAACAAAGCTACCAACTGCTAAACTGGATTAACGTTGGTCTCATTGTTATTGTTAGTAAACCCCTCAGGAGGTACTTGTTGACGTGGTTGTCTTCTTCTAGGAGGCATTTTCTGTTAAAATATACGCTTATTAGTTCATTACTCAACTTCTTGGGTATTTAAATTTTAACTTAAACATTCCAAGATTAAAGCTATAACACATATCATTCCAAATAAACTCTAATATTTTATTCATTCATAAGGTTTTAAACATACTAAAGATAGCATATCTGCTATAAAAATCCTCTTCCCTGAACTAAACCAATTTTAGGATTACATACTAATACTATCCCTTTATTCATCTCAAAATAAGGGATTCACAATTTATTTACTCGCATAATTAACCACATATTATTATCACTCTTATTTTTTATCTATTCATATTAAGACGTCGTATGGCCTCTTGACGTTCCTCTTCCATGATGGGATATGCCGTCCTACGATCTATCACAAACCACGGCGAGTCTTCAAATTGAGGTGGGTAATAATGGACTCGATCCTGGGCCCTATCAATCGCCGAATTAAAAGCATAATCCATTTCCTTCATCTTGGTTTTCTTCACTTGGACCTTAGCCTCAGCCCGGTCTGCACGTTGAGTCACCTTCATACAAGCATTCTCTGTTCTTGCACGCTTAGCTGATTCCTCTTTGAAGTCATCTTTCATCTTCTCCATGTCAGTCTTCATCTTCTCGTTCACTGCCAATAGGTCTTCATGCTGACCCTTGGTATGGACTAGATCCCACTCCGTGTTTCCAAGTTTTGAGTCAAGTTCCTGAATCTCTATCTCCTTCTGTTCCAATGAAATGTGATGCATCTCTACCATCTCCTTCAGCTCCTCAACATTATCATGTAACTCTATGTTACGGTCATACAGAGCATCATACATCTCAAACCGACACGAGTTTGGTGGAAACTCCCTCAGATCCTCCTCATCATCATCCTCCTCGGGACTATCCTCCCTGGATGATTCACGTGCTCATCCTCTTGGATCAACTATCTCGCACTCACGTGAATATCCCTGTGGTTCATCATCTCTAGGTACCGAGGTATCACCTCTCTAGGCTGGATCGGATCCTCCTTCGTTAGACATCCCGACAACAAAATAATTTTAAGTTTTACTTAACATTTTTCTCTACTCATGAAACACATAAGTTATTATCACATATCACATAATGTCCTTTATTATTCGGGCCAATGGATGCCTTAATCCATTCCTTAAAACCCGATAAGAGTTAATCACCTCTATGTTTTCTAACTTCTTAAAGGCTACTTCCTAAGGTTTTCCCCACTTAAGGTTCATAACCTAAAGCTTTGATACTAACTCAGGACACCCCAAAACCGTACTTCATTTCCACCCAATTTGGTGCTCACTATCAAAATAATTACATCTAACTACCCATAATAAAGGATAAAACATTAGATAAATAACTTAAACAATAATCTCTCCCATTAAAGGGTTACATCATAATCTCAAAATAAATCCCAGTTAATCTAACCTTAAAATTATTACATCAGTTTGCAGAATACATTATAAAATAAAATAAGTCTTAAAACTTTAAGCATTTAAATAAATTTTAAACAATTCTTCATCACTTAGACATCTTGCCCTTTCCCTTGCTAGTAGATGGATCATCACCTCTTTCAACTTTAGCTGCATTGTTTAATTACAAGAGTGAGCAAACAATTGCTCACTGACATAAAGATAGTATAATAACAACATGAGAGTGAACAACGAATACTGAATGGTAAAGAACTTGTTCTACGAATCAAAATAGAAAACAAGTTCGAACTTTAATTATCTGAGGGTCTTATGACCACGAACTATGTCCATGGTATTTAGGTATTATTACCATAACCTCAACAGTCGTTAGACTGTACATACTCTTCTTAACGTACTCAAGGGGATCAGCCCTTTGTACCATGTATTGTGCACAAACATCTAAACGTCACATGTACAAAATCCCCTATGTTAGGGTTGTTCATCTCAATTTGGATTAAGAATTTCAGCACTAAAGAAAGTTTAGTTTTGAACTAGCTTATCACTGTTTTCTAGAATTTTAGAACACTATTCGAATATAGATTAATTCAATCAATAAAGGTTTACTTACTACTTGAAGATTTAATATAACGATAAAGTTTTGAACAAGTTTATCCAAGTCAAAGATTGAATAACAATAATATATAATCGAGTAAACATGGTATACATGCAAGGTGCTATAGAAGAGTTAAAACAATCTTCCTTGAATCAATGTATTAGAACAATATAAGCTTTGAATAATAATTAGGAATCAAAATCTCGCTTAATGTAACGAATTAGGTTATATAAGCTTGAACAAACATATGCAAAATAGGTTAAGCTTGCTCATCTTCATAAAGAATGTTAGGAACTTGCACAATAATAATTTAGGAATGGGAACTTGCATTCAATACGAAAAGAATGAAGTTAGAAAACTTTGCTCAATGTAAAGAGTTAAGATTTAAGAACTTGCTCAATAATAACAAGGTAGAGTTAGAAAACTTTCCTTGATTGTAAGCTACACAAATGAAATAATGTCCAATTACCCTACACATATCATCGAAATCGCAACAACAATTAATTGTATGAATATTAGCTTTAGGGTTTAAACCATCATTTAGGTCATAACCCTAACCTAGCACCTAACCATTTAGGTTAACATACTTAACGCTTCTGAAATTACACATTGATCAAACATAACTTAGTCGTTCAACTCTATCTTTCGAAAACATCTCATTTGGTTTCATTTTATAACTTATTTAAATAATTATTTCAAATCTTTGCACTTTGCATTTCAACACATCAACATCTGTTATTATAGTTTATAACATGTTTTAACATCATTAACATACACACTAAACTAACACAAGTTGTGACGCCCCCAAAATAGGTATACATCACCCATCTTGGGTCGCCAAATACATGGTACAAAATTCAAATACAACTTAATTATACAACAGTTGTGTAAAATACGACTAAACATATGCTGTGAGTTTTAATAAAAATATTGTCATCTAGACAATATACAAACTCAATGGGGTCCTCATTACATTTATTGTCACACTATTTAACAGAATAGTGAGGACTACTAATACTATTATCTGGTCCATCACTCCGTTCCCCGACTCGTCACAACTATATTCGCATTTCCAAGAGAATAAAGTGAGCGAAAGGGTGAGCTCAACTAGCCCAAAGAAGAAATATTATAACTAAGATAATGCGAGAATAAATTATCATTAGCCTTTACTTGATGTTAAACCGATATAATATAACAAACATCAAGTTTAAGCGAAGCGGAACAAGCAATCCATTAGAAGAGTCAAGTAGAGAATAAAATCTACTCTCTTCTATGATTTAAAAGGTTTTTTCATGACTTTTTATCGCCGGGACCCACTTTTAATAAATAATCCACATCATCGAATCACCCCGCACTACTGACCGAGGATATTCTTTAGTATCCACGACCACAACTATCCATGCACTACGGACCAAGAATATTTGTGTATTCATTAATGGTCATGATCATGCCAACAACTGTCCATCAATGCACTACGGCCAATGAGGATTTTTACCACATCATTCTAACATTACGGTCATGATTATACCGAATAATCCCTAGTCATAATCATACCAAGTCCATCTATGCACTACAGGCCACAGATGACTTTCAACATAATGTAAACATGAGCATGATGACAATGATATAAGAATTCAATAAAACAAGTTCAAGAATTAATTTATCTAGGAACTAATAACGTCCAAATTGTCAACATGATACTGCTTTGTAGAGTAAAATTCAAGAATGCTCAGAAGAATATTTCCATGAAAAGATACTGGATGAAACACAAATATCAAGGATATTCCATTAATTTCATGGAGTATAGAAGTCAAAGTTTTAATCAACTGAGTATAATAAAGAATGGAATAACAAAAGAAATCACCATGCATGTGGTACTTCGCGATGTATGAGTTATTCAACGAATAATAAGTAATCTAACTAGGTCGAGGCAAAATTAAGCAAGCTGGATGTTCCAGCGTAATAATACTGAGATGGAACCAGTCCGGCGTAAAATGCACATACGAGGATATTCCAATGAGAATAATAATAAAAGAGCGGAACCCAGTCCCACAGTAAAAGCGCATGTGCATGTGATATTCAATGTAATAATAATAAAGACGGAACCATAGAAGAATGTCACCAAGTATAGGGTAGTCCACGATATCTTTTGGTTATTCCAAGAATAATAAAGAATGGAATAACAAAAGTTCTCTTCATGAATACAAAAAAAATAATACCCCTTACCATAAAAGAAACTTAATATAAGAGTATGGAAGTAGCAGAATACTTTTCTATAGTTTCTTTATAATTTCTCTCTCTAGAGTTTCAGTGAATTCGTAAGAAATAATGAAGGAATGAGCTTCTATTTATAGAAGAATGGAAGGGGTACTGTTAAGAAATGGACGCAACAATTATTTACGGATGAACAACACAACTTCACTGTTCCTACGTATCAGTACACATTTTCAAGGGGTTGGCCAATTAATGTCTAGGTTTGAAAAAGTAACCCACAATCTGCCAAATAAATCTAGCAATTATCAATCCTCCAACCAATAAGAATAATCAAAAATTATAAAGCATTTCTATATATATATTCCACACATGTTGTAAACCTATATATATATATATATATATATATATATAATAATTGTACTCCTTCCTGCCAATTCTTTCTTCTTCTTTTCTGTCCAAGAATGACACCCATGACTAACATGTCACTCCCCATCCCCATCCCACTATCATGTTTATATGTAATATATATTTATATATACACCACTAGACATCTTATATATATACACCATTCCCACCCGTAATATCATTTTGCAAGATTCCTTCCCTCTCCCATTTTTTAACTCCAACACACACACACACACACACACACACACATATATATATATATATATATATATATATATATATATATATATATATATAATACACTACCTTTTCCACCACCACTTTCCACCACTTTCCACTCACATTATATTATATATAAATATATTTTACCTCTCCTTGATAGAACTTCTAGACATCGTTAATATTGCAGATAATAATATTTATAACTTTGTCGTCTCAATTATTGATTTAATAATATATAAAATATTGACAATAATTGAATCAAATAACGTGAGATATTATGCAGCAATTACTGTAACAATAATTGAACAAAACTGAGTGACTTCTCATGTAAGCATTTGTAATACCCAAAAAATATATATATATATTAAATAATAAAAAAATTATTTTATTTTAAAACATATTAATTGGACTTTGTCATTTATTTGGGTCAAACTAATTATTTAATTTGTGTGGGCTAATAAATACTAATAAGTGATGGGTAAATTAATTTAGTTCAATTTGGGCCTTAAAAATTAATTGGGTTTAATATATATATGGATAATAAATCCTATTAGAACTAGGAGAATTAATTAAATATTGATAATAAATAACTAAAACACAAACCCTATTGTATACTCAAGCCACTATTCGTGTGAAAGAAAAGAAAAAGAAGAAGCCTTGATAGCCACTTTTGTATTATGAGAGAAGTTATATGCATTGAAATAGTCGGAAAAGGAGCATCAGTCCATCTTTTTCTTTATTTTGGCATGCTTTCAGATATTTTATGTTTCAAACTTCTTTTAGTTCCTGATTTGGAATTTGAAAAGCATTATAATTGGTTTGACCAGATGTATATATATATGTGGCTATGGCAGACTATATATATAGGTATAATATTATGGAACCAATATATAAGTACATGTGTGTGGCGATTTTTGGAAGAGAGAGTAATGGAATTATTATTATATTATATATATAAGGAGTGTTCTGAATAAGCCAACTAAATGTAAACTTGTGAATTATAATAATAATTTTATACATTAATTTGAGTTATATTTATATTTTATATATTGAACTTGTTTTGAAAAAGAAAAAAGAAAAAAAAACGTTATGATGCAATTGAAAAGTTACTGACTTTTGTAGTATAATAAGAATTATATATATAACAAATTTGGTTGCCAGGATGAGTTGAACATATATATATATAGAATTTATATTTTAATATGTATTTGATTTATGAAACATATAAATCAAATTAGTGAATCAAAATGAAAGTTATGCATATTAATTTAAATTAATCAATTTTGCCGACATAATTATAAAAGTTCTTAATAATAAAATTAATAGTATTATGTTATTAATGATTGGATTGTAATAAAATTTTATTAAATTATTTAGATTGAACGGATCGAGAGAGTCTAAATGAGTTTTTGGAATATACTTTGGGTAATACATTGCTTAATCCAGGTACGAATTCCGTACTCTTTCAGCGATACTTTTGTTAAATTTGATTTATTCGTTTTGTTCCTCGTTTCAAATTATGTTATTATTTCACATAATTGTTTCTTGTGAAATTCATATATTTGTTTCATTTTGGAGTTGACACATTGGACTCGTATTTGTACTCTTTGAATTAGGATATCATGTTTAGTATTTATTTTGATAATTGTAGAGATGCATATTCTGCTACCTTCTTTTGAGACCTTGTGACTATAATTTAATTTGGTTCAACATGTATATATAGAACCCTTTTGTTGGTATTATGTCGCATATTTTGTGACATAGTATTTTTGTTAGGATATACCGTAGGGTATACAGCTATAACCACTGTGGGGGTACCACATGGCATGTAAATCTTGGCACGAGAGACATGACACTTTTCCATGGTGAGGTGTGATTAGTCCACTTGGCGTCGCGTTTGTGCTCCAGAGGAAGTGGGTCATTTGGTATTTTGTTGTGGGAGGTGTATGGGTTAACCCTAGTTTTCTGTTCTGCGGATTGGTGATGTTGTGCCAAACACACCTATTAGATTTGCATACATTTGGATTCGCGGTCCAATGTGTGATTTGCCTATGTGGCATTATTTTGGTTGCCTGTGTGGCATCATTTTGACTTGCCTGTGTGGCATTGTTTTGACTTGCCTGTGTGGCCTCATTTGATTTGCATGTGTGGCATTATTTTGACTTGCCTGTGTGGCAAGATATATTTTTGAGCTCACTCGGTTTGAAATAATACCCAACCATTTGATTCAGCCTATTATTTCTTTCTATTAGTTTTATTTATTTCTGTTCAGCTCAATTCATTGAGTTAGTTAATTCAGTTCGTTATTTCTTTATTCTTCTATTGGTTTCATAAATTATGTTAATTTAGATATATTCCATTCAGATCTTTGGAGATTATATTTTTGTCCGTATTTACACTTGAGGCTTTGTTCAGTATTTTGTCTCGGTTGCTTTCGTATATCAATTGTATATCTTTTGTATATCTGTATCTGTACTGGGGAATTGGCTCATGCTGTATTTTTCTTCCGGCAGGTTTGCAGGGTTGATTCAGGGCTAGTGTGATGAGAGAGTTGTCTTTGACCATCTAGGTTGTTTCGATTTTTGGTTTTAGTTATTTTGACTCTAGTTGGAGAATTGTATTTAGTACTTCATTAATGGACATCACTATTAATATTTTGAAGTTATTAGTGCTCTCTTTACTTATTTTGATGTTTGTTGTGCTTTGCACGTGACTTCCCTTTCCCTTTTAGGGAAGGGGGTGTTACAGAGATGGTATCAAAGCTTAGGTTCTTTCTTGTAGAAAACCTATTTAGGTTTGACCTGTGAGTTGTGGGAAAAACACTGGGTAGACGTTGTAGAAATTTTATTCGATTTTGTTCTTTGTTTGGTTGGTCTTGATTTTGACCAAGTGTCATTCTCTCCTTGAGTTGTAGTTGATTTGAGAAATGTGAGATACATTGTTAAGATTATTATTTTTATGCACTAGAGCAATAATATTAGTTAAGGATTGTGATTGGATATCATTAAGGAGAATAAATATGTGATTGTGATTGTGTTTGTGATTGGATATTTTGTACAGTTAAGAAAGGATTATATCATTATGATGTGAGTATTTGTATAAGCGAGTTTTTGATTTTGGGAAATTATTTGTTAGAGTTGTTTTTGGTGACAATTTATTATGATCATAGAATTGAGGATTTGATTTGATTTGAGTTAGGTTTTGATTTATGTTAAGCTTGTGGATAATTTGAGGTTTGTGTATTGATGGCATACTATGATAAAGTGAAAACTATTAAGTATAGAGGATTTCTTGTAATTTGAGTTGTTGATATTCGAGGAAATTAGATTAATCTTTTGGAGTTAATGATCAATTTTGTGGTTATTTCCTAGTAGGATATTGGAGTTATGTCCTATGAAGTTTATTTGTGATAGTATGAGGAGACATTGAAATTTATTGGATTATGGTTTGCAATAAGAGAATGATTGATTTATTAAATGATTAGATATATAAAAAGTGATGAATCCAATATATTTTAAGAGATTTTGAAAGCTATAGTTTGCTTATTCAGATAGTAGGATATATGAATTGGAGTTTGGTATGGTGATGGAGAGATCTTAGTAGTGGTATATTTTTGTTGTAATAATATTTGAGAACTAATTTGATTTGAGGTTATGATATTTTGAAACTCTTAAGGACTTAGGAGAGTTGGTGATAAAGAGATATTAGTAGTATGTTCTTTGGTGTAATATTATTTGATGAATAGTTCAAATTGAAGATGAGATATTTTGAAACTCTTGAGGACTTGGGGAGAGTTGGTAATATAGTTTGCATAGTTGTTTTGTTTAGCTGATGTCTTTAGAGTTTTGTATGAATTTATGTAAAATAAAACAAAAATAATTTTTTAGATCTTTGTCATGTGTGGAATATAAATATTTTACGAATTAAATATAATTTTAAATATTTTGGGTATTCAAATCGTATTTAGATGAAGAAATTTTTTTGTGACTTCGAATTATGTTCCGAAGGGTACGTTTACAAGAATGAAACTCAAAGATATTAGCGACAGCCGCACCAACGGTGGATCATGTGATCTAATTTGATGCAACACGAACAACCTTACCAAGGCTTGACACGGTAGCTGACGAATCTTTTACTAGTACATTGATAATTACGTGGACCGATGACTTATACGCGTTGATCGTTACAATGGTGATGCTACGCCGTAACTAAATTTATTTATTTTTTTGTAGTTTATTTGAATTCCGAGGACGGAATTATTTTTAAGGGGTGAAAAATGTAATAACCCATTTTTTTAATAATTAATTTTATATTATACGATTGTATTTAAATTGGAAAAGATAAATGATTTTGTTTCCCTCTTTTCTTCCTCGTTTTGTTTGGAAAATTAAATTCTTTTAATAGATAATTAAATAACCGATTAAATTAAAATTGAGAAAGATAATTCCTTTTGTTAAAGTCTTGTGATAAAATTATTCGAAGCGAAAAACTACTTGGGAGATAGAGGAGTCTATTCGAGCGGAGTATCCACATCTTTTGATAATTAGGTACATTCATTCTTTTGATTCCGGGGACGGAATCCTTTTTAAGGGGGAGGTAATGTAATACCCAAATTTATATATATATATATATATTAAATAATAAAAAAAATATTTTATTTTAAAACATATTAATTGGACTTTGTCATGTATTTGGGTCAAACTAATTATTTAATTTGTGTGGGCTAATAAATACTAATAAGTGATGGGTAAATTAATTTAGTTCAATTTGGGCCTTAAAAATTAATTGGGTTTAATTTATATATGGATAATAAATCCTATTAGAACTAGGAGAATTAATAAAATATTGATAATAAATAACTAAAACACAAACCCTATTGTATACTCAAGCCACTATTCGTGTGAAAGAAAAGAAAAAGAAGAAGCGCAGCCGCCACTTTTTGTATTGTGAGAGAAGTTGCGTACGAAATAGTCAGAAAAGGAGCATCAGTTCTGTCTTTCTTTATTTTGGTACGTTTCTGTATATTTAATGTTTCAAACTTCTTTTAGTTCCTGATTTGGAATTTGAAAAGCATTATATTTGGTTTGACCGGATGTATATATATATGTGGCTATGGCAGACTATATATATAGGTATAATATTATGGAACCAATATATAAGTACATGTGTGTGGCGATTTTTGGAAGAGAGAGTAATGGAATTATTATTATATTATATATATAAGGAGTGTTCTGAATAAGCCAACTAAATGTAAACTTGTGAATTATAATAATAATTTTATACATTAATTCGAGATATATTTATATGTATATATTGAACTTGTTTTGAAAAAGAAAAAAGAAAAAAAAACGTTATAATGCAATTGAAAAGTTACTGACTTTTGTAGTATAATAAGAATTATATATATAACAAGTTTGGTTGCCAGGATGAGTTGAACATATATATATATATAGAGAATTTATATTTTAATATGTATTTAATTTATGAAACATATAAATCGAATTAGTGAATCAAAATGAAAGTTATGCATATTAATTTAAATTAATCAATTTTGCCGACATAATTATAAAAGTTCTTAATAATAAAATTAATAGTATTATGTTATTAATGATTGGATTGTAATAAAATTTTATTAAATTATTTAGATTGAACGGATCGAGAGATTCTAAACGAGTTTTTGGAATATACTTTGGGTAATACATTGCTTAATCCAGGTACGGATTCCGTACTCTTTCAGCGATACTTTTGTTAAATTTGATTTATTCGTTTTGTTCCTCGTTTCAAATTCTATTATTATTTCACATAATTATTTCTTGTGAAATTCATATATTTGTTTCATTTTGGAGTTGACACATTGGACTCGTATTTGTACTCTTTGAATTAGGATATCATGTTTTGTATTTATTTTGATAATTGTAGAGCGGTACATGTTGCTACCTTCTTTTTGAGACCTTGTGACTATAATTTGATTTGGTTCAACATGTATATATAGAACCCTTTTGTTGGTATTATGTCGCATGTGTTGTGACATAGTATTTTTGTTAGAATATACCGTAGGGTATAATTGAGCTATAACCACACTGGGGTACCATGCTGCATGTCATCTTGGCACGAGAGACATGACACTTTCCGTGGCGGTGTGATTAGTCCACGACATCTCCGTTTTGGGCTCCGAAGGAAGTGGGTCATTTGGTGTTTTGTTGTGGGAGGCGTATGGGTTAACCCTAGTTTTCTGTTCTGCGGATTGGTGATGTTATGCCAAACACACCTATCCGATTTGCATACATTTGGATTCGCGGTCCAATGTGTGATTTGCCTATGTGGCATTATTTTGGTTGCCTGTGTGGCATCATTTTGACTTGCCTGTGTGGCATTGTTTTGACTTGCCTGTGTGGCCTCATTTGATTTGCATGTGTGGCATTATTTTGACTTTCCTTTGTGGCAAGATATATTTTTGAGCTCACTCGGTATGAAATAACACCCAACCATTTGATTCAGCCTATTATTTCATTGTATTAGTTTTATTTATTTCTGTTCAGTTCAATTCATTGAGTTAGTTACTTCAGTTCGTTATTTCTTTATTCTTCTATTGGTTTCATAAATTATGTTAATTTAGATATATTCCATTCAGATCTTTGGAGATTATATTTTCGTCCGTATTTACACTTGAGGCTTTGTTCAGTATTTTGTCTCGGTTGCTTTCGTATATCTTTTGTATATCTGTATCCGTCTTTGGGCAATTGGCTCATCTCAGGTGTTTTTCTCCAAGCAGTTTGCGGAGGTTGATTCGTGGCTAGAGGTGATGAGAGAGTTGTTTTTGACCATCTAGGTTGTTTCGATTTTTGGTTTTAGTTATTTTGACTCTAGTTGGAGAATTATATTTAGTACTTCATTAATGGACATCACTATTAATATTTTGAAGTTATTAGTGCTCTCTTTACTTATTTTGATGTTTGTTGTGCTTTGCACGTGACTTCCCTTTCCTTTTAGGGAAGGGGGTGTTACAGAGATGGTATCAAAGCTTAGGTTCTTTCTTGTAGAAAACCTATTTAGGGAAGGGGGTGTTACAGCATTAATAATCAATACTGTGTGCTACTATGCAACCACGCGTATTACTGTACTTTTACTACCGAGTAGTTCAATAGTATTAATGGTAAAACTTCCGCCGTTATTTTCATAAAATATTTTTGTCGTTTTCTCAATCCGACAATAATTCATTATTAGGTCCACCAATGATTGTGCCATTATATCTAATATTCCTTGTTAAAATGAATATTCTCCACCAATCGAATATTATATAACAACTTCATGTACTTTTGCAAAATTTATAAATATTACCCACAACTATAACATTATATCAAATTTATTCCATAATATTAAAAAATGATATTTATAGAAAATTCATTTTTATTCAAAAAGTTGGGGTCTTACACAAGTCCGATATGCCCGACACGCAAACAAGGCACCTCATTGTCTCGTTTTAGGTGTGGCGGCAATTGCGCCACACTTAGACTTCAACCTTTGTGCAGTGCTACACCAAGTGTTGGGACAGACGCGTAGAGACAAGCAATTAATGAAGAGTGCTTTTAGCCCAACTAAGACGAATTTCACCCACCAAACAGTTAAATTAACATCTACAATTGGTACAGACTATTACAAACATGATTGCTAACATTTACAATCGATTAACACAATTTATCATCAACTAACACTAGTTTAATTTCTCAAAATTCCATTTTTTTCATATAAAACTCCATTTTTGAACTTCTTTCATAGAAATCATCACTGACATCTCAAAACTTGGCCAAAACACTTAATTCAAATTACGTTATGCTCGTTTCTTAATAGACTAGCATAATCAAGACTCAATTTACAGATTAGCATACGAATTGGCCACTAGAATTGGTACTACTCACAAGCCATATGGAAAATATACACTGTCATACTTTTCTTTCTTTTTTTAAAACTATAATTAGCATACAAATTCTTGTTTACATATAAACTCAAACACAACCAACACATATAATCATCACAATTCAATTGTCTAGCAACAATTCAACAAAATCGACTTCATAGAGAATAGAAAATTATGTCGTAACTCATATATGTATATAAATATATATATATATATATATATATATATATATATATAATACTAAGGTTTGGATAATATACCTCCAATTTGCTTGAAACCCTTGTTATCACCACTGAATTCTCTTTAGAAAACTCAAGAATTCTCTCCCTTCTCTCTTAGCTTTTCTCTGTATTTTCTCTCTAAACCTCTGTTATTCTCCTTAGCCAAAATACGTGAAATAAGAAAAAAACTAGATGCTAGCCTTAGGTATAATATCTGTAAACATAAACTGAAACCCACGTTCTTTTTAAGTTACAAAAACCAACAAGCGTCAGCTCAAATAAGCCAAAGGCCACAAGGCCTCATTTCACTAACTGTAAACTCTCCCAACTAAATTATTTTAATAACATTTATATTATATAGTTTTATGTCACACTTTTAGTTGATTAATTTAAATAACTTAGTTTAGTTAATTTAAATAACTTATAATACTAATAATAAAAATCTTATTATCATTAATAAATAATTATATATCTAATTTAATCAATAAATTAGACACACCTCTATATTTAATTTATTTATTTCCTTAAATTAAACAATTCATTTAATTTAATTATTTTCAAATATTATTTAATTGATTTAATTTAATTACTTCCTTAAATTAAATCCATTAGATAAAATTATTATTATTCAAATTAACACTAAATTAATTCAACACAATTATCAATTATTTATTTTCCTTAATAAATAAATTATTTAAAATATTTATTTAATTCAATAAATATTTAAATTAAATTACAAATTTCTCGATCGTTACATATAATGAGGCTCCCCCTCAACATTATCATCCATCTGCAGGACTAGTAGCTCCCCCTCAGCTGGAGCATTTTCTAGGGTGAGAACTTCAGGTATCTCCCCCTCATCTTGAGTTATGTCATTTTGGCTTTCTTTGGATAGTTCTTTTTTCAGCAGCCATCTTTTTGTCTTCTTCTTTGAGTACTCCTTCATTGACAAGGATGTACTTTTTAACCAATTTTCGTCTTTGTTTTCTAGGCTGAGCCACAGCCTCAGGACTTTCTTCAGCTTCTGCTCTGTCCTGTTGATCATCCAGAAAAACTAGTGCAGCAACTTCCTTGGTCGAGGTGTTCAGTCTGGTCTCTACGATCGGTAGGGACTCTACGATCGAAGAGACAGATGGCCTCTTGGACTTGTGACTGATTTTGTTCTTCTTCAGCAGCTGTGATATGGTAGCTTTGTCTTCATCTGCCTCAGCCTGCTATTCTTTTCTTCTTAGGATTCTCAGAGTCTCAATGTCAGAGGACTCTACAAGTATATTAGTGGTAGACCCTTGAGGTTCTTCTGTCATTCGAGCCTTTAACTTCCTTTTGCCCTTGCTTTTTCTGAACATGGCAGAGGGTTCTTCCTTATTAGTTTCTTCTTCATCTTCTTCAGTCTCCTTGACCATAGACATTTTTCCCGAAATCCCTGACTCCTTTGCATCAACAGTCCTACCACTGGACTCAGACATCATTCGCACATTTTCGGCTGGATTCCTTTTCCAGTTCTTGAATAATTGTTGGGTCATTCATCTGTTTGGATTAATTGATTCTCCTACATCATCCCCTATCTTATCACCCAAAGCAGATTGTAGGATTATACTGATGAATCACCCGTAGAGCATTTTTCCAAAGATCTTTGAATTTTTTGAGTTGAGAATGCACTTCCCAATCCATTCAAACAAAAGGGCTCCATAGTTAAGTTGTATCCCAGAACTGATGTCTGTCATGAGCTTGAGCTGCACTTTGTTTACAGAATCGTGGCCTGAGCTCTTGCAGCATATGCATTTTCCAACAATGTCTGCTAGAAATTCATACCTCTGAGGAAACTCCTTCTTCTTGTATCCCTTAACAGTGGGAAATTTCTTGTGATGCATCATTTTAAGTCCTTCATGGAAATCGATGCCATCTATGAACGAAAACCCTTCAGATTTGAAACCTAGGGCTATGTTGATGTCCTCAGTCTTTAGCTTGATTTCTACATCCTTGACCCGTTGTAATACCCCAGTATTTTCAAAATAATTAAATAATAAATTTTGCATTTAATTTTTTTATATATAAAGGTGGGATTATGTGCAAAGAAAAGTATACGTATTTATGTGACAAATAAAAATTAATTATTATATGAATAATTATAAATAAATTCTTTTAAGAATTATTGATCATTATAGTTATATTCTTATTATAAATTAATTTTGTAATAAAATATTTATTATTTATTTTCCATGAAAATATGATTATTATATATATGATATGATTATAAGATTATTATGATTTGTATTTTATTATATTAGTAAGTTAATTATTTTAACTTAATTAATAATTGTATATATGAAGGTTTATGTTTGATATGGATTCAAAACCCTAATTCTGGATTTTGAATAAGGAATGAGAATATTCATGTAATATTAATTATATTTCAAAGAATATAAACATGCTTGATATGTGTGTAATGTTAATGTGTGGAACAGCTTTTAGTAAAGCAAAGGCTAAACCCTAGCATTCTCGATAAACTATAGTACATAAGTCAATTATGACTATAAAATTATTAAGTTATGTGTTATGTAATTAATAACAATTATTATTATATTTAATATTAATTAGGTAAACCCTAATTAATACTTAGAAACCCTAATTACTAAATTAGAACCCTAATTGCTAAATTGTAAACCCTAATTATTAATTTAGCAAGGTTAATGGTAATTAGTATATTATAAAGTCTAATTTATAAATTCTAGGTAATTAGTAAACCTAATTTAATTAGAGAACCCTAATTCACATTTTTAGAAACTAAGATTCCCATTTTAGCCCTAATCTCAAAATCTTAGAACTTGGACTTTTAGAGCTCTAGGGTTAAACCCTAATGGGTGAGATGAAATGTCAACATTTCCACTAAAAGTAAAAACCAAATAACCAAACTACCCTTTTTAATATTTTATTAAGGTGGAGTGTAGATCTAGGCCTAGTAGGTGGTTGGTGGCCAACTCTAACTAGCCATGTGGTCTAGTATATTCTTTAATCAGTCACAAATCTGATAATCATGATCAACCATAGGCCTTGAACCATATTATATATAGATTGAGAGAGAGGAAAGTGCACCATTTAGCCCCATTTGATCACAAACACTCCACCAAACTTCTCTCTCTCTAACCCATTTAAATTCTTCAAAGATTTCAAATTCCCAAAGAGCAAATTTCTACTAACAACCACAACAAAATCAAGAGCCAAGAATCAGATTTTGTTCAAGAAAGGTAAAACCCTAAACCTAAATTTTGATTTCTGATTCCATGTTATATGTTAGTTTTTATGTGTTAAACATGTTGTTTGTAGTCCATATAGTTAATTTGGGTTGGTATAGGATATATCAATAACATCTAAGTACACGAATTGGAAAATTTTCAAAATCTGGGATGTGTTCATCAGTGGTCTGACAACCGAATGTCAGACCACATAGATCTTTATCTGGTTATCATTTTTGTTGTTTAAATGTTTGAACATGTAGTATGCTGTAAGGACTTTAATCTGGACTTGAAATCATGCTTAGATCATGTGTAGATTTTGTGTTATTAATGGTCAAACCTCGTTGACCAAGCATGACCAACGGGTTTCTGGGTTACCCAGAAACTCATTATCCGAGTCTGATAGCGTTTTCAATTGCTTGGATCTGTCAAGTTTGATGTTGGTGTTGATATTGTTGTATCCAGATTGTAGCATATAGTATTATCTCTATAACCATGCCTATATATCACTCAAACTATAAATTTACTGAGAGTAGTGGACGGTCAAACCAAGCAAGAAGTTCACGAGATGAGTTTTCTGGGTAACCCAGAAAACTTACACCGTGACTTCTGACATGGGTTGACCGGGTTAGATCTCACGTTTGTATTGTTTTTATGATGATGTTATGTAATAGATTTGTACACCTACATGTTGTCTAGACACTGGGAGCTTAATATCACAAAAACAGTTCACGTAAAGCAAGTAGTGGAGGCCCAAAGTAAGAACCCCGAGCTGTTCTTCATTCTAGGTAACTCGGAAATGAAGAACAGTCTCTGACAGCCACTTTGATTGCTTATATCTCTCGGGTGTATTATTGTTTGACCTTGTTAGTTGTTGTTAAAGGTAGTATTACACTAGTACTACAAGATCTAATCATATGGCTAGCCCAAAAACACTATGCACACTGATTTAAACTTGGTCAAACGTACTCCCTCGTTAACTGCATTGTCAGTGTTCTTGAGCTCAAGAACACCTAAGGCGACAGATTTTGTCGCTATAGCCTATAGCGACGGTTCCTATTATTTTTACTTTCTAATTTCCGGAAAATGATTTAAAAATAGAAATAAATTCTAAAAAATCATTTAAAAATAGTAAATAAATTCAGAAAATTATAAAATTAGTTTAAGTCATAAACATTAAATTTTAATAATTTGGCATATTTTTCATATATATTATTAATTATTTGAATATTATTTATTTGATAAATGCACTAAATAAATTAACTAAAAATGATTTTATTATATTAAAAATTATTTTAAATGATAATACGATATTTAATACTCCTTCCGTCCCAGGATAAAAGTCCTGGTGGACTTTTCACGTATATTAAGAAGATGAATAAAATGACAAAATTGTCTATAATAATGTCATTAAATATGGAGAGAGAATTAGAATAATAAAAGTATGAGATATTTAATGCTACATGTATAATAGGAAAAAATGTGTAAAAGTTTGGTTATTAAAAGAAATAGGATATTTAACATGGGACAACCCAAAATAGTAATAAGGACTTTTATCTTGGGACGGAGGGAGTAATATTTGAAGTTATAACATGTAACTTTCAATATTTTAAAGTAAATTTCATTAATTACTTAATATTAATGATATTAGATATATTTAATAATTATATTAAATAACTTAGTTTAAAATGATTTTAATATTATAAAATCATTTTAAATGAAAATAAATAGTTTAAAGATATTCTAAGTTATAAAATAGAACTTTTAATATTTTGAGAGAAATTTTATTAATTATTTAATATTAATGATATTAGATTTATTTAATAATTATATTAAATAAATAGATTAAAAATGATGTTATTGGTTTAAAAATCATTTAAAAGGATATAAATGGTTTAAACATATTTTAAGTAATTGTAAGTGTCTTTTAATATTTTAATGAATAATACCTTAATATTTTAATATTATTGGTAATTGTTTAAAAATGATTTTGAATGTTTTAAAAATCATTTAAGGGTAATATTAATACTTTTAAAATATTTTGAGTTATTAAAATAACTTTGATATTTTGGCAATGGTTGCATTAATATTTTAATATTATTTAAATATTAATGATACTATAATGATCTAATATTTAAATCATTTAATAATGATTCTAGAGTTTGAAATATCAAGATAAATTATAATAATTATTTTGAAATTATTATAAGTCATTTACAAATAATATGACTGGTATTTAAAATATCCAGGATAATATTGAACTGCATGATAGAGTTTTAAACTCGATAATTACCCGATAAAGTCGTCGGTACACTAAAATGCTACCGAAATTGATCTAAAATTGTATAGTTTGACTGTATAAGTATTTGTTTATGTCTTAATGAGTAATATAATTATGAGACAATGTGATTAAGATATATTTTGACTGTAAATAACTGTACTATGTGTCATGATATGTTATCCTAATCAATAGAACAATCTTATAAATGATAGGTCGTTGAATTAAGGATATAACTAAGTTGTGTAAGCAGCAGACCAGGCAAGTATCCTAAACTCTTGTTTTACTTTATTCAACGGATATCGTAAGCAAGTATCTTTACATTTGCATTTTCTTTATACAATGGACATGATTAAGAAAGTTTCAGATTTATATTATTATTGTACTAGATTATTAACCACATTGTCGTATATATTATATCTGATCATTGTCTATCAACATGATATTATATTATATAACTCATATATATATTCTGTTTGTTAATTTCAAAATATGATTATACAAGTGTCCTCACTTGGATAATCATTGTAGTTAAACACATGTTGATATATATATATATATATATATATATATATATATATATATATAGTCGTTTAAGCTATTTGATCAGCTAGACACAGATTTAGAAATATCGTTGAATATGATAAAACCTTCTTGTATCCAATCAAATTGTTTTGGTTCGGAATCCCGACTAAGTAGAACATCCCTAATCTGGGAAAAACTTTTGTGCGCCTGAGGCGGATATGATGAACAAGAATATCATTCTGGTATGTAATATTGATCAATACAGGGCATAACAGGCTGATCACCCCCCGTGCCGGTAAGTTATGACGGTTTGCAGATGAAGTTCTATTTGACCTTTTTGAAAACTGAAAACTATGTTCATAGTCTATCGAATGCTCTCCATTTATAGTCAATACATAGTTTCAAAATTGAAATAAGAATTGTTATGTTGTTTAGTGTTGTTTCAGTACCTCACAACTATTGCTTCGTTATTGAAGAGTCGTTCAAAGAAAACATTTAATCTTTTCAACTAATATTTATAATTGTTATTACTTGCTGGCACTTAAATGCTCATTCTTGCTTAATTTAAATGTTTTCAGCTATGTATGATCGACCTGAAGGTTCAGGCAAGAACAAATGGAAAGGAAAGCTATCAGATTAAGTTTGCGTTATCTTATGTAATAGCTAGACTTAAATAAATTGACGATATTTATTATCTATCATGTAATGAAATATTTAAAAGGTCGCGTACCTGGGATTTAGACAACTCTGATATGTAAATTATGTTTGATATTTATGACATTATTATTATTATTCCGCTCAAAGAAAATGGTATCGTGAATCATTGAGTTCGGGCTTCAAGTACCTGAAATTGGGGGCATCACACTCATCATGATGACTTCATTTTTGAATGCCCCATTCTTGTAGAATTCTTTTATTAGCTTTGGATAGATTCATGTGCTCGTACCCAGAGCATCTTCGAGACCACCCTTCTTTATCAGTGTCAGAGTTTTATGAAATTTGGGTTCAGCTATTTTGAACTCATCAAAGCAGAGTCTGTAGCCAGAGATGATGTTGGAGGCTGCCATTGATTTTTTGTAGGGAGTATGGTTGTTTGAGCTTTCTTTAAGAGTTAGGGTTTCTGCTTGAAGAGAGAAGGAGATAAATTAGATTTTTGAACTTGTGATTTCAAAAAGGCATTTTCAAACTGTACTTGTAACTTCCCTCTCTCTATTTTTCTTTGTGGGGCAGGTGTTGAATTCTATTTGGCTCTACAAATACCACTGAAGAGGATTGTACTGATTTGCCCTTAGCCCCTTCTAAGCTAATATATCCTTAGGGAGGACTACGATCGTTGAGGTAGCCTTTGTGATTGTTGAGTCTGGTCTGCATTCTTCTGTTCAGCAATCGTCGAGTCTAAACTGCAATCGTCGAGTCTGAACTGTGATCTTCGTGTCTTCTCAGCAATCATCGTGTCTGAACTATGATCGTCGAGTTTGTCCGAGTCCTTGTGATGAACTTTTAACTTAGCATTCTTCTCGGTTTAAGGTACCTCGAGAAGGGCCAACCTCATAGAGTGAATCAAGGGTTAGGTTTGTTTCTGAGGCATTTATCAGAGAGATTGCTTTGTTTTGAACTTTATCATCACAAGATGCTCCTTTGTTTTGTTGATGAGGCTCTGCCATCGTTGAGTCTGCACTGCGATCGTTGTCTTTGATGTCACTTCAGCTCTACGATCGTTGACTTCCTTTGATCATGTCTACGATTTTGAACATAGCCTTTATATCTATATGGTTAGAACAAACTATAACATATTTTTCATGGTTGTAAGTTAAGCATGCCTAGCTCACTTATTAACTTGCTAAACCTGGATTCATCTAGAGGCTTTGTAAAGACATCAACAAGTTGATTTTCAGTAGGGATATATTCTAAAGATATGGTTCCATTTTTCACATGATCCTTAATGAAATGATACCTTATTTCTATATGCTTAGTCCAAGAATGCATGACAGGATTATGAGTTATTGTTATAGCAATTGTGTTATCACTATGAGAGCCCCAACTCTGGGTCCCAAATCACCACGGATCTGGTACAATCATTCTATAACTATTGCGGAAGATATAAACATAAATTGTTTAATACAGTAAATTTTACACACTTTTCCCCAAGGTTGAGTAACCTTAACTTAATACACAATTCATAACTTATTTGAGTTACAATAACATTAAGATACAATACTGTTACAAATCTAACTGCACACGTATACTAAAACTGGAACTGTCTTTGACCTTTCCTTATATCCGATGCATTCGTCTTAATCTGCAATGTTTATCATGAAATATCAAGGGTGAGCATAAGTTTGCCCAACAAGTATAAATTTATTTAAGGATATATCATGATTGAAAGACTTGAACAAAAGGTTGGCTAAAGTTCTACAATATGATTGCATACTAGCAGGAACAAATTTTATGACTGAACAAGCATTTAACATGAACAAATATATCTGGACCGAAGGGTAATAAAGGTGATCAGCCTTTCATACCTGATGAATACAAGTAATACGCACAGGGTGTAATTTAATAATTCTTAGACATGGCAATCAGAATTGATTAACCATAAGTATAATTGAATAATACAACTCGAGATCGAGTTTAGAAAGACTTGCCTGAACCGTTGATTATCGTTACACAATTAATAAGCTTTGTTTGAACCTTATATATAAATAATATCGATATACAAATTAGAATAATATCATCACAGTATTTAAAATAACATAAACACATTATCACATAATCATATCCGTCTATAACACACATAAGACTTAACCTCAAGTCAAACTTTTATAGTCTGAGTCGAGTTGGGTATTATTCTAACATCCCGACGGTCTTGTCGGACAAAATTTCGAGTTTAAGTTCAATTAAACTATGACTAAACACTTAACCATTATCTAAGATAATTTATTAATAGTCAAAATATTTTTCATAAGCTCGTAATATTTTTCAGATAATTATTATCATTTATCGTGAATTTTCAATAATTTAAAACGTATTTATATGAATTAAATATCACATAATTCCTTTATCATTAATATTTATTTAATACTAAATATTAATGAAAATCATAACATAATATTATAATATATTTATAATATATCAAAGTATTTTTAATACCTTAAAATCATATTCATATGATTTTTAAACACTTAAATCCATTATCCGATAATTGCTATTAATATTAAAATATTAATATTTTCATGACAAAATATCAAAATTTATATTTATAACTTCAAATATTTTTATAATACTTAAATCATTTTTATATGATTTTTAAAACATTAATTATATGTTTCCACAATTTATTTAATATATTTACTAAATAAATAATTACCATTAATATTAATTTATTAATGAAATTCACCACAAAATATTAAAAGTCACTAAAAATAACTTAAAATATTTTCTTTTACCATAGTATAATTTTTCATGTATTAAAATTACTTTTAAATAATTTTTTGAATATTATAATTAAATAAATTAAATACCATTATTATTCCAAGATATTAAATATTTATAAAATATATTCAAAATTATTAAAACTCATTTTTTAGAATTTAAAATAATTTTTATGAATTTATTTCGTATTTTTCATAATTCAAAACTATTTATTTCGATTTATTTAATAAAATAATTATTTTCAGAAAATAAAATATCAAAAAAGGGCCCTATAGCGATAGAACCGTCACTATAGGAGTTATTGGCTTTCTTTCTTGAGCACCTTAAACTCATGTCGGAAGTTAAGGTAGAGGTTCAATTTAGGTTTTAATTTTATGTTCTTGTTTTACGGTCTTCAGTAAGGTGTTAAACATGTAGTACTCATGTAATACTACATATTCAAACTTAGTTCATGGCTAAAACACATCACAACAGTGAGATTCAAGCCACACAAAACTTGTCAGACACTGTTCTTTAGTTTCTGGGTTATCCAAAAATTAAAGAACAGTCGAGGTACTTTATTTGAGCCTTTGAATCCATGATGTCCAAGCTTGATTAATGTGTTATAAAGGTTCATACATGTAGTGGAGATGTCAAAGAACAACTACATATCTTGATCTCAGTCCAACAACAACAAAATCACAAGATACAACTCGGTCAAAGGCTGTCAGAAATAAGGTTCTTACGTTTTCTGGAATCTCCAAAAAACAAAAAATCATACCGGATGGTCTACTTTGACCATCCACTACATCTGATCTGCTTGTTGTTTAAAAGATCTAAAGGCACGATTCTAGAGTCCATATTACAGGCTAAAACATGTACAGATCTGGGCCTTAGAAGAACTTTTCAGACGTTGCAAAACCATTTATGGGTTGCCCAGAATTTGACTGGTCATGCCCGATCAACGAGTTTTGACCGATTATTACTCACAATCTGGACATCCAATAGCTACGATTCCAGTTCCAGATTAAATTACGCATGTCAGACTACACACTCAAACCTTAAAACAACAAAAATAATAAATAGGGAAAGATCTATGGGCTCTGACTTTTGCTTGTCAGACAATATTTTCCAACTTTTCTAGATTTCAAAAAAAATGCTATTTTGAGCACTTTGATGTTATGGATCTGGGATCTGACAACCCAGATCACTAAATGACACCCTCTAACAGAACTTTAAACAACAAACAACATCAAACAACATGGATCACATAATTTTGAAATTTTAGGTTTTATACATTTTCTAGCTTTGATCTAGATTCTGACTTTGTGATCTGATCTTGGTAAGTTATGAACTGATCATGGCTTAGCTTCTCTCTCTCTCTCTCTAAATCTCAAAATTCTAGAGAGAGAATGGGTTGGACAAGAGTGAGAAATAAAGTAAGGTTGTTACTTACTTAGGTTTTTAATTTTGTTAGATTCATGTATCTATATGTGCAATGTGGCACTTGTTGGCTGATCTTGGAGGATATATACACATGGGAAATATTTAGTTGGTCACCAACCAAGATTATAGCAAGATTTATACTCCAACCTATTAAAGAATGCAAAAAGGGCAAAATAGACATTTGGCATTAAATGACAAATTGGTCTTTTGGTGCAACCCTTAGCGTTTGACCCTTGGGGTTAAAACCTAAGGTTCCAAAAATCAATTTTCTAGCATTTTTCACATTAGGTTTTTCCAGAATAGAAAATTAATATTTCTAAATTATAATTAGGATTCTATAATTATATTTAAAATTTCCTAATCATAATCCAAACTTGATAATTAGGATTAACATTTCCTAATTAAAATTGCTAATTTAGCAATTAGGGTCATAATTGTACATTAGGGTTTATAACACAAGATTTAGGGTTTAAATAGAAAAATAATCTTTCTAATTTAGAAATTTGTTTTCCTAATTAGATTAGGGTTTCTAATTACTTATAACTTGAAAATTAGGATTAATATTTCCTAATTAACATTAAAATTATTAAATTAACAATTAGGTTTTCCCTAATTATAAATTAGGGTTTCTAATCCAGAAATTAGGGTTTTCCAAATCAATTAGGGTTATCCCTAATTAGGTTATTATTAATAACGTTTAAACTTTATACCAGTATTTGGATTCCCAAATTAGTGTTTCAAATTCCAGAAACTAAATTTAGGGCTTCCAGAACCGATTTTAGGGTGTCTTATAAATCGTAAGAATTTTCTATCTAAACGTTGACGTTCTTAATATAATATTAGGGTTTGCCACTGATATATTTTATCTGGTCAACCCTTGACCATTAACCACATATTGTACACATATAATACCATATACACATAACATAGTCACATATATACCCTTAATCCTGAATAATTCACCACAAAAATTTTAAATTCATAAAATTCCTTACCGAAAATCTCAAATCCATTCACTTATTTTTTGTCTAGGATTATTATTTAACCTTAATTCAATATTTTAAGATTTAATAAATATCCAAATTCTCGAGTTGTCACATTCCCCCATTCTTTTAAAAATTTCGTCCCCGAAATTTACCTTACACCTTATATCTTGCACCATACACCTTTCATACACAGCATCACATCCTACCAAATACATGTCTCACAAGAGTAAAAATTTTGAAATTGTGCTGAGGAGTTATATAGACTATTGTCTGTCGTTTTTGCAAAGGATTTATGGAAGTTCATACGCAAACCGTCATAACTTACTTTTATTATATTGGATAATTAGCCCCGATATGCCCTTTTACTTATTAAGCATCATCGAATCAAACTGCTTTCAAATCCTTTATCATAGGCACAAAAATTTTAGCTCAGTCTTGTCGGATTCCGCACCAAAATAGATTGGTTCTGGAAAAATTTCAAAGAATGCTTAGAATTTCATAAACGTTGGACTAGCCAAATCAAATAGCTTAGACTCATATCAATAATCAACTTCAATAGAATTACGAATGTGTGTAGCCAAACGCCGTTGGCAAATTAAAATTTTAAACTAGTTTGAAAATGACGCCATGATGTCGTACTATATTAACAGTCCGTTTGAGGATGCCGTCATTTAGTGACTTTGTCATAACACATCATACCATAGTGGAACAACGATTTTAGATCAAATTCAATACTAAGTATTCCTGTATTTACAACTCCATCAACTTTTTATCATCTCTGCACCAGGTTACATGGTACATAAGTGATAAATAAAATATATTTGGTATTTCAAATCATTATCATCTAGCTGAAATAAGTAGCGTAAACTATTCTTTAAACCGTTCAAAAATTCATTTCAAATTTGTTTTATCATCTCAACAGGTAACGATTGTGTCGATGGCCCGAAGTCCACGCATACACAATGGTCACCAAGAGCTAAATAAAAAATAAATAAATAAAATAAATTCATTTTCAAAAAGGCACATAGTGCGTATTTAGCTTGATGTCAAAAATTTTGAAATCTAACACAGCTAGGAGATTTGGAAAACCTAATGTCTCCACTAATGATCAATTGCTTAATCAATCTATCTGTTGATATTCTCCTCAATATTCCGTTTACACATAGTTCTACCCAGTTTGTCAAACCACACTAATGAGTTTAAGAACTTTCCACAATCATATGAGTTTAAGAACTTGTTCTAGTTAGACCTTTGGCGTCCATTCGCTGAGGGGTTCATAAAACTTTCATATAATCATGAGTCACGAACGTACCATAAGTATGAGTTTTAAGAACTCGTACTTAACCTGATATTCTCTATCTATAACCTATGTATCTGTTATACACATGAGAAAGGAATCACCCTCTTAACATGCATATAGCAAATTGCGCGACACAAACATTTTAATGATTATCAATGCCAGAACTAAATGGTTTTTACACCAAGTACAAATTCCCCACCCATACAAGGAATCATACAACTCAGCCGCTGACATGAGTCCTCAATTGAAATCCCCACCTAATCTTAACTCCCTTCTCAATGCGAATTTCATTCAACTCGTATTCATAATCATTTCCTGAATTCTTACCCATTCATAGACACACAACAATCTTGCTGTAAACTCTTCAATCTTTTGCCTGATCCTTCTCCATACTATAACCTTATCAGACCACGGGGTGATCTCATCGTATACATTACGATTCATTTCTATGTCTTGATCGTTTTGTTTTACGATCTCATATCTCTGTACTTTTAGTCTTTTAGACTCTATTTATTCACCACTAATGTTCAACTTTATTATCAGAGTTAGGGAACTCTGTATCTTTTATAACCCGCCGAGATTCGTCTTTGAATCTTACCTACACACTAACTCTATTTGAGTTAGTACTTCTCCTAATCACTGCGGTTATTAGTCTCAGGTATTCCTATCTAAGGTTCATAACCTACAACTTTGATACTACCTGAGAGAGCCCCAAATTCGGGTCCTAAATCACCACAGATCTGGTATAATCGTTCTATAACTATTGCAGAAGATATAAACATAAATTGTTTATGCAGTAAACTTTACACACTTTTTCCCAAGGTCGAGTAACCTTAACATAATACACAATTCATAACTTATTTGACTTACAATAACATTAAGATATAGTACTGTTACAAATCTAACAGCACACATATACTAAAGCTGGAACTATCTTTGACCTTTCCTTTTATCCGGCGTATTCGTCTTAATCTGCAATGTTTATCATGATATAGCAATGGTGAGCATAAGTTTGCCCAGCAAGTATAAATTTATTTAAGGATATATCATGATTGAAAGATTTGAACAATAGGCTAGCTAAAGTTCTACAATATGATTGCGAATTAGCAGGAACAAATTTTATGACTGAACAAACATTTAATATGAACAAATATATCTGGACCGAATGTTAATGAAGGTGATCAGCCTTTCATACCTGATGATTACATGGAATACGCACATGGTGCAATTTAATAATTCTTAGACATGGCAATCAGAATTGATTAACCATAAGTATAATTGAATAATACAACTCGAGGTCGAGTTAAGAAAGACTTGCCTGAACTGTTGATTATCGTTACACAATTAATAAGCTTTGTCTGAACCTAATATATAAATAATATCGATATACAAATTAGAATAATATCATCATCACAGTATTTAAAATAACCTAAACACATTATCACATAATCATATCCGTCTATAACACACATAAGACTTAACGTCAAGTCAAACTTTTATAGTCCCGAGTCGAGTTCTAGATATTCGACATCCCATTTGATTCGCATCGGACAAAATTTCGAGTTTATTTTCAATTAAACTATGTCTAAACACTTAACCATTATCTAAGATAATTTATTAACAGCCAAAATATTTTTCATAAGCTCGTAATATTTTTCAGATAATTATTATCATTTATCGTGAATTTTCAATCATTAAAAACGTATTTATATGAATTAAATACCACATAATTCATTTATCATTAATATTTATTTAATACTAAATATTAATGAAAATCATAACATAATATTAAAATATATTTATAATATATCAAAGCATTTTTAATACCTTACAATTATATCATATTTATATAATTTTAAACACTTAAATCCATTATCCGATAATTGCAATTAATATTTTCATGACAAAATATCAAAAGTTATATTTTATAACTTTAAATATTTTTATAAAACTTAAATCATTTTTATATGATTTTTAAAACATTAATTCTATTTTTCCACAATTTATTTAATATATTTACTAAATAAATTAATTACCATTAATATTAATTTATTAATGAAATTCATCACAAAATATTAAAAGTCATTAAAAATAACTTAAAATATTTTCTTTTACCATAATATAATTTTTCATGTATTAAAATCATTTTTAAATAATTTATTTAATATTATAATTAAATAAATTAAATACCATTATTATTCCAAAAATATTAAATATTTATGAAATATATTCAAAATTATTAAAACTCATTTTTAGAATTTAAAATAATTTTTAGGAATTTATTTTCGTATTTTCATAATTAAAACTATTTATTTCAATTTATTTAATAAAATAATTATTTTGAAAATAAAATATTAAAAAGGTCCTATAATGACAGGTAACTGTGGCTATAGGTGTTTTAACGCTTTATTCTTGCTCCGCCTTGAGAAATTCATGTCAGAAGTTAAGGTAGGAGGTTTGACATGTTTTAATTTTATGTTCTTGTTTTTCTAGTCTTGTAATGGTGTTAAACATGAAGTATTCATGTAATACTACATATTCCAACTTAGTTCATGGCTAAAACACATCACAACAGTGAGATTCAAGACACACAAAACTTGTCAGACACTGTTCTTCAGTTTCTGGGTATTCCAGAAATTGAAGAACAGTCGAGGTACCTTATTTGAGCCTTTGAATCCATGATGTCTAAGCTTGATTAATGTGGTATAAAGGTTCATACATGTAGTAGAGATGTCAAAGAACAACTATATATCTTGATCTCAGTCCAACAACAACAGAATCACAAGATACAACTCGGTCAAAGGCTGTCAGAAATAAGGTGCTTACGTTTGCTGGAATTTCCAGAAAATAGAAAATCATACCGGATGGTCTACTTTGACCATCCACTACATCCGATCTTCTTGTTGTTTAAAAGATCTAAAGGCACGGTTCTAGAGTCCATATTACAGGCTAAAATATGTACATAAAAACAACATCAAAGATCTTAAAACCTGACATATCTGGGCCTTAGAAGAACTTGTCAGACGCTGCAAAACCATTTCTGGGTTACCCAGAATTTGACTGGTCATGCCCGGTCAACGGGTTTTGACCGATTATAACTCACAATCTAGACATCCAATAGCTACGATTCTAGTTCCAGATTAAATTGCGCATGTCAGACTACACACTCAAAGCTTAAAACAACAAAAATAATAAATAGGGAAGGATCTTTGGGCTCTGACTTTTGCTTGTCAGACCATATTTTCCAAATTTTCAAGATTTCAAAAAAAAAATGCTATTTCGAGCACTTTGATGTTATGGATCTGGGATCTAACAACCCAGATCACTAAATGACACCCTCTAACATAACCTTAAACATCAAACAACATGGATCACATGATTTTGAAATTTTAGGGTTTATACCTTTTCTAGCTTTGATCTAGATTCTGACTTTGTGATCTGATCTTGGTAAGTTATGAACTGATCATGGCTTAGCTTCTCTCTCTCTCTCTAAATCTTGAAATTCTAGAGAGAGAATGGGTTGGACAAGAGTGATAAATAAAGTAAGGTTGTTACTTACTTAAGTTTTTAATTTTGTTAGATTCATGTATCTATATGTGCAATGTGGCACTTGTTGGCTGATCTTGGAGGATATATACACATGTGCAATATTTAGTTGGTCACCAACCAAGATTATAACAAAATTTATACTCCAACCTATTAAAGAATGCAAAAAGGGCAAAATAGACATTTGGCATTTAATGGCAAATTGGTCATTTGGTGCAGCCCTTAGGGTTTGAACCCTTAGGGTTTGACCCTTGGGGTTAAAACCTAAGGTTCCAAAAATCAATTTTCTAGCATTTTTCAAATTAGGTTTTTCCAAAATAGAAAATTAATATTTCTAGATTATAATTAGGATTCTATAATTTTATTTAAAATTTCCTAATCATAATCCAAACTTGGTAATTAGGATTAATATTTCCTAATTAAAATTGCTAATTTAGCAATTAGGGTCATAATTGTACATTATGGTTTTTAACCCAAGAATTAGGGTTTTAAATAGAAAAATAATCTTTCTAATTTAGAAATTAGTTTTCCTAATTAGATTAGGGTTTTCTAATTACTTATAACTTGAAAATTAGGATTAATATTTCCTAATTAACATTAAAACTATTAAATTAAAAATTAGGTTTTCCCTAATTATAAATTAGAGTTTCTAATCCAGAAATTAGTGTTCTCCAAATGAATTAGGGTTATCCCTAATTAGGTTATTATTAATAACGTTTAAACCTTATACTAACATTTGGATTCCCAAATTAGGGTTTCAAATTCCCAGAACTGAATTTAGGGCTTCTAGAACCCGTTTTAGGGTTTCTTATAAATCGTAAGAATTTTTTATCTGAACGTTGACATTCTTGTCGACGTCGGGATTTTTGGGTGTCCCTTTCTGTTACTTGTTCTTTGGTGTTCTCATTTTAGGTGAGATTTGTTTGAAAAAACAAGTGAGAATGGTCCGACATGTATAATGTCGACGATGGGATTATTAAGAGTCGCCATTGGTTTTTAAATGGTTGTACCAACACAACCGAGAAAAGGTTTACACATTGACCCGATGATGTGACAACGATATCTGGCCGGGATTCGTTTAGGGTCCAGGAGACTTGGTTATGCTTGGGGGAAGGTTTTAGGCACCCCAGGACATCTCGTGTTACCACGGTGACCACCTCTTTTCAAAAACTATTATATGAGTGTGTGTGTGTGTGGGTCAATGTGTTTGTTATATAAAAGTTATACGAGGCCTCGTTAGAACTTATATACGAGGTTTGAATTTATGTAAAATTCAGTTTTAGCAAGATATGGCAATGATGTTTTATAAAAGAGGTTTTTTAAACCCTGATGCTCAATAGGAATTGAGGCCTTTTACACCTCCATTTTTATTAAGTGAGCGGCTGGATTGATTTTATTTGACAGATGCGAGGCATCCATATGAAAAATAATACATCCAAAAATAATGCCGACTTCCTCGTGGGTATGGAAACCATCTGAGGAAATACAGACATTGCAGAATAAATTACAAGCTACTTACAGCTGAAAATGTCCATCACGGGAACCGAATCTAGATCCAATGAGATGAATCTGTGATCACATGATTCCTAGGCGCACAAAATATTGCAATTTGTATAAAAGCAATAAGCAGGTATATATATAAAAGCGGTAAATATATATATATATACAGATAGGATCACCAACCACGAAGCACCTCCATGGGGGATCGAAATATAAATAAAGTTGTAAATAACAACCGCCACCAAGGAAACCAAAGGGACATAATGTAAATAAAGTCAGTAAATGCTATTAACTACCACGTAAGTAAACTCCAAGCAGACTAAATGTAAAGAAAGCTTTAAAAGCGATCAACGCGCCACGAAGGGAACTCAGTGCGAGACAAAATAAATATATATATATATATATATATATATATATATATATATATATATAAGCAATAAACGCACTGGATGTAAAATCGGGCTCATCGAACATAGTTCACCACACATTATATATATATATATATATATATATATATATATATATAAAAGCGAGTAAACGCACTGCATCAAGTTCAGGCTCATGAACAAAGTCCGACACATAGTTGATATATATAAGTATATATATATATATAAAGTTTAATAAATGCATTGCATCAAGTTCAGGCTCATCGAACAAAGTCCGACACACACGGTTGATATATATAAGTATATATATATAAAAAGCGAATAAACGCACTGCATCAAGTTCAGGCTCATTTAACAAAGTCCGCAGTACAGTTAATATATATATATATATATATATATATATTAAAGCGAACGCGCTCATCAAGTTCAAAGGCTCAATCGAGGCATAACTCGATAATGTTAGTCAATATATATAAATATAAATATATATATATATATATATATATATATATATATATATATATACATGATCGAATGAAACCACAGATGAAATCAAGTCCTGCAAAAGAAAGCAACACGACTCTCAGCGTGTAGAAGGGTGTGTGCAAAAGATGAAGAGAAAGACTCTAAAGTGTGTGACAAGGCTTACAGTTGGTCGATAAAAAGGGCTTCTATATCTTTAGAGTGGGTAAACACTTGGGCTTTTGGGTACAAAAGAGGCTATATATGAGCTCACAGTGTGTTTGAAAGTGGGAAAATACAACTGTATGGCGAGTCTTGGGGTTTCCCGAAATTTTTTACTTAAAATAAGCACCCCAAGCCCTATTTATTTATAGCAAAAGGTGCTGCGGTGTACATAACTCACCCGCAGGTGTACCAGAGGCGGGTCGGGTCGGCCGGGGTTACTGCCGGGTCAGGTCGTCTCGGCACGTGCACTCGTGCAATCGTAATATCCACTCAGATTTTGAGAAGTGCAATCCGGGCATCCGTTTGGAGGTATTCAGGACCTATTTCGGACCGCCGTTGTCGAGAGTTATACAATGGCATGGGATTAAAGTTTGTATGAAGTCTTTGAAGATGGGATGATGCCCTCCAGTCTTCAAGCTTCAACTTTCATCCGTTACCTCGCACAATAGTCACTCGGGATTGGTTAGCCTTGTGGGACATTGTTGCATAGAGAAGAGACGTGGCATCATATTGGATGAGATGGCGATGTTTCCCCTCACCGTTATTCTTCACGGATTGGGGCCGATAAGTGAGGCGTTACTCGGACTTCATTTGAGATTGATCATTGATTTATTGGAGGTCCTCATTGTCATCTCTTAGGTGTGCCTGTCTTCCCGATGTTATTCTTTGGGTTGGTACAAAGTGTATCTCGTCAGGAGTCTTGAGATTGAAGTCGATGGCATTGAAACAAGCATTTTTGGTCATCTCAAAACTACATTCCTTGGGGTTATCACCAAGGTTGGTGGCTATTCCATGGTTGGGATGAGACTGGATACCTCGGGGTTATCTCCAAGAGATTAATCGGTCTTCTCGTGTGTGTGTTAAAGTATTGTATCTGCGGGTCTCGGGGTTAAATTCGAGGTTGAAATCAAATTACTCGAGATTACGATCCGGGGTTAATCTTTGAACTTCCCAGTGAGTGTCCGTATGGATTTGGATTGTCTTTCGTGGTTTTCTTAAAGATGAATATGTCCTCCCGCAATATTAGTAATAAAGAGTACGAAAAATTTCGAGTGTCTATAGATGCCCTCTTTATCATACTCATGCATGGCGATGCATGGGTAGGATAAAGAATCCTGTAGACACTTGAAACGCAATAAGATAAACATGGTACTATGGATAGTAACATGATGCAAATGTATGATGCATGTGTACGGGTTGTGGCCCAACATGTGGGGATGATTGTTGGTTCCTCGTTACTTCAATGGGGATTGGAAATCTTGACCGGATCGATGTGTTTGGCCGAATCATTAGGATATTGGTGTTGGAGTTATCACTAAATTCTCGTGTTCTTGATAACGACTTGACATGAAGGGTATCTCTTATATGTAAGAGATCCGTGGGGATAAAGCTTGATCTGCTTTGAGGATGTGTATAACATATTCCATCATCTATCCTCTTGGATAATGTTGACCTCTCTGGTTAGTATCGCCGCGAATATGTCATGATTCATTGGATTTCTTGCCAGCCAATAGCAAATGCCGTCGGGATGCACTCGAGCTTCGTTGTGGGTGAATCAACCAATTTGAAACATCATGTGGGATATACTGTCAAGGTTTGTTGACCTTCGCTGACGTGTGAATCAACGGCTGAAACTCTGTGAGGAGATCGTCAAGGTTGCTTGACCTTCACTGATATGTAGATCAATGGAGCATTACATTGTGACCCCCGCCGGGGATCCGCTAGGGAATATGAGCAGCTAGGTAGTAGAACCTCGAACAGCTCTATAGCTATGACAGGTTTAAACACTATCGACTGAAATGATGTCAAGATTGCTTGACCTTCGTTGATATGTGTGTCAACGGTTGAGCATGTGTTGCTACTCCCGCCGGAGATATACGTTGTAACCCCCATCGGGGACTCACTTTGTAACCCCCGTCGGGGATCCACTGGGGACGCATGAATACGTACACAACTACCGAACGGTTCTTAACGTTTCGATGGGTTTACATGCCATCGGCTGAAATAATGTCAAGGCTGCTTGACCTTCGTTGATAGAGTTGTCAGCGGATGAACGTGTTGTAACCCCTACCGGGGATCTACGTTGTAACCCCCGTCGGGGACTCACGTTGTAACCCCCATCAGGGATCCACGTTGTAACCCCCGTCGGGGAATGTACCCTGATTCGTTGATGAGCTTGTATTTACCTGCACAGACTAGCTTAGCCATTTTGTCATGTACAGTTCACATTGTATATATATCAAACAACATTATATATGATAGGGAAATATATTTTTGGATCACTTCCCTTTTAGATATGCCTTCCTATTTCGTTGATATTTTGTCTGCTGCTTCTGGGCTTGTGATCTTGATGAATTCAGAATTCTTCCTTGGTGGATGGACATTGAGCTGTCTCTGGATAGTTCAGAATGGATCATCGATCTATGTATATCCCTACCATCTTTGGTGTCTTGGGACTTGTTTCTGAATGGAAATGTGGAGAGGAGTGTGGGTTTCCTCTCTGAGATTGACCGCACCACAGATGGTTGCCAGTACTTCTATTTAGGAGAAGCCTAGTTAATTCCACCTCTTATGGTTTAGTGTTGCTCTTCGAGGTATGACCGCAGCTTAGATGGTCGTCGAATCTCCTATTTGGGAGGAGTTCAGGTAATTCCATCCCTTTGGTGCGAAAATAGAATGAAATGTAGTGGATTGAAGAGAATCCAACACCAGATTGACAATGGTTTATGTTTTGATAGGGGTGAGACCGCACCATGAATGGTACGCTTACGTACTACTATTGAAGAGGAGATCAGGTCTGCGTAGTTCAAACCTGGTGTAAGAGGTTCAATGTTTATATGGCTGATATGGTGTAGGAATGTTTTTGGTTGTTTTTGTTTTTGTAAGGAGAAGAGGGTAGAAATGTTTTGTTGTTTTTGTTTTATTACGAGTAGGCCATGTAACATGGTTGCCTACGACTCCTATTGAAGAGGAGATCGAGGTTGGCGTGGTTAAGTTCGCCTCTAGGCGAGAAGAAAAGCGTAATCCCATGTGCAGGTCAGAGTGCGGGGAGGAGAAAGTTTAATCTTAGGTTGAGGATAAACTACAGGTAGGAGAAGTTTGATCCCATGTATGGGTAGCCAAACTGCGAACACAAGAGGTTCAATCCGCGGTGGGATGACCTAAGTTGTATGAGCGCAATGGAGAAAGCCAGGCTGCTGACTTGAAGAGTATGTTTCCCTGAGAGGCAAAGTGTAGCAAGTTGTAGGTGGTAAAGGGTTAAAGAACTAGAATGACTGGTGACCTGATGATGATGCACCAGGGTGTTTGCTGGTTACTTCAGACATAATACCGTTTCACGGTGTTTGAGTTGATGAGTTGTTGAAATTCATCACCGTCCATTTCTTGTAATCTGAGAGCGCCTCCTGTCAATACTTCTTTGACAATAAACGGGCCTTCCCAGTTAGGAGTGAATTTTCCTTTGGTCTGATCTTGGTTGTCAAGGATCTTCTTCAGAACCAAGTCATGTTGTTTAAATTGCCGTAGCCGAACTTTTTTTTTGTAGGATCTGGTAATCCTTTACTGATATAGCTGACCATAAAAGATAGTCGCGGTTCGCCTTTCGTCTCATCGTAGAGACAATTGGTGATACCTATCTTGTACCCATTGGTTTTCATCCATCCGGTGGCGTCGATCAACACTCGAGAGATTCCATCTCAACTTCTATGAGCACCTTGCTTCCATCCCATAGGAGTTAAAGCGTAGGGGTTGCCCCGGTTGAAAGCACGCATTGTGGCTCAGAGGCTAATAGAGTAAGAAAGGCAATGAGAGTTAGAGCCAATCTTTGTGGTTGGTGACATCTTTTGCATAATCTTCTTGATATTTTTCTTAGCCGCTTAATAAAGACCGTTCATCTTCGGATGATAGATGGCAGAGTTAAGATGTTAGATGTGGAATTTCTTTGCATAATTCCTCCATCATTTTGTTGTTGAAGTTTTTGGCATTGTCGACACAATCACCTACGGTTGTCCATATCAACAAGCGACATTGTTTACGATGAAAGCAATGATGACTTCTTTAGTGACCACGGGAAGGAGGCCGCTTTACCCACTTGGTGAAGTAATCGATCATGGTGAAGATAAATCGGTGACCATTCTTGGCTTTAGGCTCGATGGGCCCAATAACGTCCATTCCCCCACATTGAGAAGGGCCAAGGCGAACTCATATTGTGGAGCTCCGTGGAGGGGCGTGTATAGCATTCCCATGAATCGCGGCGCGATAGCATCTTTCGGCGTGGTCGTTGCAATCGACTTTGAGAGACAACCAACGGTAATGTCTCGTCACGAGGACTTTCTTGACAAGGAGGGGCACTTTCATATGGGGCCACAGACTCCGCCATGGATTTCATCCATAAGCCTTTGGGCTTGATCTTTGTCTAGACACCTGAGGAGACCTAGTCCTGTATCTCTTTTATAGAGCGCATCTCCACTCAGGTAGAACTTCATAGCAAGTCGATGGATCCACCTTTTCTCAGTCATGCTCACCTCAGCGGGTGTAGATCCATCTCGCAGATATTCCTTGATATGCTGATACCAAGGAGGTTGGATGGGAGGTAGCTCATTCGATACTTCTCCAACATAATTCCCATAGTCGGGCCTTCAGGCAGGAAATTGTGACGCTTGGCAAGTGTTCCTTGTCTGATATGCGAATCAAGGAGGCCAAAGTTGCTAATGCGTCTGCGAAATCATTCCTATTACGAGGAATGTGTAGAAAGGAGATATCTTCGAACTCCAAAGCCATCTCTAAAACTCCTGGAGTGGTAAAGGCTGACAAATGTAGTTCCTTGGTTTGATAGACTCGATTGGATTGTCCGATTACCAACTCAAGAATCTCAAGAGATGAGTTAACCGCTTGATGCCCATTGAACGGGTAAGTTTTAGCCCCATGAGACAGCCTTCATACTCAGCCGTATTGTTGGTGCTGACAAACTATAATTTGACGGCAATGGGATACTGCTCCCCCGTATCAGATACTAGAATTGCCCCAACTCCAGAACCTTCCATGTTAATAGCTCCATCAAAATACATCCTCCATGATTGATGCATATCGTACTGATGGTGTTGCTATACTGTCATTACTCCTTCATCGGGGAAATATGTTTCCAAGGGTTTGAAATCCTCGAAGGTCAATGGCCGATTGATCTGCGATTCCTTGACCTTTGATGGACTTTTGAGTCACATATACGATGTCAAATTGTTGTAGGATCAAGCGCCATCCGGATGACCAAACAATTCAACATGGGTTTATTGAACACGCATCTTGAGAGGATCCACGCGGGATATGAGATGGGTTGTGTGACCATAGAGGTAATCTTTGTAACCTCATGGAAGCCCATGCTAAAAAGCACAACACGTCTTCTCGATCGAGTGTACTTGTGTTCATTTCTTCTTTGAACCTTTTCTTTGAGGTAATAGATAGCTCGTTCTTGGCCTCTATCGTATTTCTATCCCAGCATAAAGTCCATGGCATTGTCACTTATGGACAGGTACATGAACAGGGGAACATCATCCGTGGGTGGTACCAAGATAGGAGCTTTGACTAGCTATTTTTTGATTGTAAGGAAGGCATTCTGGCACTCATCATTCCATTTCATGGAGAGTTCTTCCTTAATAACTTGAAGATTGGCTCACGGAGTTCTTTGTGAGTTGGGAGATAAATTTGTTGATGAAGTTGATCCTTCCCCAAAATCCTCGTATTTCCTTCTCTATCTGAGGAATGGGCATTTCTGTGATGGCTTGGATTTTGGTAGGATCCAGCTCAATCCCTTTGTGGCTGACTAGAAATCTAAGCAACTTGTCTGACTTGACGCCAAAGGCTCACTTAGCTGGATTCAACTTCAAGTTGTACTTACGCAACTTGTTGAACAACTTTACGAGATGGTACAGATGGTCATCCTCCTTAGGGACTTGACAATGATGTCATCCACGTAGATCTCAATCTCTTTATGCATTAAGTCGTGGAAAAGAGCCATCATAGCTCATTGATAGGTAGCTCCGGCATTGATGAGGCCGAATGACAACCGTCTATAGCAAAAAGTTCCCCAAGGAGTGATGAAAGCAGTCTTCTCACGATCTTCCTCGACAACCATGATCTGGTGGTACCCCGCAAAGCAATCAAAGAAAGGAGTATATGTCAGACACGCAAAGATTATCAATGAGAATGTGGATAAATGGCACGGGAAAGCTATCTTTTAAGCAAGCGTTGTTCAAGTCCAGATAATCCACGCAAACTCGCACCTTCCCTCCAGGTTTAGGCATAGGTACAATGTTGGATATCCACTTAGGATATGTAGACACCATGATGATGCCGGCTTGAAATTGTTTCATAATTTCTTCTTTCACCTTTAAACTCCATTCAGGTTTCAATCGCCTGAGCTTTTGCTTAACTGGCTTAAATCCCTCTTTAATGGGAAGGCGATGAAGGACAATGTCAGTGGATAAACGCACCATGTCTTCATGAGACCATGCAAACACATCCTGGAATTGGGTTAATAGTGTAACCATATCATTCCGTTGGTTTGGGGTAAGGTCTGAACCAATCTGGATTAACTTAGGGCTTTCTAAGGTTCCGAGATTGAAAGAAGTGGTTTGATCAAGGTCGGGTTTGGGTTTGTCTTTGACCCATTCTTAAATTTCTGGAGGCACCTCAATGTCATCTTGGAGATCAATCAAGGCTGAATTCATCTCTACATCAAAGGTACAATCCTTGCGTAGGAGAGGCATCGTGATCATAAATCTGAGCACATCTAAATTCGAGTCTCGAAACAAAATATGCTTTCACTTAGTATATATGAAATGCATTGATCATACACAGTGTTAGCATATCTTCGCAAAATAAACCGCTATCTTCGTATGAGAAAAGTGCTTGATTATGGTAAAAGGTAAAGTGGGTGGATCATTGTGTGATGGAGGGATTGTCATCATCCTCCTTGTCCGAATGATGGCCATTACGTCAGGCAATCATCATCATCTGGGTGTATCTGTTGGTATGTTCATCATGGACGATGATGCGCATGACGCCGACATTATTTGGACAACGTTTTCCTTGATTCTCTGCTCCTTTTCTTCGATTGCGGGATCTGGAATAATGATTTTCTTTTCCTCCATCGGTTTTGGCTTAGGAAATAACATGGCCATGACATTGGCGGGCACCTTTACTAGAGGTTGTGCGGACTCGGAGTTTGAAGGCGAACCCGAACGCCACATGGTTGAAGCTAAAGGAATCTGTTGATGCTTATGAGGATTCCTGTGACTAGAACTGGCAAAATAGCCTAGTCCAGCTGTTCCAACTTGCTTGGTTAATCGAATGGATAATCGGATACTCGCCATCTTTACCCAACCCTTGTCCTGGCTTATGACCCAACGACATCATTTCTTGAGTGGCTGACATCACCTTAGCAGAAATATGGGGCTCGGGCAGTGGTGCTCCAATAGCGTGGTATTGGGTGTTGCTTATTTCCAAAGCATGAAAACTGACTGGTTCTACATCTGCATTAGCATTGATTAACGAAATGTCCACGTGCGGAGGAATCTCTGGTTCAGCGTTGACCGTGACCAGGCTATTGTTGATAATGTACTTCAATTGTTGGTGAAGGGTGGAGGGGATTGCCCCTGCCATGTGGATCCATGGTCGTCCCAAGAGCAGGTTGTATCCCGAATCTATCTTGAGCACGTGGAAGGATACGCAGAATGTATGAGGGCCAATTTCGATTGGCAGCTAAATTACTCAACCGAAGTTACGGCTGGCTCCATCAAAAGCTTTGATGATAGTATGGCTATTCGAATTCGGTTGAGATTGATATTCATCTTCACCAAGGTGGCATGGGCGATATATCAGAGAGGAACCTCCATCTATTAAGACTCGACCACCATATATCAGGACAAGACCGCAATGTGAAACGGTTTGCAATGACCCGATCCACAAGCAGTATGTCATCATCGATGAAGGATATCACATTAGTGTTGAAAATGTGATCAACCATGTGTTGAAATTTTTTACAGATCCACCGATGTCTCAAGATAGGCTTCTTCCAAAACCTTTAACAAGACCTTAGGTGATTCTCGGAAGTTAAGACCAAGTCCAAAATGGATATTTGTAGTGGAGCTTCCTTGAGCTTAAAACCACCGAGGCTTCATTATGACCCAGCGGCACAGGAGGAATTTTTCAATCTTCTCCATGGGTATTTTCCCTTTGATTTGGTGGTGGGGTTCATCACCAGATGGGGAAGATATGATGGATTTTCTTATTCACAACGCAAAGCGGTGGTATATGAGGTGGATCCTTCACCTTCTCCATAATTCCACAGAACCTTCATGCTAAAGCTAACAATAGGATATTGTGCTCGTATGGCAAGTTGATTGGCTCGGAGCTAGCCACTTTCAAAAGGATTGTTTCCTCCTTTGAGCTGAATTATCGGTGTTGTGAGAACAATATTAATCCCTTCAGCTTCAGTGGATATAATTGCTACCACACTTTTCCACTTAGTAGGGCCTGCATTCTCACTTGCACATAACACAGTGTCGTTATCTGCCAAGCGCAGTACACCACTGTCGATTAGATTTTGAATAATGTGGCGGAGTGTCCAGCATTCTTCTGTGCTGTGACCGCAAGACTAGGAGTGGTATTGACATACTCCATCAGAGTTGTATCGTCCCGAACGGGGGTTGATTGGAGGTAGAAGGGAACTGATCCTTCCTTCATTGATTAACATGTGAAGGATTTCCTCCATGGGTTGGCCCAAATAGGTGAATTCCCGTTTGTGTGCGAAATCCCTACGGGCTTTGGCATTTGCTCTTTTCATCACTTTGTCTTCCAAACATTTCATTTTACGAAAGGACGAGGGAATATTCATGACAATTGGTAGGGAGGCGGCATGCTCTGGTGATTAATTGCCGAGTCACTTGATCTTCGATAAGTCACCGATTCGCCAATTGTTCAATTTGTTTGTAGAGAGCTTTCCTCTTTCGTTCTATTGTGAACTGGAACTTAGCATAATCCCATTTTTCATCACCGTCTTTAATGGTCTGGGGGGAATCACAGCTGAAGATGGAACTCATCCCACCGCCTCCAATTAATCATGTTGACCTCTTCTTCTTTGTGTTGAGGAAGAGGGTTGTCTTTCATCACGTGAGGCGATCGGGTTTGGTGACAACGATCTCTCCATTATCTATTAGGTCCCGGATCTTGTGTTTCAAGGCCCAACAAACTCGAGTATCATGTCCAGTGCCCCAGACATGATAAGAATATTTCTATGACATTGAAACCCGTAGTCCATTAGGGTTGTTTGGTGGAAGAAGATCGTAATTTTCTTACTTGTTGTGGAAGATTAAGAATATTTTCGAGGTATCCCCTAAGGGTGTAAACACTTTCGATGGCATTTGACTTCTCCACCTTTTAGTCTTTGGAGGGTTTGCAGATTGTCTTTGGAAAGGGAGTGTAGTTTCTCCTTTGAATGGGCATACTTTGATTGCCTTTTTTGTCCTGTGTAGTCGTCGGAAATATCTTCCTCTTTCTTTTATGGACCCTCGAAGGTTGTTCCCATAATTTCCAGATTGGATGTGATCGAATAGCACTTTGAAAGTGCGACTAGGTCTTGAATCTTTCGACTTCAACCCCATTTCACCTATCTCCCCATGTTTAACCATTTCACAAAATGGTTTGCCGATCTTAAGCTAAAACTCTCATCATAGAAGGGAGCTTCTTGTATGTCTATGAATTTCATGACCATTTCTAATTACGACATGGCGGGACTAACTTAGGCAACCAGACGTCTCCACCTTTGAGTATACTCTCCGAAGACTCGTTAGATTGCTTTCTTGATCTTGTAATCCGATCTGGGTCAGGAGCCATTTGAGTTTGAAAAGCTGTATTGAGTGAGGAAGGCATGTGCTAGCTCTTCCCGTTGTGGATTTTGAGTTATCTAATCTTGTGTACCCTGAGCAGGCTTCTCAATTAGACTCTTTTGGAACAATTGCATTACGAGTTTTTCATCCTCTGCATAGGATCCGGTTCTCCAATAAAGACTTTTAAATGTGTATAAGGATCCCTAACCGTCATATTTTTCAAAGTCGGGGAGTTTTAAATTTTTACGGATAGTGAACACCGAGGAAAAATACATAGATCAGCATATGAAACACTCCCGTGTATTCTAATTCCTTTGATAGCGCGAAGGGTCTCTTCCATTTGGAGGACTTTCTTTTTGATGTCACCATTGTCTGGATCTCCAGTGGAATGGGCAACATCCTGCGTTTTTTAGTCGTATCCAACTGTGGCTCTGGTATGGTAATGACCGGAATTCCTCCTTGTGTGGAGGCTCGGTATATCTGGTATTTTTACGACCTTCTGTGTGGTGGTGTAATTCTTTTAATAGAAAAGCCAAATCTATAATCTGTTTGCTTAACCCATCAAATTCTTTGCGAGTACCTGGATTAAGTTTAGTCTGGTCGAATGATGACATGATTGACTGTATGCATATTGCCTTTTTAGACTTTGACCGGGTAGTAGGTCCGATTGATTCCCTGCGAAAGATGGCATAGTTTAATCCTTAGGAAGGTGTATAATGACATGCTATGTGATGTGTCCATTTTAGAATTTTATCTGCAAAAGCGGGTGTCATTTGTTTGTAGCATGTATGTGGACATATTGCTTCATATTTCTCATTACATGGAGATAGATATGGAATGAAATTACAAGTAATTGTGTTTACAAGTAATTGAAATGAGAGCATGAAGAGACTTTCCTTTGTTTTGGGTTTATCAGAGGCTGACCTATCTTAGGTTACTCTCGCGGCTTTTTGGCATGAAGGTTCCCAAATCATCGTAATCTACTAGATGAGAAGTTAATCCGGTCTTTCAACTGGAGCGAATTTGGGTGGTGCCTTTCCTGAGCCTCGGAGAATTAGTCTTCTCACGAGTCCAGTAATCAAACACCGACGGGATAGCCTCCTAGTGGAGGGACCACACAACATACATTCACATACATCGCGTCTCACCGTATGAAATGATGACATGTCTGGCTAACTAATATCATAAGCGAGTTTATAGTGCGAAGCACTAACATCACACGCAGATATGATGCGAAGCACTAAGCTCAAACAAGACATGCATTCGTGCACATTCATCCGATGTAAATGAAACATCACACACAAGCATATATTCGGTTTTGAAAAGATTGTAGTAGCGGCTTAAGTCCTCTTCTTTGGAGTCCCCAATGAGTGCGCCTTTGTCGTATCGTCTGGATTTTGGGTGTCCTTTCCGATTACTTGTTCTTTGGTGTTCTCATTTTAGGTGAGATTTGTTTGAAAAAACAAGTGAAAAGGTCCCAACATGTATAATGTCGACGATGGGGCTGATTAAGAGTCGCCTTGGTTTTTTAAATGGTTGTACCAACACTGGCGAGAAAAGGTTTTCATATTGACCCGGTGATGTGACAGCGATAGCACGAATTGCAAAACCGAGATTCGTTTAGGGTGCAGGGGACTTTGTTATGCGGGGGAAGGTGTTAGGCACCCAGACATCCAAATGTTACCACGGTGACCGCATCTTTTCAAGAAACTATTATATGAGTGTGTGTGTGTGTGTGGGTCAATGTGTTGTTATATGAAAGTTATGCGAGGCCTCGTTCAAACCTATATACAGGGTTTGAATTTATGTAAAAATTCATTTTTAAAGAAGATATGGCAATGATGTTTTATAAAGAGGTTTTTAAACCACGATGCTCAATAGGAATTGAGACCTTTTACACCTCCATTTTTATTAAGTGGTAATTTGGATTGATTTTATTTGATTTGGATCTTCTGAGGCATCCGTATGAAAAATAATACATCCAAAAATAATGCCGACTTTCTCGTGGTATGGAAACCATCGAGAAATGAGACATCGCAGAATAAATTACAAGCTACTTAACAGTGAAAATGTCCATCACGAGGGAACCGAATCTAGATCAATGAGATGAATCTGTGATCACATGATTCCTGGTATGAGATAATATTGCAATTTGTATAAAAGCAATTAGCGGTATATATATAAAAGCGGTAATATATATATCGGACATGATCACCAACCACGAAGCACCTCCATGGGGGATCGAGAAATGTAAATAAAGTTGTGCATCTGATTCAACCGCCACGAAGGAAACTCCGGTGAGACGGAATGTAAATAAAGCTATAAATCGCGCCAACTACCACGAAGTAAACTCCTGTAGGACTAAATGTAAAGAAAGTTGTAAAAGCGATCAATCGCCACGAAGGAACTCGAAGGCGAGGACAATATATATATATATATATATATATATATATATATATATATATATATATATATATATATATATATATAATAAACGCACTGTATGTAAAATCCGGGCTCATGAACATAGTTTGACCACGATTCAATATATATATATATATATATATATATATATATAAAAGCGAGTAAATGCACCAGGGCAAGAAGTCTAGGCTCATCGAAACAAAGTCCGACACACGATTGATATATATAAGTATATATATATATATATATATATATATATATATATATATATATATATATATATATAAATGAATAAACGCACTGCATGAAAGTCTCAGGCTCATCGAACAAAAGTCAGACACATAGTTGATATATATAATATATATATATATATATATATATATATATATATATATATATATATATATATATAAAAGCGAATAAAGCACTTGAGGCCAGGAAATTCAGGCTCATCGAACAAAGTCAAACAGACATGATTAATATATATAAGTATATATATATTAAAGCAGTAAATGCTCCAGACCGAAGTCTAGGCTCAATCGAGGCATAAATCGATAATGTTAGTCAATATATATATAATATATATATACATACTGGAATGAAACCACGGACAGAAGTCCGGGCAAAAGCAAGCAACACGACTCTCAACGTGTAAAAGGGTGTGTGCAAATATGAAGAGAAAGACTCTAAAGTGTGTGAGAAGGCTTACAATGTGGTGATAAAAAGGATTCTATATCTTTAGAGTGGGTAAACACTTTGTGCTTTTGTGGGTACAAAAGAGGCTATATATGAGCTCACAGGTGTTTGAAAGTGGGAAAATACCTTTGTATGGCGTAGTCTGAGAGCAAATTGTGCAGGGTTTCCCGTATTTTTCTCTTAAAATCAGCACCCCAAGCCTCTTATTTATAGGCAAAAGGTCATGAGGTGTACTGCTGACTCGGCCGAACAGTGTACCGAGGCGGGTCGGGTCGTCTGAAATCGTGCCCTCGAGCAATCGTAATGTCAACTTCGGATTTTGAGAAGTGCAATCCGGGCATCTGTTTTGAGGTATTCAGGACCTATCCCGGACCGCCGTTAGCCGAGAGTTATACGATGTACGGGATTAAAGTTTATCTGAAGTCTTTGAAGATGGGACGATGCCTCCGGTCTTCAAGCTTCAACTTTCATCCGTTACCCCGCACAATAGTCACTCAGGATTGGTTAGCCTTGTGGGACATTGTTGCTTAGAGACGAGACGTGGCATCGTGTTGGATGAGATGGCGATGTTGCCCCTCACCGATTGTTCTTCATCCGGATTAAGTAGATAAGCGAGACGTTGATCGGACTTATTTGAGACCACTTGCATTTGTTGGAGGTCCTCATTGTCATCTTTGAGGTGTGCCTGTCTTCCCGATGTTATTGTCGGGTTGGTGCAGTGTATCTCGTTGTGAGTGCCGAGATTGAAGCTGATGGCATTTGAAACAAGCATTTCCGAGGTCATCTCCGAAACTGTATTCCTTGGGGTTATCACCAAGGTTGGTGGCTATTTCCATGGTTGGGGCCGAGGACGGATACCGGGGTTATCTCAAGAGATTAATCGGTCTTCTCCGGTGTGTGTTCTGGTATTGTATCTGCAGGTCTCGATGTTAAATCCGAGGTTGAAACCGTTACTCCCAGATTGCGATCCGGGGTTAATACTGAACTTCCGGTAGTGTCCGGTATGGATTTGGATTGTCTTTCAGGGTGCTCTCTTAAAAGACGAATCTATCCTCCTGCAATGTTAGTAACAGTAGTACAGAAAATTTTGAGTGTCTACAGTTCTTAATATAATATTAGGGTTTGCCACTGATATATATTATCTGGTCAACCCTTGACCCTTAACCATATACTGTACACATATAATATCATATACACAGAACATATTCACATATATACCCTTAATCCTGAATAATTCACAACAGAAATTTTAAATTCATAAAATTCCTTCTCGAAAATCTCAAATCCATTCACTTATTTTCAGTCTAGGATTATTATTTAACCTTAATTCAATATTTTAAGATTTAATAAATATCCAAATTCTCGAATTGTCACATTCACCCCTTCTTCTAAAAATTTCATCCTCAAAAATTATCTTACACCTTATACCTTGCACCATACACCTTTCATACAAAGCATCACATGCTACCCAATACACCTCTTTCAAGAGTAAAAATTTTGAAATTGTGTTGAGGAGTTATATAAACTATTGTCTGTCTTTTTCGCAAAGGTTTTATAGAAGTTCATCCGCAAACTGTCATAACTTACGGACATAGTGGGTAATTAGCCCGATATGCCATGTAATTATTAAGTACTGCTGGTCGAATCTGTTTCTTGTCACTTCCATAGGCACAAAAATTTTACCTCAGTCTTATCGGATTCCGCACCAAAATAATTTGGTTCGGGAAAACTTTCAAAGAACGCTTAGAATTTTCATAAACGTTGGTCTAGCCGAATCAAATAGCTTAGACTCATATCAATAGTCAACTTCAATCGAATTACGAATGTGTGTAGCCAAATGTCGTTGGCAAATTAAAATTTTAAAATAGTTTTAAAATGACGCAATGATGTCGTACTGTATTAACAGTCCGTTTGAGGATGCCGTCATCTAGTGACTTTGTCATAACACATCATACCATAGTGGAACAACAATTTTAGATCAAATTCAACACTAAGTATTCTTGTATTTACAACTCCATCAACTTTTTATCATCTCTGCACCATGTTACATGGTACATAAGTGATAAATAAATTATATTTTGGTATTTCAAATCATTATCGTCTAGCTGAAATAAGTAGCGTAGACTATTCTTTAAACCGTTCAAAAATTCATTTCAAATTTATTTTATCATCTCAACAGGTAATGATTGTGTCGGTGGCCCAAAGTCCAGGCATACATAATGGTCACCAAGAGCTGAATAAAAAATAAATAAATAAAATAAATTCATTTCAAAAAAGGCACATAGTGCGTATTTAGCTTGATGTCAAAATTTTTGAAATCTAACACGGCTAGGAGATTTGGAAAACCTAATATCTCCACTAATGATCAATTACTTAATCAATCTATATGTTCCTATTCTCCTTAATATTCCGTTTACACATAGTTCTACCCAGTTCGTCAAACCACACTCATGAGTTCAGGAACTTTCCACAATCATATGAGTTTAAGAACTTGTCCTAGTCAAACCTTTGGCGTCCATTCGCTGAGGGGTTCATAAACATTTCATATAATCATGAGTCACGAACGTACCATAAGTATGAGTTTGAAGAACTCGTACTTAACCTGATATTCTCTATCTATAACCTATCTATCTATTATACACATGAGAAAGGAATCACCCTCTTAACATGCATATAGCAAATAGCGCGACACAAACATTTCATTGATTATCAATGCCAGAACTAAGTGGTTTTTTACACCAAGTACAAATTCCCCGCCCATACAAGGAATCATACAACTCAGCAGCTGACATGAGTCATCAATTGAAATTCCCACCTAATCTTAACTCCCTTCTCAATGCGAATTTCATTCACCTCGTATTCATAATCTTTTCCTAAATTCTTACCCATTTATAGACACACAACAATATTGTTGTAAACTTTTCAATCTTTCGCATGATCCTTCTCCATACTATAACCTTATCTGACCACGGGGTGATCTCATCGTATACATTACGATTCATTTCTATGTCTTGATCGTTTTGTTTTACGTTCTCCTATCTCTGTACTTTTAGTCTTTTAGACTCTATCTATTCACCACTACTGTTCAACTTTATTATCAGAGTTAGGGAACTCTATATCTTTTATAACCCGCCGAGATTCGTCTTTAAATCTTACCGACACACTAATTCTATTTGAGTTAGTACTTATCCTAATTACTACGGTTATTAGTCTCAGGTATTCCTACCTAAGGTTCATAACCTACAACTTTGATACAAACTGTGAGAGCCCCAAATTCGGGTCCCAAATCACCACGGATCTGGTACAATCATTCTATAACTATTGCGGAAGATATAAACATAAATTGTTCATACAGTAAACTTTACACACTTTTCCCCAAGGTCGATTAACCTTAACTTAATACATAATTCATAACTTATTTGACTTACAATAACATTAAGATACAATACTATTACAAATCTAGCGCTTTTGCATTATACTAAAAATTTGGGCTCAATCTTTGACCTTTCATTGTATCTGACGTATTCGTCTTAATCTGCAATGTTTATCATGATATAGCAAGTGTGAGCATATGTTTGCCCAGCAAGTATAAATTTATTTAAGGATATATCATGATTGAAAGATTTGAACAATAGGCTGGCTAAAGTTCTACAATATGATTGCGAACTAGCAGGAACAAATTTTATGACTGAACAAGCATTTAACATGAACAAATATATCTGGACCGAAGGGTAATGAAGGTGATCAGCCTTTCATACCTGATGAATACATGTCATACGCACAGGGTGCAATTTAATAATTCTTAGACATGGCAATCAGAATTGATTAACCATAAGTATAATTAAATATTACAACTCGAGGTATAGTTAAGAAAGACTTGTATGAACCGTTGATTATCCTTACGCAATTAATAAGCTTTGTCCGAACCTAATATATAAATAATATCGATATACAAATTAGAATAATATCATCACAGTATTTAAAATAACCTAAACACATTATCACATAATCATATCCATCTATAACACACATAAGACTTAACCTCAAGTCAAACTTTTACAGTCTGAGTCGAGTTCGGTATTATTCTGACATCTCAACGGTCTTGTCGGACAAAATTTTGAGTTTAAGTTCAATTAAACTCTTTCTAAACATTAAACATTATCTAAGATAATTTATTAACAGTCAAAATATTTTTCATAAGCTCGTAATATTTTTCAGATAATTATTATCATTTATTGTGAATTTTCAATCATTAAAAACGTATTTATATGAATAAAATGTCATATAATTCATTTATCATTAATATTTATTTAATACTAAATATTAATAAAAATCATAACATAATATTAGAATATATTTATAATATATCAAAGTATTTTAATACATTAAAATATTATTTATATGATTTTAAACACTTAAATCCATTATTCAATAATTGCTATTAATATTAAAATATTAATATTTTCATGACAAAATATCAAAAGTTATATTTTATAACTTCAAATATTTTTATAATACTTAAATCATTTTATATGATTTTTAAAACATTAATTCTATTTTTCCATAATTTATTTAATATATTTACTAAATAAATTAATTACCATTAATATTAATTTATAAATGAAATTCATCACAAAATATTAAAAGTCACTAAAAATAATTAAAATATTTTCTTTTACCATAATATATTTTTTCATGATTTTACATGTATTAAAATTATTTTTAAATAATTTATTTAATATTATAATTAAATAAATTAAATAGCATTATTATTCCAAAAATATTAAATATTTATGAAATATATTCAAAATTATTAAAAACTCATTTTTAGAATTTATAATAATTTTTAGGAATTTATTTCGTATTTTTCATAATTAAAAACTATTTATTTTGATTTATTTAATAAAATAATTATTTTCAGAAAATAAAATATCAAAAAAAGGGCCCTATAACGACATAACCGTCGATATAGGTGTTCTTGGCCTGTTCTTGAGCCTGCCTAGAAACTCATGTCAAAAGTTAAAGTAGGAGGTTTGACCGGTTTTAATTTTATGTTCTTGTTACTTTCTGGTCTTGTAATGGTGTTAAACATGCAGTACTCATGTAATACTACATATTCCAACTTAGTTCATGGCTAAAACACACCACAACAGTGAGATTCAAGCCACACAAAACTTCTCAGACATTGTTCTTCAGTTTCTGGGTTTTCCAGAAATTGAAGAACAGTCGAGGTACCTTATTTGAGCCTTTGAATCCATGATGTCCAAGCTTGATTAATGTGTTATAAAGGTTCATACATGTAGTAGAGATGTCAAAGAACAACTACATATCTTGATCTCAGTCCAACAACAACAGAATACCAAGATACAACTCGGTTAAAGGCTGTAAGAAATAAGGTGCTTACGTTTTCTGGAATTTCCAGAAAACAGAAAATCATACCGGATGGTCTACGTTGACCATCCACTACATCCGATCTGCTTGTTGTTTAAAAGATCTAAAGGCATGGTTCTAGAGTCCATATTACAGGCTAAAACATGTACATTCAAACAACATCAAAGATCTTAAAACCTGAGAGATCTGGGCCTTATAAGAACTTGTCGAATGACAGAAAACCATTTTCAGGTTACCCGAATTTGATTTGATCATGCCCGATCAACGGGTTTTTACCGATTATTACTCACAATCTGGACATCCAATAGCTACGATTCAAGTTCCAGATTAAATTACGCATGTCAGACTACACACTAGAAGCTTAAAACAACAAAAATAATAAATAGGGAAATATCTATGGGCTCTGACTTTTGCTTGTCAGACAATATTTTCCAACTTTTCCAGATTTCAAAAAAATGCTATTTTGAGCACTTTGATGTTATCGATCTGGGATTAACAACCCAGGTCACTAAATGATACACTCTAACAGAACTTTAAACAACAAACAACATCAAACAACATGGATCACATGATTTTGAAATTTTAGGGTTTATACCTTTTCTAGCTTTGATCTAGATTCTGACTTTGTGATCTGATCTTGGTAAGTTATGAACTGATCATGGCTTAACTTCTCTCCCTCTCTCTCTAAATCTCAAAATTCTAGAGAGACAATGGGTTGGACAAGAGTGAGAAATAAAGTAAAGTTGTTACTTACTTTAAGTTTTTAATTTTGTTAGATTCATGTATCTATATGTGCAATGTGGCACTTGTTGGATGATCTTAGAGGATATATACACATGAGCAATATTTAGTTGTTCACCAACTAAGATTATAGCAAGATTTATACTCCAACATATTAAAGAATGCAAAAAGGGCAAAATAGACATTTGGCATTTAATGGCAAATTGGTCATTTGGTGCAACCCTTAGGGTTAAAACCTAAGGTTCCAAAAATCAACTTTCTAGCATTTTTCAAATTAGGTTTTTTCAAAATAGAAAATTAATATTTCTAAATTATAATTAGGATTCTATAATTATATTTAAAATTTCCAAATCATAATCCAAACTTGGTAATTAGGATTAATATTTCCTAATAAAAATTGCTAATTTAGCAATTAGGGTCATAATTGTACATTAGGGTTTATAAACCAAGAATTAGGGTTTTAAATAGAAAAATAATTTTTCTAATTTACAAATTAGTTTTCCTAATTAGATTAGGGTTTTCTAATTACTTATAACTTGAAAATTAGGATTAATATTTCCTAATTAACATTAAAACTATTAAATTAACAATTAGGTTTTCTCTAATTATAAATTAGGGTTTCTAATCCAGAAATTAGGGTTATCCCTAATTATGTTATTATTAATAACGTTTAAACCTTATACTAGCATTTGGATTCCCAAATTAGGGTTTCAAATTCCCGGAACTAAATTTAAGGCTTCCAGAACCGATTTTAGGGTTTCTTATAAATCGTAAGAATTTTCTATCTGAACGTTGACGTTCTTAATATAGTATTAGGGTTTGCTACTGATATTGTAACGACCCCAAAATCCATACAATTTAAATCTCCACTTCGGTCGTTAACCATACATTAAATCTTTAATTTTACATCATTATTAGATATTAAAAACACTAAAATTGCGGAATATTTAAAATGTATATACATTTTCTTCTTTCTTGCCTTGAATCTCAACCTTTACATTACATCTCTTTGATTCAATCTTATATCATGAATCATTACAACAAAATGACTATACAAAGTCTTACATCATAACTAGATATCCATATACATTGGATAGCTCAACTTATAATTCAACAACATGTTACGTTCAAAATATAAAATACATTTCTCATAAACCATAAGTAATCTTCGTGAATATAGATCTCTATAACTTACTTAACACATATCTTTATCTTAAAATCTTGACCTGCAAAAGTGGTTATTTGCAAGAGAGAGCTCGATAGCCCAGCAAAATCTAACAGTTTTCATGCATCACATAGCACATAATAAGAAGCTCGATATACATCTCATAATAATTAAAGTAACATGGCATACATGCTTTAATTCACATAGAAAATATAAAGATTGAGTTACTTACTCAATCATCATTATTTAACCAAAATAATCTAGTCATAAATTGACTTTAACACTTCATGATTACAACTTGTATAACATATCATGCAATTTAAAACAGTTCATCAAGTCCACGTAGAAAATAGGAACCGAAAGACTTGCCTTGATCGTTGTTTACCAATAATGAGTTTAACGACTTACGATTATCTCGTACTTCACGTGCCCTACACAATTATATAATCATACACATCAACTATTAGTCACATAACAACACATAGTAATTGTAATATAAACTCTACTCCACATCTTATAATCTTTCCTATTAATTAGCAAACAATGTTCAATTAGATTGTGTTAACTTTCAACTTATATCTCACTGTATTTCATATTCAAAGTTCATTCAAGTGCTGAAGTCTTGCTAGGACTACTTATTGGTTTTATATTAAGTCCATTCCATATCTTATAATATTCATTTCAATTGAATTGAAACACTTTTTAAGTTCATTAACACTTGACACGGCGTTTCGACGTTCATTCGTCACACGCCCGATTCGACTCTCTTGTGTGTGCTTAGTATGCTTATACAACTTATCTAATACATCATTTATTAATGCTCAGCATCATTATATTTACTAATATTCATGTTTTATAACTTAGAATAACATCTTTTATCGTCAGAAGCACTACACATGCATATGTGCATGCCCGACGCCCTCCGATTGCCCCCAAAAACACAACAGTCCTAAAGATGACCATTGTGACTACTGTTACAGACCTCAAATTAAAAAACTTAAAACAGTAAGGTTGTAGGTCTATTCGTCCTCGTTCCGGATCATCTTGAATCACCTCAATCAGAGTTCGTATGAAAACGTTATGGCCATTTTACTATAGGAGGTCAAAACTCTCCGACCCAGACTTATGTTCCAGCGCCGCGGTGTGAGAACTAGGCTAAGCTAAAAGTGAAATTTGATGCTGAGGAAATTGGTGTTGGGGCATGAATTTGGTCTTTGGGGCTCCATTTTTTTACATTGGGGTGCCAAAACTAATAGAGCAAAACACGAAGACAATTTTTTGTTTGTTTAAGAAATTATAGCACCTAATTACATACATATAACTGATGTAATTTACACATAACCTCACCAAGCATACATATATTAACTTAAAACAACAAATTTAGAAAGACTAAATCCGTAAAAACAATGTTTTAAAATTAAAACTCCATGTTTGACATTTGTTAAACACAGTGTATATTGTAAATCCTACTAACCACCAATTTGATTACTTTTAAACTACAATTCTCTGTAGTTCATATCCAATTAACATAGGTTAAATTTCACAATTTCATAAATAACATACAATCACATCTTAATTTTGTTATCCTATAAAACATGTTCATGTACATGTAATCACTGTAAAACCATTTTTCTTATTTTTGAACGTATTATATAACTATATGATATATATATATATATGCTAGTTATTACCAAAACATATGGTTTCATCATCAATTAGTAAAACATATGGATTATAGACAATTTTTGTAAACATATTATACCTCAGTGAGTGAATTTCAAAAACACAGAGACTAAGGAATTATACCATAAAAGATATATGTTAAGATTATAAAACATACCTTTTGTTGCTTTGAAATTACTTGCTAACCACTAAGAAACGTTTTGGAATTACAGAATCCTTTCTCTCAATTTTCTCTGATACTTCTCTCTCAAACTCTCTGTAATTCTCCTTCTCAGAAAACTTTTATTTTTCTTCTTAGGCTTAAGCCAAATGCATTATACGTAAACTAAAACTAACCTAAACGCACATCTTATTCAAACGTTTAAAACCGACACTACTAATGGCCTTATTAATTCAGTTGTTACCACAATTATTATATATTATTTATATTTAATTTATATTATTAATAAATCAAATTTAAAAATCCAAAAGCCATAAGGCTCCGTTTGACAAAATTCTTTAAAATTAAAGACTTAATATATTTAAGCCTTGCTTGGCAAACTAAATTAAAATTACTTTAATTTATTTTAATAACTCCTTATAATATAGTTATTTGTCACACTTATTTTAATTAAGTTTTCATACTTAATCTAATTAATACCAATAACAATTTATCAATTAAATCATTAAATCACAAAACTCAATACAAATAATTATCCAACAAAAATGAAATATCAATATAATAATTCATTTAATCAATATAAACTCTCTAATTTAATTATTAAATTAAACTAGAACATTATCCCATAATTATTAATTTCTTTAACTCATTAATTATTTATTTATTAAATAATTAATTAATCAAATCAAATCAAACAAACATTTATTCACGATAAATACATCCATTAAATATTTATATAATTCAATAAATATTTAAATATTATAATTAAAAATTTTGGATTGTTACAGATATATATTATTTTGTCAACCCTTGACCCTTAACCACATACTGTACACATAACATATCCACGTATATACCCTTAATCCTGAATAATTCACCACAAAAATTTTAAATTCATAAAATTCCTTCTCGGAAATCTCAAATCCATTCATTTATTTTCTGTCTAGGATTATTATTTAACCTTAATTCAATATTTTAAGATTTAATAAATATCCAAATTCTCGGGTTGTCACAATCACAGTGAATAGGTATGGATTTGAATTCAAACCCATAATCTGCTAGCTGATTTTTTATCCATAAAATGAAAGGACAACTTTGTTTGCCCGTAATGAATGTATTCAAACTGCGGTTGAAGTAGATGTTGAGTTTTGCTTCTTGCTAAACCAGGACACAAGTCTATTTCCTAGTAATTGACAGGTGTCACTGGTACTCTTTCTATCTATTTTGCAGCCTGTAAAATCAGCATCTGTGTATCCTGTTAGTTCAAATGAAGACTCCTTGGGGTACCAAAGCCCCAAGTGAGGTGTACCCTTGAGATACCTGAAAATCCTCTTTACAGCAGTTAAATGTGATTCTTTAGGATTAGCTTGAAATCTAGCACATATGTATGTTGTAAACATTATGTCTGGTCTACTGGTAGTTAGATATAGAAGAGAGCCTATCATACCTCTGTATTGAGTTATATCAATACTTTTACCTTTTTCATCTTTGTCAAGCTTGGTTGTAGGAGCAATTGGGGTTTTCATGGGAGAGGCTGATTCCATGCCATACTTCTTAAGTAAATATTTAATGTACTTGGCTTGGTTTATGAAGATTCTTTCATCAGTTGGCTTTACTTGCAGTCCAAGGAAGAAATTCAGCTCACCCATCATGCTCATTTCAAACTTGCTCTGCATAAGCTTGGAGAATCTCTTGCATAATTTTTCATCAGCAGAACCAAAAATAATATCATCAACATATATTTGAACCAATAAGACTTTGTCTTTATGCTTTCTAAGGAATAATGTGGTATCTACTCTACCTCTAGTGAACCCATTTTCAATAAGAAAGTTAGTTAGTGTTTCATACCATGCTCTAGGTGCTTGCTTGAGACCATATAAGGCTTTGTCTAATCTATAAACATAATTGGAAAGAGATGGATTGATGAAACCTGGAGGTTGCTCTACATAGACTTCTTCTTGAAGTTCACTATTCAGGAATGCACTTTTGACATCCATCTGAAAGACCTTGAATTTTATGTGATCAGCAAAGGCAAGGAATATTCCGATGGCTTCTAGTCTGGCAACAGGTGCAAATGTCTCATCATAGTCAATGCCTTCTTCCTGAGAGTAACCCTTGGCCACTAGTCTTGCCTTATTCTTGGTTATCACTCCATCTTCATCCATCTTGTTTCTGAAGACCCACTTGGTTCCAATGACAGGATGACTTTTTGGTCTTGGTACCAATCTCCATACTTTGCTTCTTTCAAATTGGTTAAGTTCTTCCTGCATGGCTTCTATCCAGATGGAGTCTTCCATAGTATCTTCTATCTTCTTAGGTTACATTTGTGATAGGAAGCTTAGATAGAAACATTCATTTTGGGTTGTAGCTCTTGTTTTGACTCTTGCACTCTGATCTCCAATGATTAAGTCTTGAGTGTGATCTCTTGCCCGTCTGTTTCCTGTTGGAACATCTATCCGGATGCATTCTTGTCTGAGATCTTCAAGATCAATTTCTGATTCTTGATGTGGGGGTTCGTTGTCTTGTGTAGGCCTCTCTACGATCTCATTTCCTTGCTCAACGATTTCATTATCTGGAACTATGATCATAGTGTTGAGCTCAATAACCTCATTCGTAGTGTCTGAATTGCCGATCGTAGTGTCTTGAGGCATTGTTTTGTCTAAGTCTGTCTCATCAAAGATGATGTGAATCGAGACTTCAACACCTAGTGTCTTCTTGTTGAACACTCTGTAGGCCTTACTGTCTGTGGCATACCCAAGAAAGATTCCTTCGTCTGACTTGGGTTGGAACTTCGTCAAATACTACTTTCCATTGTTGAGAATGTATCATGTACAGCCAAATACATGAAAGTAGCTGACACTTGGCTTTCTTCCTTTCCACAGTTCATAGGGAGTCTTCTTAATCGTAGAGTGTATGAGTGATCTGTTTTGAGTATAGCATGCAGTGTTGTTGACTTACGCCCGAAGTATTGAGCAAATGGGAAATTCTTTGCTAGTAGATTTCTTCCAGCCTATATCAGCGTCTTGTTCTTTCTCTCAGCTACTCCATTTTGTTGAGGAGTTCATGGAGCTGAGAAATTATGACTGATGCCATTGTCTGTATAGAACTGGTCTATTTCTGAGAAGTCGAATTCTCTGCCATGATCACTCTTTATATCCTTGATTTTCTCCCCTTTCTCGTTCATCACTAGCCTAAACATCTTGATCAGTTGGGAGCTTATTTCATCCTTTGAGGTTAGAAAGAACACCCATGTGAATCTGGTGTAGTCATCGACTATGACCAGTGAGTATCTCTTCCCTCCGAGGCTCGTTGTTGGAATTAGCCCAAATAGATCCATGTGGAGCAACTGAAAGGGCTTGTCAATTGAGTTGGCAGTTTTGCTCTTGAATGAGCTTTTGGTCTGCTTTCTAAGCTGACAGGCATTGCACGGCATTTCCTTAACGAAACTGAACATGGGTAAGCCTGCAACTAGATCTTTTGAGGCCAGTGTTTATGGGCAGTGCATTTCACGCTTCTTCTCGACCCACCACATGATTCAATTTATTCAACTCAATATCTTTTCTTTTTTTTTCTTTTCTTAGAAGCTTATATAACCCACTTTTTCTCCCAAACTTAGGTTCTTACCTAATTCTTCACCTTCACTGCCTATCCTTGTCATTCTCTTATTTAAACTAGCATTATCCTTTAGAGTCCCATTATGTATCAATTTAAACTCAATCAATCAACAAGTTATTTTTATTGTGCTATCCTTATTATACCAATTTCAAACAAAAAAAAACTCAATTCCTAACAGGAAATCACATCAAAGCTCTAATAGTCAGTACTATATTTGTCTACACAATTCCAATCTCGTCATTGGCCAAAACAAACTGTAAATATCAAACAGCTGGACTCATGCAAGATGTACTAAATGTTATATAAACATAGTAAACTAACTACTAATTTTTCATTTTTTTCAAGAATGCAAAAACTAAATGTAACTATACGATCTACAAAGTAAATAACTAAGTATATGAAATACGACACTAAAATGCCCCCAAACTTAAACTAGACATTGTCCTCAATGGCTAAGATAGGAAAAATTAAAAGAGAGGAGTTCCCTGAAAATAAATCATTTTCCTCCTTGTCTGCTAAGTCTGAAGAATAGGCCTGACACATTGGAATAGATCGGGAATCACACTTGAGTTGGACTTGACTAACCTGTGAATATGAAAGAAGCAAGCTTGTTAGATCCTAAGACATGCAAATTTATTAACTAATAATATAAAACCTAATAAAAACTATAAATAAAAATTAAACTTGGGTTGCCTCCCAATAAGCGCTTGATTTATAGTCCTTCAGCTAGACTTTTTCTGGTCAACGCTATCCAATTCCTCTTCAAAAGTTGAGGAATCCTCTATCCATCAGTAGCAAATAATCCTTTGGGAGGTTACCACAAGCGTTGGTCATAACATCAAAGTCACCTAGCATGTTCTGACTCGGTATAATCTCCATGAAGAAGGGAAAATGACTAGGTGCTATCTCCATTGTGTTTGTGAGCATATTTGGGCATGGAAGTGTGTCAAACACAATGGGCTCTTCGTCTATCTTCTCTTTCTCTTCCCACCACGGCTTCATTGTTGCACTCGTTCTTATGTCATAAAGAGCTTCGACGACGACATGACTACCAAGTGGGCATGATTTTGCAAATCTAACTGGATCCTTGAACTTTGGTGAAGAATGCACTTGGGGCATAAATAACATAGGCTCATCATCGTTGGTACCCATAGTTAGTTCTTCGCTGACCTTGTTTGCATTACTCCCAATTGTCTCCACACTTTCGATATCTTGTGGCTCATCCAGTTGCAGATTTTGTTCGGGTTCTCTGTCAATTTCGTCATCCATGTCATAAGGCCAAGTGTTTAGAGGAAGGTTTCTTATGGCTTTGATCATTTGCTTTATCCAATCCGTAAGATTTTGAATTGATATCTCTTGATTCTGAATTGACCGCTCTTGATTAATCCTCCTCTCCTCGTATGATGCTACGAACATGGACCACATTTCCTCTAACCTTGAATTATCTATCTCAGTCTCAGAAGCCATGTATTGAGGACCATTAGTTGAGGTAGTGACGAGTTGTTCGATCCGATTATTAAAATTTTGGATTGACAACTCTTGGCTAATCCTAATCTCCTCTAGGTTTGCTATGCCCTTCAATATTACATCCCTCAGATTTGGCTTTTCTTCTTGTGGCAATGGATGTGCACATGAAAATTCCGGTGTGTATGATTGATTTGGAGCGTAGTATGGGTCTTCATAATTGTAGCTCCATGACGAATCCGGGTGATACCCCCAAACTTGATGATAATCAGCATATGTATAATCGTTGAGATATTCACCACCATAGTGTTCCTCCCAAAACTAGCGGTGCATTGATGATTTCGGATGATTACCAAAGACAATAATTGCAATTAATCGCTAGCCTTCGATTACGTTGGGCTGCAACAACGTTAAGTCTATCAATCCCCGTTTCCCTTGGTTGAGTCATGTTCGTGTATGGCCATTGATACGCAAAGTCATTCATGGTACCTGAAAAGAGAGAAATATAGGAAAAGAATTAAAAATAAAAATGTTTAAATCAAGGCTAATTTGATTGAAGCTAATATTGGCAAAAAAAATATTAAACTAATTCCCCGGCAATGACGCCAAAAACTTGTTGGGTAAAATCTATATACGCACAACACGCAAGTATACGTGGTCAACAAGTAATAAAGTGATGAGTAGAGTATCGTTCCCACAGAGAATTATTTAACAAAAATCACCAAGTACTAACCCATAACCAACTTAATCTTATTTAAACGAATGAATTTCAAATAATATAAATTAAACTACTATTAAATTCCACTAGTTAAATTAAGATAACGGAGATTTAAGATCACAACTTCACTTATTGCTTCATTTAAGTTAACACACTTCTCATCAATTATTCTCTATCCTGAATTGTTAATCAAGAACACTAAAGCAGATAAAACCACCTCTCGATGCATAATACCCATATTAACGTCAATCCACAATTAAGATAGAAATCCGTTAAACACCTTAATCAACTAACCCGCTATATCTCTATGTGAATTACAATTGAAGAAGGTTTAAGAATAAGTTCTCTATCAGATTACATGCGGTGTCAAGCATATCTCTACCTTAACACTCATCAAGTTTAAGCTACTAACAAAATCCTGAACACATGCTATCATGATAAGATCTAAATCAATACTTCATCTTTTGAGTTCATATAGATTATCACGGTAATTGATGGCCAATCAATTAAACAATTAATTCCAAATCATAATAGACAATCCTCACAATAGAACAAAATAATTGATAGTGAAGCATATTAAAATAAACTACACAATAAGATCCATTGTAATCTCAAACAAAGAATTAGTTCATGATTATTGAATTAAAACTAAAAATCCAAAATTGAATAATCATTAAAAGATAGAAATAAGAGTAGAGTAAAGAATAAATCTATTGTCAGCAAATCTCCATCTTCCTCAAGCTCCTGCTCTTGATCTTCAATGGTCTCCAAGTTGCTTCAATCTCCCAATCCCATAAGAACTAGGGTTTTGATCTAATTTACTCTAATCTAATCTAATGGAGTCCTCCAAAACTAGCCTATATCCACTCTCTTTTATGCCTCTCCTCATGTATTTATAGTTCTAATGGATATCCTAGCAAGTTAGGCAACTAAGAATCCTATTCTAGCTCAAATTGGACACCAAATAACCCAAAAAAGTTGTCCCCTCGCCGCCTAGCGCGCCCAACGCTGTCCCCAAGCCATTCTGGGTGCACCCCGAGCTACAGTGTCAGAAAATCTGGTCACCCAGTGCGCCCCGCGCTATGTATAGCGTGGTCCGCGCTACCCTGTTTCCTGTTGCGACGCCCTCTGGTAAAACAGGCATAACGTTTGATCCGCTAGGAGTTAAGAGGTCTGCCACCTATCAAATCGAAGATATCAACGAGATCTACAACTTTCATTCTTTACCAATGGACAGATTCGAGCTGGATCAAGGTAGAAATCGAGCTTGAAGTAGATGCTGTGTAAATGGCAAGCATGACAACTGTAATAACCCGAGATTTTCTATATAAAATAAATAAGAAATTTTGCGTATAAATTTTTTTTATTTAATGACGAGACTAAGTGTCAAGTAAAGTGAACGATAAATGCGAATATATTTATTACTTAAAATTAGAAATAATTTTGGAATTATTAATTACCACAAATTATATGGTAATAAATTTACGTAGTTTTAATGTTTTTTATTAATTATTTTCCATGAAAACATGATTGGAAATAATATATGAAGTGATAATTAGATTTATATAATAAATATTTTATTATATAAATTGTTCGAAATATTTAAGTTAATTATTTTAACTTGATTATTGATCTTTGTGTATCGAAGAATAAGTCGGACATGAGATCCGAACCACGGATTGGGATTGTGATCAAGATATGAGAATAATAATATTATATTATTTATATAATGATTTTGATACCATAATTATGTACTTTGGGTATATGCGGACATATAATATTGAAGCAATGACGATCAATTAGGTCATAGCATATTCAAAAGTCTTTGTGAAACCCCTAATTATTAAACTCGGTTATGGGATATTTACGAGTAGTATTTGTGTATATGAAGTTCTTTGTGAATAAGAATATCGGTAATTAGAAGAAACCCTAATTATTGTTATGCGTCGATAATTAGGACAAACCCTAATTATTATAACCCTAACAGGTTGAAATTAGAAACCGTAGTAACATCGTGTTAGTAACATATACGAGATAATTAAAGAACCACTAATGGTCAATTAGAAACCCTAATTGATGGCGTTGAAAACCTAATTTTAATTTCTGGGTTTAATTTTGATGTTATTGTATAAGTGTTTTAATTTACCAAAGGATAGAAGTTAATTGGTAAATTATAAGAATTAAATCTAGTGATTAAATATTATATTTAATTGTCTTGTACAAGATTGCCCATACACTCTTAAACAAAGCCCAACCATCACCTATAACAAATCAGAAGCAAGAATCAAGATTTTTTTTGGCAAAAAGGGTATAAGAACACTAAACCTAGAAATCCTTTGATTCGATGTTATTTGATGCAATTGATTGTTTAAAGTTGTGTAATAGGATTCTAGTTGATGATATGGGTTGATAAATCAAAGACCCATAACATCAAAGTGCACGAATTTGAAGATTTAAGCAACTTGGAAAAACTGAATTCTGTTATTTTTCACCAAATGTCAAAGGCCATAACTCTTTGCTCGATCATAAGTTTTGTTCTTTAAAAGTTGTTATGTGTAGCCTGATATGTGGTCTTTAATCTGCAAAAGAATCAAGTCCATATCATGTATAGATTAGAAGTTATAGATGGTCAAACATGGTTGTGGATCATGATAAACTATTTTGGGCGATTCTGTAATGGGGGCATTCTCGTCCACTTTTGTGCTTTAAAAGGTCTGGGCTTTTGATATGTTGTAGTGCACTTGAGTTAGGAAGCCATAAGCTTTAGAATGACCTCATTCAGGCCTCGGATGAGGGAATTACGGTGATTGGAAGGAAATGTGTCAAATTTCTCAAAACCGAAAGTCAGCGTGGGATGTGCTATTCGGGACACTATTTCAATCAGTTAATGTTTCCAAAACCTTCTGGGCTTTTGGTATGTTATAGTACACCGAATAAGCTTTCCATAGACTCAAAACGGACTAAATCCGATATCGGAGGAGAGAGTTATGACATTTCAAAGTAGTAGTGTCAAAACTTCCCAACAAGTGCGGTGCGAGTCCATTTGAACGGAATTTCGGGCTGATGTGTTCAGAATTTGGAAATGGTCAAAGAATAAAAGTTGTAGCCCCAGAAGTTAGCCGTGTGGGCTCAAGAATCGCTCAAAAATGTTTTAAAATGAAAGAGTTATGGACTGTTTTAGCGAAAGAGGTAAAGCTGAAACGAGATTGAAAAGCTATTATGAAGCGTCCACTTTTGGACGCTTTGTTTGGGCTACCTAATGAACCCGAATTGGGTAATTCGTATTTTTAAAAATAGTCTTACATACCATGTATAACATATCCAAAAAATCAGATTAATCGGAGTTATGAACAATGCGTTAGAAAATGCAAAGTGAGCTATTGAAAAATTAGTATAAACCAAGTCCCACATCGACTAAATTGAGAACTTCACCATTTTCTAAACCTATAAATAGAAGGGCTTGGCCTTTGTTTCATTCACCAACAATAAGGCCTCCAATTTTTGAGAAAAGGCTTTGTTGTGGGAGAACTTTTATAAAGATCTCATTAGTTAAATTTTGGCGTGGAAGTGATTATTAGGTTTGTGGAATTCGTATTTAGGGTATGTTTCTTATTTAATTTTTGTAATGTTATTATTTTTAATTGTTAGTTAAAGTTTGAATTTTGAAGTTTAGTTAGTGTTGTTAATAAACTAGTTAGTTTACTATGTTTATTTTGGCTTGGAATTGATTATGTAAATGAGTTATTTGTGATGACTTTTAATATTTTGTGATGAATTTCATTAATTAATAATTATTAATGATATTAAAGTTATTTAATGATTATATTAAATAATCTAGTTTAAAAATGATTTTATTATTATAAAAATCATTTTAAATGAAAATAAGGTATTTAAAAATATTTTAAGTTATAAAATATAACTTTTAATATTTAAATGATAATTTTATTAATAATTAAATATTAATGATATTAAGATAATATTAATGATATTTAGTTTATTTAATGATTAATATTAAATAAATAGTTTAAAAGTGGTTTTACTTATTTAAAAACTATTTAAAGAGGATATTAAAGATTTAAAAATATTTTAAGTTATAATTAATGACTTTTAATATTTGGATAAATAGTACATTAATATTTAAATATTAATGTTAATTATTTGGGTAATATAAATGTTTTAAAAATAGTTTGAGTTATTATAAATAACTTTTATATTTTTATAATGGTTTCATTAATAGTTTAGTATTAATTAAACTATTAATGATAATGGAATTGTTTAATGTTTAAATCATTTAATTATGATTCTAATATTTGAAAGTTATAATAGCCATACTAAGTTGACTTGAGAGCCCAGATTATGAAGTTCGAATTTGAAGAAGAACACCTATAGTAATGATTATATCACTATAGGCCCTTTAGTGATGATTTGAATTATTTTAAATTTTTCAATTTCGAAAATTGCAAAAATGATTAAAAATAAGATGTCCGATATTTGAGATGTTGAGGTATAGAATAAGAGTCTTAGACTCGGTATTTATTCGATAAAAAGTCCGATATACCAAACAAATGTTAGACCTTATAAAAGAAAGAAAAGACTACTGTAAGAGCATGGATGAGATATTTGAAAAATATATAAAAATATTTCAAGTATAGAATAGGAACTAAAAGTATGATCACTGTGATTATGTGATTGGACTATGTGCTTTGAATGTAATAGATAAAGACTATGTGTTAAGATATATTGTTCTAATCGAAGCGAATGATCCGATTATTGATAGGTTGTGATAAAGAGATAAAACCTAAGTTGAGATTTGTAATCGTTGAATCAGTAAGTATCTTACCTTTGCATTTTCTTTTATGCAATGGACATGAGTAAGAAGTTTTAATTATTCTATTCTGCATGATTATATGCGCTTTGATTATCAACATGTTAGCTCGGATATATATTACATTAAGTTGATTTCTAAATGGTTATACAAGTGTCCCCACTTGGATAATCATGGCATTTATTCACATGTTGATACACCTTTGTCAATTACCCGTATATATATGTTGAATTACATATTATTGTTGAGCAAGATTAAAAACCTTGGGTTTGGAACTGTGTATGTATGAACATCCCTATATGGGAAGATTTTTTACCAAGGCCAGAGAGTGAGCGATGAATTTTGTTCAAGTTATGTAGTATTGATCAATATAGGTACAACGGGTGATCACCTCCGTGCCGTAAGCTAGGCGGTTTTGCGGATGAATTTCTCGCTAAACCTTTCGAAAATGAAAAGAATGTTCATAGTATGTTTCTTAAACCCTATTCATGGGTGGAGCCTAATTTCAAGAAATTGAAAGAGAGTTGTTATGTGAATTTTTTATCGATGCATTACTTCACAACTTTCAATTCGATTTGTAAAAGTGTTATGTAAAGAGAATACTTATATTCTTTCGACTTATATATATAATTGCTATTACTTATTTGGGCACTTAAATGCTCATCCTTGCTTAAATTAAATATTTTCATTATGTATGAGCAACTTTGAAGGCTCGAAGTACGAACAAAGGAAAAGGAAAATTTGATCGAATAAGTGTGTATTATGAGTTAATGGTTATAGTTGTATTGGTATCTATTCAAGTATTGTAAGGAATGTATTTGAAGGTCGTGCACTGGGAAGTAAACTTTGATGTATGTAAATTAAGTTGAATGTATTATTATTTAGTATTATTCAGCTTAAAGAAATGGTATCGTGGAGAACCGAGTTCGGGTTTCAAGTACCTGGATTTGGGGTCGTCACAACAACTCTTAGCTTTGATCTTTGTTGATAAAAATGTCATAACTCTCGCATCCGAACTTCGATTGGGACGATTCAAGATGTTCCGAAAAGATAAGAAGTATATCTACAATAAATTCCAAATTTCAAGCCAAGAACATGCATCCAACTTGGTGTTAAAAGTCATGCAATCTTCACTCCTTGTATTTGTTTGCGTATTTTGGTCCAAAAGATATCCGAATTTCTTTCCCTTGCTTCTTCATGCCAATGTTATGTCATAGCCTACAAAATAACATAAAATGTATGAAAAGTAACTAAAAAACATGAGATTAAGCAAATAATTCATGTAATAGATATCGGATAAGTAGGTATAAAACCTACTTATCACAAGTATACACAATTTATTTTCACAAAACAAGAATCCATCCACTTAAAAGTATTTACCCACAATATTCTTTTCATATGTTTTAAAATCTTCACCGAAATCAAGGTCATTAGCATACAATTCTTTGATTTTTTTCAAAATCAAGTAATTTTGTATCAAGGGTATTTAATAAAACATACTTGTGAGACAAAGCATCCGCAAAGACATTTTCCTTACCCTGCTTGTATCAAATGACATGAAAATTTCTCGATAAACTCCATCCATCGCGCATGTCTTTTGTTCAACTTGTGTTGTCCCTTCAAGTATTTCAATGAGTCATGATCGGTATGGATCACAAACTCCTTGAGCCACAAGTAATGTTTCCATGTCTTTAAATCTCTAACCAAAGTGTACAACTCCTTGTCATAAGTAGGGTAGTTCAAAGAGGCCCCACTCAACTTTTCACTAAAATACGCTACTGGCTTTCCTTCTTGCATCAAAACAACTCCAATCCCTAAACCTGAAACATCACACTCAATATCAAAAGTTTTAGTAAAGTTAGGCAAAATAAGTAACGGAGCATTAGTCAATTTATCTTTGATCAATTTTAAAGTTTTTTCCTGATCATCACCCCACTTATTGTGACAACCCGAGAATTTAGACAATTTAATAAAATCTTAAAAGATTGAATAGAGGTTAAATAATAGACCTAGACAGAAAATAAGTGTATGAATTTGACATTTTTGGGAAGGAATTAGATGAATTTAAAAACTTTTGGTGAAGGTTTACAGTGTTAAGGGTATAAGTGTATATGTTATGTGTAAATGGTCATATATGTGTACAATATGGGGTTAAGGGTCAAGGGTTGACAAGATAAATTATATCAGTGACAAACCCCAATATTATATTAAGAACCTCAACGTTCAGTTAGAAAACCATATCGACTGATAAGAAACCCTAACACCGGTTCTGGAAACCCTAGTTTCAATTTCGGGAATTCGAAACCCTAATTCAGAATATTAAAACTCTAATTTGGGAGCTTAAAGGCTTAAGTGTATTTAATTACAATTTAATTAGGGGAAAACCTAACAAACTAGTTAGGAAACTCTCTAATTGCTAAATTAAAAATCCTAATGTACAATTAAGGAAAACCTAATTATTAATTTATAAAGTTTAATGTTAATTAGGAAACCTTAACCCTAATTAGCAAGCTTGAATGTGATTAGTAAACTTTAATATAATTAGGAAACCCTAATTATAATTTAGAAATCTTAATTTTCTATTTTTAGAATCTAATTAGTAAAGCCTAAAAATTTAAATTTGTATAACCTTAGGGTTAAACCCTAAGGGTTAAAACCAAAGAGTTAAAACCTAAGGGTCAAAACCTAAGTGTTAAAACCTAAGGGTCAAACCCTAAGGGTTAAAGCCTAAGGGTTGTTACAAGTTACCAAGTTGCCATTAATTTTACAAGTTAAATGTCCAAACTACCCTTTTTGAATATTTTAATGAGATGTAGTGTAGATCTAGCCCTACTAGTGGTTGGTGACCAACCCTAAGCTAGCCACGTGGTCTAGTAATCAACTTTAATCAGCCAAAATTTGATCACATGATCAGCCATAGGCATGCATCAAATTATATATAGATTGAGAGAGAAAATGTTCACTTTACTTGTCATATTTACAGAAGCCATACTTGCTCTCCATTTTCAAAATCTAGAGTGAGAAAGAGTAAGAAACAAAGCTAAGAGCACTTCATAGCTTGCCAAGGATCAGAATCAAAAGTCAGATTCAAGGATCAAAGCTAAAAAGGTATAAAATCCCTAAACTTAGAAATTTATGTGATCCTTATTATTTGTTGTTGTTTATTGTTTAATGTTATGTTAGAGGGTGTCACTTAGTGATCTGGGCTGTTATAACTTAGATCGATAACATCTAGATGCACGAAATAGCATTTTTAGAAACTGATCATGAACCCTAAAAAGTTGTCTGACAAGCAAATATCAGGGCTCATAGATCTTTACCTGTTATTTGTTTTTGTGTTTCAAAGGTTTGTAGTTGTAGTATGTTGTGAGGGCTTTGATCTGGAACTTGAATCAAGCCCAGAACATGTGTAGATTGAAAGTTATTAAGGGTCTAAGTGCGTTGACCGACATTGACTAGCTGTTCTGGAAAACCCAAATTTTGCCCAGAAAACCTGACAACCATTTTGCAGGCCATGGATCTTGCTGAGTTTAATGTTTTAGGTTATTTTTTTGCTTGGGATTTGTAGTCTGGTATATGTACGACACATCCATACCATTAGGTTACCCATATCATGATCAGGATCGAATTTAACCATGGTCAAAGTACGTTGACCGTTTAGCCTTATGAAGGTTTATGGAAAACCCAGAACCTTCAAGAGCCGAATTTTCTGGCATGGTTTGACCGTATTAGATCTCATATATGTATAGATAAAATGCAATTATAGTGTTTGCTAATTGTTGCCTGATATATGGACTACAAAATGGAACCTTTATATCACCCAAAGCAGATCTGGAGTGCAAGTTATAAGGATCGAAAAGTAGGACCCTATAACTGTTCTTCATTTCTGGTAAACCCAGAAATGAAGAACATATCTGACAACAATTTCTGAAGCTTAGATATGACAGTTCTGATATATTTTGGTCATGAAAGCGACTGATAGTTGTAGTATTACATGTATACTACAACATTAACACAAATATAAACCCAGAATCCTAATGATCTAAGATCTACGATTGGTCAAAGTAGGCAGCCTGATAATGGGTTGGAATGTTCAGGGTTTGATGAAGAACACTCAAGAACACCTATAGCGACTGTTCTGTCGCTATAGGGCCCTTTAGCGATAATTAATTTCTGAAATTAATATTTCTATTAAATAATTAGAGAAAATAGTTTTTAATTATGAAAAATACACAATAAATTCCTTAATTTTTTTAAAAGTCTAAAAATGAGTTTTTAATAATTTAGAATATATTTCATTAATATTTAATATTTTTGAAATATTAATGGTATTTAATTATAATATTAAATAAATTACTTAAAATGATTTTAATACTTGAAAAATTATTTAAAATTATATTATGGTATAAGAAAATATTTTAAGTTATTTTTATGACTTTTAATATTTTGTGATGAATTTCATTACTAATTTATTATTAATGATAATTAATTTATTTAATAATTGTATTATGGAAAAATAGAATTAATACTTTAAAAATTATATAAAAATGATTTAAGGGTTATAAAAATATTTTAAGTTATAAAATATAACTTTTGATATTTTGTCATGAAAAATATTAATATTTTAATATTAAGGACACTTATTTATTAGTGGTTTGAATTACTTTAAAATCATTTAAAGGCAATAATAAAGTATTAAAAATACTTTGTGATATTATAAATATATTCTAATATTATGTTGAGAATTTCATTAATATTTTATAATAAATAAATATTAATGATAATGGAATTAAGTGGTATTTAAATCATATAAATATGACATTAATGATTAAAAAATCATAATAAATGATAATAATTACTTGAAAATTAATATGAGCCTATGAAAATTATTTTTGACTGAATAATTAATTGTTTAAGTTAATTGTGTTGTGTTTAGATAGAGTCTTATGGATATTAGGCTCGATAGTTATCCGACTAGGCCGTCGGGATGTCAGAATTGTGCCCGATTCAACTCAGACTGCAAAGCTAAATAAATTGCGTAATGGTAATGAACGGTTCATGCAAGTTTCTTATACTCACTTATTATGCAAGTTTTTCTTGAACTGTTCTTTTAACTTGTGATTAATCATTGTTGATTACATCACGTCTATGAATTGTTGACTCGCACTTTGTGCCCATTGCATGTGTTCATCATGTATGAATGGCTGATCACCTTCATTACCATTCGGTCCAGATATAATTGATATGTTCATGTTCAATGTTCGTTCAACTATGAAAATTTGTCCATGCTAGTTCACAATTATATTTTTAAATGTTAGCCAGCTATTATTCAAAATCTTTCCATCATGATATATCCTTAATTTATTGAACTTAAACTTGTTGGGAAAACTTGTTGCTCACCCTTGCTATATCATAATAAACATTGCAGATTAAGGCGAATACGTCGAATATAAGGAAAAGTCAAAGCCAAGTTCAGCTTGGGACTATGTGTGCAGTTAGATCTGTAACAGTATTATATAATAATAACATTGTATGTTAGATAGGATATTGATTTAGGTTTTAAGTGAAGGTTCTCGAACTTGGGGATAATGTGTAATGATTAATGTATAAACAATTTATGTTTATATCTTCCGCAATAGTTAGAACTAGTGTACCGGATTTGTGGTGATTTAGGACCCGAATTTGGGGATCCTACACTTAAAGCCCACACGTTTCTTGATGACCTCGGTCAAGGGTGTTGTATTCTCATAGAAATTATGAATAAAACATTGGTAGAAACTTGCGAGTCCATGGAAGCTTCACACTTGACTCACATTTATAGGACTCAGCCAATCTCGGATCGCTCAGATTTTCTCCTCATCAACTTGGACTCCCTGTGAACTCGCAACAAAGCCAAGAAAAATAGTTCTATCCAAACAAAACGTGCACTTTTCCATGTTAGCAAATAACTTTTCTTTCCTAAGCACATCTTTAACAGATTTTAGATGCAAATCACGTTCTTCCAAGTTTTTGCTATAAATGAGAATATCATCAAAGTAAACAACCACAAATTCGCTAATAAATAGACGCAACACATGATTCATTAATCGCATGAATGTACTAGGTGCATTAGTTAAACCAAAAGGTAACACTAACCATTCATGCAAACCATATTTCGTTTTAAACGCAGTTTTCCATTCATCACCCTCTTGCATTCTAATTTGATGATAACCACTTTTTAAATCAAATTTTGAAAATATGCAAGACCCATGCAATTCATCTAACATGTCATCTAGTCGAGGAATGGGGTGTCGATATTTTATCGTAATATTATTTACCATTCAATAATCGATGCACATCTTCCACTTTCCATCTTTGTTTGGCACTAAGATCACTAGAACTGCACACGGGCTAATACTTTTTCTCATGAGCCTCTTTCCCATTAGCTTGTCAACTTGTCTTTGTAACTCCTTTGTTTCCTCGGGATTACTCTGATAAGCCAGACTGTTTAGAATGGTTGCACTGGGAACAAAATCAATCTGATGTTCAATTCCCCTAATAGGTGGTAGTCCTTGAGGAAGCTCCTCGGGAAATACATCTTTGAAATCATGTAGAAGAGAAGAAACAACACTAGGCAACAAATCATTAGCGTTAGTATCCAAAAGCGCCTCTTTATACCGAAGTAAAATCATAGTGTAAGACCCCGAATTTTATGAAATAAAAGTATTCAATTTTTCTATTTAGTAAATAGTTAAATTGATAAAAGTTTAAAGTTAAGGGTGATATATATAAAATTTTCAAAATACGCAAGTGGTTATAAAATACTCATTTCGTTAGGAATATTCATTTGGTCGTGGAATATTCTCACATTTGTGGGAGAATATTCGCAATGCGGCTTGCAAACGACCAGGGCCCCATAATAGAATAAGCGCACGGATGAAGAAAATGACAAGTTTGAGTTTTATAAATAACGGCGTAATTGTTACCATTAACACTGTTGGATTACTCGGTGGTTAAAATACAAGAATACGTCTGGCGTGATAAGCGTAGTACCAGCGGTATTAGATATTTTAGAATTATTGATTCTTACGTAAGAAGACACTACTCAATAATTGTTACAATAATTATTGTGCAATATTTTATTTTATTGATTCAATAATTGTTGGGTTGATATTTTATATTATTGTTGTTTCAATAATTGTCACTACACAGTATTTCCCATTATCAGATCAATAATTCATATTATTTGGATAATATTATTAGATATCATTATTGACAATGTCTAGAAAGTTCTGTCAAGGAGAGGTTTGGTTACCTAATTGCGCGCCAGTAAGGAGAAATCCTTATCGGAAAGCCCCCTCTTTCTTGGGGACTGTCTGGTTGTCATTGTTGCGATTCTGTAATATAATTTGTGAATAATTAATTATTGATTTATGTGATAAGGAAATATTTATTTGATGCGAATATAATGATGGATTTATTTATGTGGTTATAAATGAAGGAATTAATGTTGAGGTGTTTTATCAGTGTTTTGTCGAATTGGAGGTATTAAAAGATCAAATTAGTGTTCTTAAAGCTCTATTGTGTGAGTTATAATTTTAATCCGACCGTTGGATCATTGTAATTTTTGGATATGTTATACATATATAATTTGAGTATATGTCCACAAATTTTGAACCGTTAAAAATTAACGCATGATTTGTTATGAATTTTAAAAGGTGTTGAAAATCGTTCGTTTATTGATTTCGGATATTTTTTGTCTAGAATTTGGAAAAACTGAAAGCTACAAAGTTGTAGAGAATTCGATTTCGTGTGGAATGGACATAAAATTTGTATTTTTCTGATAAATGGGCTATTTTCTATGAATTATTGAAGTTTCGGAAAATAAAATAATTTTTATTAAAATTATGGGTGGGACCCACTATTGTTTTAAACATGTGGGCTGCCAAATTTGTTCAAGTATGGCATGCTAGAGGCTGGTCTTGGTTGGTGAGCATACTTAGGAATGAAGAAAATTAATAATATTATTTTATTAATTTAGTCTCATTTATGTTCTAAAGTTAGCTTTCCTATAAATAGGTGCTTATGTTAGAATTGAAAATCACACCAGAAACATAAGTTTTCTCTCTCTATAATATCGAACGTATTTTTGTGAGTATTTAGATACTTTGAGAGTTGTTGTTCAGTGCAAGTTTTTGATATTCCAGTCAGAAATACTGTTCTTTTGAGGTAAGAGATTTTAAGGGTTATTATGTTTTTCTGTTTTCGTAATTTTTCCGACCCTCAAAAATTCTGGAAAAATTTGAAATGATAATTTGATGAGTTTTCTAGATTGTGTCTAAAAATGGCAATTTTTGGATATATAGATTAAGAGTTATGAATTTTATGGGAAAATACTATTTTAAAAGTAAACCCTTATAACTCCTTGTGGTTAACTCCAAAATTGGTGCAATTTTTATTGGGAGTACATGTATATAACAAAAGTATACTCTGTAAATTTCAGAATTTTTGCACAAAAGTAAAATTTATGATAAATGTCTAAATATTCGGTTGTTTTGGCCATATGAAAAATAGTAAATGAATTTTAAAAATTCTGAGAAAAATATATGTTCAATATGGAACTATATTCTGCTAAATCCTAGAAAAGAAAATTTGTTTGTTTTGATTTGGTATTTTTCATGAAAATGGACTAGTTATGAGTGAATGAATTAAATATGTTATGTGAAGTAAAAAAATTGGATAATAGGATTTTATGGCTTGAGAATCCTATATGAGGTATATGCAGATTTTTGATGAGGGTTTTGGTTATTGGTGATTAAATCTTATGAGTTTGGCATTTTAGGATGATTAAATGCATTATTTAGTAAAGTGTAAACAATTAAAATAAATTATTTATAAGTTTAAGAAATGTTATTCTTTCAATATCATAATACCGAAATATTGGTATGGATTTTATTGTGCAATTTTTACCTTTTTCATGTCGGAGTTACTATTCACGAGTTAATATTCCCGAGTTACTATTCAGGGGTACTATTCACGACAAAATTAGTTTCTTTTTCTGACCTAATTATCATTGATTTATCAATCTTACTCCTGAAATTAAATCCATATTTTGTTTTCATATATAACATTTTTATAATCTGGGTGAAGAAATTTCTCTTTGACTTGAGGGTAAAGATGCGTGGATTATTGGTATGATCGTAACTATGGGTTCTCTTTGGACAGTAGTGCAAAGATGAATTGTTGGCTGGTATGATCATGACCATTAAATTTATAATTGAATATCTTTAGCTTAAGTGCAAAGGTGAATTGATCAACATGGTTATAATTATTGTTTATATAAATTCTGAAATGATTATGTATTCCTTTGAGATATGAATATCTTGGGCCTGTAGTGCGAAGATGAATTTTTGTTGAATATCTTTGGCCTGTAGTGGAAAGATGACATGTTGTTGAATATCTTTGGCCTGTAGTGGAAAGATGAACTGTTAATGAATATCTTTGGCCTGTAGTGCAAAGATGAAATGATAATGAATATTTTTGGCCTGTAGTGCAAAGATGAAGTGTTAATAAATATCTTTGGCATGTAGTGCAAAGATGAAATAATAATGAATATCTTTGGCCTGTAGTGCAAAGATGAATTTATTAGTATGATTATAAACAGGAATTGTGATTTGGTATAACCATGATCTTTGATGTTTCAGGTAAAGACAGGTGATGAAAATTATCTTCATCCTGGATGAGAAGAGGAATTTAGAATCACAATTATGATTATGAGTTATTCATATAATCGTGGTAAGGAACTGTTGATTGATGTTACAGGGATAAAACATTGTTGGTGGACTTTTAATGTGGAAAAGATAATAGACTTTATGGTCTATTTGACACTTCTAATGGATTGCACGTTCCGCTGCAACTATGGTTGAAAAGTTTTATCATCTACCATATGTTCTAAATCTCTGATTTATTATTGACGAAGGCTATTGATATTTTAATTATCTTTAGTTATGATATTCTTTACTGGGCTATTTGTGCTCACCCTTTTGCTTCACAATTCTTTTCAGGTAATAAGAGTGTAAATGAAGCTTGGGTAACAGGATGAGGAATACAAGTGGTCTCTAAAGTTGTGGAGGTTCTCCTAAACAAAGATAGAAAAGTGTGTTGTACATCATTTAGTAGTTATATTTGGTGAATCAAATAGGTTGAGGCGAGCTCAACGTTGGAAGGGTGGTTTGCCACTATCATACAAGATGTCTAATGATATACAACCTCGTGTTATCATAAGACAGGGTTGTGCACATCTACTTCTTAAGTATATCTATGAGCACTACCTATATGATCTTGGAGTTTATTTGAAATATAATTTTCATCTGGATACAGTGGAGATAGTTATATGTCAAGAGAAGACTCGCCATTGGAAAGAACATGATAATAATCTTCTCATTTTTCTTTGGGGTCTATTAGGTCAACCAAGGATAATTCTGTGGACATATGATATCTATCATAACCTAGACGCGTGGCCTCCCATGTACGAAGGTTTCTTGAGCACTTCCCAAAGATTTTAATTTCTAAAACAGTTTTTGACTGTACCTTTATGTAATGTATCAAGGTGAGGTGTTGTCCATAGTTGGGACATGAGTCACAGTTGGTATTAAAACTCACAGTATATGTGTTGTTGTATTTTGCACAACAATTGTTGTAATAAAGTTGTAGTTATTTTATGTACCATGTATTTGGCGACTCAGAATAGGTTGGATGGAATGGACCTATTTTGGGGGCGTCACAATTGGTATCAGAGCTTAGGGATATGATATATCTGGCGGAGATTGAGGAATAGAACTAGGAGGGGAGAGATGAGTAAATTAATCCTTCGCTAGTGTGTCCTACCTAAGCTTATTTGTTGGTCAGTCATAATATCGAGATATTATGTGATATGTTAATTTGTTCAATTAACCCTTGTTTTGAAGCTGTATTCTAGAATGATATCTGAAATAAAGGAGATGAGCAATGGAGAAATCATGATAACAGGGAAGATGAAATCTGAAATGAAAGCAAGGTATTCTCAACTCTTTGAAAAACCAGGTACGTAAATTTTGGGGACGAAATTTTATAAGAAGGGGAGATTGTAAGACCCCGAATTTTATGAAATAAAAATATTCAATTTTTCTATTTAGTAAATAGTTAAATTGATAAAAGTTTAAAGTTAAGGGTGATATATATAAAATTTTCAAAATACGCAAGTGGTTATAAAATACTCATTTCGCTTGGGAATATTCGTTTGGTTGAGCAATATTCTCATTGTCGGAGAATATTCATACGTATTTACACGCAACCCGATTATAGGCCCCATAATGTAATAACCTGTATTGATGAAAAAAATGACAAGTTTAGGTTTTTATAAATAACTGCGTAATTGTTACCAATTAATAATTGTTGGATTACCCGTTGGTTAAAATACGAAGAATACTGGCATTGGTTGCATAAGAAGATACGAGATTTGCACAGTATTTTTGGAATTTTTATTGATTCTTACGTAAGAAGACACTACTCAATAATTTTTACAATAATTACTGTTCAATATTTTATTTTATTGATTTAATAATTACTGCATTGATATTTTATATTATTGTTGTTTCAATAATTGTCAGTGCGTAGTATTTTCCATTATCAGATCAGTAATTTATATTATTTGGATAATATTATTAGATAACATTATTGACAATGTCTAGAAAGTTCTGTCAAGGAGAATTTTAGTCACTTAATTGCGCGCCAGTAAGAAGAAATCCTTATCGGAAAGCCCCCTCTTTCCTGGGAACTGTCTGGTTGTCATTGTTGCGATTCTGTAATTTAATTTGTGAATAATTAATTATTGATTTATGTGATAAGGAAATATTTATTTGATGCGGATATAAATGATGGATTTATTTATGTGGTTATAAACGAAGGAATTAATGTTGAGGTGTTTTATCGTGTGTCATTTGGATTGGAGGTATTAAAAGATCAAATCAAATTGTTCTTAAAGCTCTATTGCGTGAGTTATAATTTTAATCCGACCGTTGGATCGTTGTAATTTTTGGATATGTTATACATACATAAGTTGAGTATATGTCCACAGATTTTGAACCGTTAAAAATTAACGCATGATTTTTTATCAATTTTAAAAGGTGTAGAAAATCGTCCGTTTATGGATTTCGGATATTTTTTGTCTGGAATTTGGAAAAACTGAAAGCTACAAAGTTGTAGAGAATTCGATTTCATGTGGAATTGACATAAAATTTATATTTTTATGATAAACGGGCTATTTTCTATGAATTATTGAAGTTTCGGAGAATAAAATAATTTTTATTAAAATTATGGGTGGGACCCACTATTGTTTTAAACATGTGGGCTACCAAATTTGTTCAAGTATGGCATGCTAGAGGCTGGTCTTGGTTGGTGAGTATACTTAGGAATGAAGAAAATTAATAATATTATTTTATTAATTTAGTCTCATTTGGCGTTCTAGCAGTTTCCTATAAATAGGTGCTTATGTTAGAATTGAAAATCACACCAGAAACATAAGTTTTCTCTCTCTATAATATCGAACGTATTTTTGTGAGTATTTAGATACTTTGAGAGTTGTTGTTCAAGTTGCAAGTTTTCGATATTCCAATGTAAATCTTTCTTTTCGAGGTAAAGAGATTTTAAGGGTTATTATGTTTTTCAATTTTCGTAAATTTTCCGACCCTCAAAAATTCTGGAAAAATTTGAAATGATAATTTGATGAGTTTTCTAGATTGTGTCCAAAAATGATAATTTTTGGATGTGTAGATTAAGAGTTATGAATTTTATGGGAAAAAACTATTTTAAAAGTAAACCCTTATAACTCCTTGTGGTTAACTCCAAAATTGGTGCAATTTTTATTGGGAGTACATGTATATATGTAGTATACTCAGAATTTCAAATTTTTGCACAAAAGTAAAATTTATGATAAATGTCTAAATATTCGGTTGTTTTGGCCATATGAAAAATAGTAATTGAATTTTAAAAATTCCGAGAAAAATATATGTTCAATATGGAACTATATTCTGCTAAATCCTAGAAAAAAAATTTGTTTGTTTTGATTTGGTATTTTTCATGAAAATGGACTAGTTATGAGTGAATGAATTAAATATGTTATGTGAAGTAAAAAAATTGGAAAATAGGATTTTATGGCTTGAGAATCCTATATGAGGTATATGCAGATTTTTGATGAGGGTTTTGGTTATTGGTGATGAAATCTTATGAGTTTGGCATTTTAGGATGATTAAATGCATTATTTAGTAAAGTGTAAATAATTAAAATAAATTATTTATAAGTTTAAGAAATGTTATTCTTTCAATATCATAATACCGAAATATTGGTATGAATTTTACTGTGCAATTTTTACCTTTTTCATGTCGGAGTTACTATTCACGAGTTAATATTCACGAGTTACTATTCACGGGTACTATTCACGATAAAATTGGTTTCTTTTTCTGACCAAATTATCATTGATTTATCAATCTTACTCTTGAAATTAAATCCATGTTTGGTTTTCATATATAACATTTTTATAATCCTGGTGAAGAAATTTCTCTTTGACTTGAGGGTAAAGATGGGTGGATTATTGTTATGATCAGAATTATGGGTTCTCTTGACAAGAAAGAGCAAAGATGAATTGTTGATCTGGTATGATCACTTGACCATTGAATTTTAATTGAATATCTTTAGCTTAAGTGCAAAGGTGAATTGATCAATATGGTTATAATTATTGTTTATATAAATTCGAAATGATTGTGTATTTCTTTGAGATATGAATATCTTTGGCCCTCAGAGTGCAAAAGATGAATTATTGTTGAATATCTTTGGCTGTAGTGCAAAAGATGACATCGTTATTGAATATCTTTGGCCCAGTAAAGGGAAGATGAATCATAATGAATATCTTTAGCTCAGTAGTAAAAGATGAAATGATAATGAATATTTTTGGCCTATAGTGCAAAGATGAAGTGTTAATAAATATATTTGGCCTATAGTGCAAAGATGAAATGATAATGAATATCTTTGGCCCGTAGTGCAAAGATGAATTTATTAGTATGATTATAAACAGGAATTGTGATTTGGTATAACCATGATCTTTGATGTTTCAGGTAAAGACAGGTGATGAAAATTATCTTCATCCTGGATGAGAAGAGGAATTTAGATTCACAATTATGATTATGAGTTATTCATATAATCGTGGAAAGGAACTGTTGATTGATGTTACAGGGATAAAACATTGTTGGTGGACTTTTAATATGGAAAAGATAATAGACTTTATGGTCTATTTGACACTTCTAATGGATTGCACGTTCCGCTGCAACTATGGTTGAAAAGTTTTATCATCTACCATATGTTCTAAATCTCTAATTTATTATTGACAAAGGCTATTGATATTTTAATTATCTTTAGTTATGATATTCTTTACTGGGCTATCTGTGCTCACCCTTTTGCTTCACAATTCTTTTCAGGTAATAAGAGTGTAATTTGGGTCGAGCGGGGTAATAGGGAATAGAATGGTTGTCTCTAGTCGGAGGTTCTCCTAAACAAAGATAGAAAAGTGTGTCAGTACATCATTTAGTAGTTATATTTGGTGAATCAAATAGGGTGAGGCGAACTCAATGTTGGAAGGGTGTTTTGCCACTATCATACAAGATGTCTAATGATATACAACCTCGTGTTATCATAAGACATGGTTGTGCACATCTACTTCTTGAGTATATCTATGAGCACTACCTATATGATCTTGGAGTTTATTTGAAATATAATTTTCATCTGGATACAGTGGAGATAGTTATATGTCAAGAGAAGACTCGCCATTGGAAAGAACATGATAATAATCTTCTCATTTTTCTTTGGGGTCTATTAGGTCAACCAAGGATAATTCTGTGGACATATGATATCTATCATAACCTAGACGCTGCGTGGCCTCCCATGTGCACGAAGGTTTTCTTGAGCACTTCCCAAAGATTTTAATTTCTAAAAGTCAGTTTTTGATTTGCACCTTTATGTAATGTATCAAGGTGAGGTGTTGTCCATAGTTGGGACATGAGTCATGATTGGTATTAAAACTCACAAAGATATGTGTTGTTGTATTTTGCACAACAATTGTTGTAATAAAGTTGTAGTTATTTTATGTACCATGTATTTGGGGTAATTTCGAATAGGTTGGATGGAATGGACCTATTTTGGGGGCGTCACAATGGTATCGTCGAGCTTAGGGATATGATATATCTGGCGGAGATCGAGGAATAGAACTAGGAGGAGAGATGAGTAAATTAATCCTTCGCTAGTGTGTCCTACTAAGCTTATTTGTCGTCATCATAATATCTGGATATTATGTGATATGTTAATTTGTTCAATTAACCCTTGTTTTGAAGCTGTATTCTAGAATGATATCGTAAATACAGGAGACGAGCAATGGAGAAATCATGATAACAGGGAAGATGGAATCTGAAATGAAAGCAAGGTATTCTCAACTCTTTGAAAAACTAGGTACGTAAATTTCTGGGACGAAATTTTATAAGAAGGGAGATTGTAAGACTCAATTTTATGAAATAAAATATTCAATTTTTCTATTTAGTAAATAGTTAAATTGATAAAAGTTTAAAGTTAAGGGTGATATATATAAAATTTTCAAAATACGCAAGTGGTTATAAAATACTCATTTCGCTTGGGAATATTCGTTTCGTCGAGCAATATTCTTCTCATTGCCGAGAATATTCATATGACGACGCAGACCATTTGTGGGCTTATAGTAGAATAATAACCGGATGAAAAAAATGACAAGTTTAGGTTTTAGAAATAATGTATAATTGTTACTGTAACATTGTTGGATTACTTGTTGGTTAAAATACGATGCGCTGGGGTCAAGATAAGAAGCATTACCTGTATTGCACAAGATTTTTTGGAATTATTGATTCTTGTGTAAGAAGACACTACTCAATAATTTTTATAATAATTACTGTTCAATATTTTATTTTATTGATTCAATAATTACTGCGTTGATATTTTATATTATTGTCGTTTCAATAATTGTCAGTGCATAGTATTTTCCATTATTAGATCAATAATTTATATTATTTGGATAATATTATTAGATAACATTATTGACAATGTCTAGAAAGTTTTGTCAATTAGAAGTTTGGTCACCTAATTGCGCGCCAGTAAGTAGAAATCCTTATCGGAAAGCCCCATCTTTCCTGGGAACTGTCTAGTTGTCATTGTTGCGATTCTGTAATATAATTTGTGAATAATTAATTATTGATTTATGTGATAAGGAAATATTTATTTGATGCAGATATAAATGATGGATTTATTTATGTGGTTATAAATGAAGGAATTAATGTTGAGGTATTTTATCAGTGTTTTGTCGGATTGGAGGTATTAAAAGATCAAATCAGTGTTCTTAAAGCTCTATTGCGTGAGTTATAATTTTAATCTGACCGTTAGATCGTTGTAATTTTTGGATATGTTATACATATATAAGTTGAGTATATGTCCACAAATTTTGAACCGTTAAAAGTTAACGAATGATTTTTTATGAATTTTAAAAGGTGTTAAAAATCGTCCGTTTATGGATTTCGGATATTTTTTGTCTGGAATTTGGAAAAACTGAAAGCTACAAAGTTGTAGGGAATTCGATTTCGTGTGGAATGGACATAAAATTTGTGTTTTTCTGATAAACGGGCTATTTTCTATGAATTATTATAGTTTCGAAAAATAAAATAATTTTTATTAAAATTATGGGTGGGACCCACAATTATTTTAAACATGTGGGCTGCCAAATTTGTTCAAGTATGGCATGCTAGAGGCTTGTCTTGGTTGGTGAGCATACTTAGGAATGAAGAAAATTAATAATATTATTTTATTAATTTAGTCTCATTTGGCGTTCTAACATTTTCCTATAAATAGGTGCTTATGTTAGAATTGAAAATCACACCAGAAACATAAGTTTTCTCTCTCTATAATATCGAACGTATTTTTGTGAGTATTTAGATACTTTGAGAGTTGTTGTTCAGTGCAAGTTTCCGATATTCCAGTCAGAAATACTGCTCTTTTGAGGTAAGAGATTTTAAGCGTTATTATGTTTTTCAGTTTTAGTAATTTTTCCGACCCTCAAAAATTCTGGAAAATTTTGAAATGATATATTGATGAGTTTTCTAGATTGTGTCCAAAAATGGCGATTTTTGGATGTATACATTAAGAGTTATGAATTTTATGGGAAAAGTCTATTTTAAAAGTAAACCCTTATAACTCCTTGTGGTTAACTCCAAAATTGGTAGAATTTTTATTGGGAGTACATGTATATAACAGAAGTATACTCTGTAAATTTTGAAATTTTTGCACAAAAGTAAAATTTATGATAAATGTCTAAATATTCGGTTGTTTTGGCCATATGAAAAATAGTAAATGAATTTTAAAAATTCCGAGAAAAATATATGTTCAATATGGAACTATATTCTGGTAAATCCTAGAAAAAAATTTTGTTTGTTTTGATTTGGTATTTTTCATGAAAATGGACTAGTTATGAGTGAATGAATTAAATATGTTATGTGAAGTAAGAAAATTGGAAAATAGGATTTTATGGCTTGAGAATCCTATATGAGGTATATGCAGATTTTTGATGAGGATTTTGGTTATTGGAGATGAAATCTTATGAGTTTGGCATTTTAGGATGATTAAATGCATTATTTTATAAAGTGTAAACAATTAAAATAAATTATTTATAAGTTTAAAAATGTTATTCTTTCAATATCATTATACCGAAATATTGGTATGGATTTTATTGTGCAATTTTTACCTTTTTCATGTCGGGGTTACTATTCACGAGTTACTATTCACGAGTTACTATTCACGAGTTACTATTCACGGGTACTATTCACGACAAAATTAGTTTCTTTTTCTGACCAAATTATCATTGATTTATCAATCTTACTCTTGAAATTAAATCCATGTTTGGTTTTCATATATAACATTTTTATAATCCTGGTGAAGAAATTTCTCTTTGAGTTGAGGGTAAAGATGGGTGGATTATTGGTATGATCGTAACTATGGGTTCTCTTTGGACAGTAGTGCAAAAATGAATTGTTGACTGGTATGATCATGACCATTGAATTTATAATTGAATATCTTTAGCTTAAGTGTAAAGGTGAATTGATCAACATGGTTATAATTATTGTTTATATAAATTCTGAAATGATTATGTATTTCTTTTAAATATGAATATATTTGGCCTGTAGTGCAAAGATGAATTATTGTTGAATATCTTTCGCCTATAGTGCAAAGATGACATGTTGTTGAATATCTTTGGCCTATAGTGGAAAGATGAACTGTTAATGAATATCTTTGGCCTGTAGTGCAAAGATGAAATGATAATGAATATCTTTGGCCTGTAGTGCAAAGATGAACTGTTAATAAATATCTTTGGCCTGTAGTGCAAAGATGAAATGATAATGAATAACTTTGGCCCGTAGTGCAAAGATGAATTTATTAGTATGATTATAAATAGGAACTGTGATTTGGTATAACCATGATCTTTGATGTTTCAGGTAAAGACAGGTGATGAAAATTATCTTCATCCTGGATGAGAAGAGGAATTTAGAATCACAATTATGATTATGAGTTATTCATATAATCATGGAAAGGAACTGTTGATTGATGTTACAGGGATAAAACATTGTTGGTGGACTTTATGGTCTATTTGACACTTCTAATGGATTGCCCGTTCCGCTGCAACTATGGTTGAAAAGTTTTATCATCTACCATATGTTCTAAATCTCTGATTTATTATTAACGAAGGTTATTGATAATTTAATTATCTTTAGTTATGATATTTTTTATTGGGCTATTTGTGCTCACCCTTTTGCTTCACAATTCTTTGAGTGTAATAAGAGTGTAAATTGGGTCGAAATGGGGTATGAGGGAATAGAACGGTGGTCTCTAGCTATGGAGGTTCTCCCTAAACAGTATAGAAAAGTGTGTTGTACATCATTTAGTAGTTATATTTGGTGAATCAAATAGGGTGAGGCAAACCCAACGTTGGAAGGGTGTTTTGCCACTATCATACAAGATGTCTAATGACATACAACCTCGTGTTATCATAAGACAGGGTTGTGCACATCTACTTGCTGAGTATATCTACGAGCACTACCTATATGATCTTGGAGTTTATTTAAAATATAATTTTTAACTGGAGACAGTGGAGATAGTTATATGTCAAGAGAAGACTCGCCATTGGAAAGAACATGATAGTAATCTTCTAGTTTTTCTTTGGGATCTATTAGATCAACCAAGGATAATTCTGTGGACATATGATATCTATCATAACCTAGACGCGTGGCCTCCCATGTACGAAGGTTTCCTTGAGCACTTCCCAAAGATTTTAATTTCTAAAACAATTTTTGACTGTAACTTTATGTAATGTATCAAGGTGAGGTGTTGTCCATAGTTGGGACATGAGTCACAGTTGGTATTAAAACTCACAGTATATGTGTTGTTGTATTTTGCACAACAATTGTTGTAATAAAGTTGTAGTTGTTTTTTGATCCATGTATTTGGCGACTCAGAATAGGTTGGATGGAATGGACCTATTTTGGGGGCATCACAATTGGTATCAGAGCTTAGGGATATGATATCTGGCGGAGATTGAGGAATAGAACTAGGAGGGGAGAGATGAGTAAATTAATCCTTCGCTAGTGTGTCCTACCTAAGCTTATTTGTTGGTCAGTCATAATATCGGGATATTATGTGATACGTTAATTTGTTCAATTAACCCTTTTTTGAAGTCAGTATTCTAGAATGATATCCAAAATACTAAGGAGATGAGCAATGGAGAAATCATGATAACAGGGAAGATGGAATCTGAAATGAAAGCAAGGTATTCTCAACTCTTTGAAAAACTAGGTACGTAAATTTCGGGGACGAAATTTTATAAGAAAGGGAGATTGTAAGACCCCGAATTTTATGAAATAAAAATATTCAATTTTTCTATTTAGTAAATAGTTAAATTGATAAAAGTTTAAAGTTAAGGGTGATATATATAAAATTTTCAAAATACGCAAGTGGTTATAAAATACTCATTTCTGTCGGGGAATATTCGTTTGGTCGAGCAATATTCTTGCTGTCAGAGAATATTCATATGACGACGCAGCCAGTTGTGGGCCCCATAATAGAATAACTGTCGGATGAAAAAAATGACAAGTTTAGGTTTTTATAAATAATCTGCAGTAATTGTTACAGATTAATATCTTGTTGGATTACATTGTTGGTTAAAAATACGAATACGCGCGTGGTTGCATAAGAAGCACACCAGATTGACAAGATTTTTGGAATTATTGATTCTTATGTAAGAAGACACTACTCAATAATTTTTATAATAATTACTGTTCAATATTTTATTTTATTGATTCAATAATTACTGCGTTGATATTTTATATTATTGTCGTTTCAATAATTGTCAGTGCATAGTATTTTCCATTATTAGATCAATAATTTATATTATTTGGATAATATTATTAGATAAAATTATTGACAATGTCTAGAAAGTTCTGTCAAGGAGAAGTTTGGTCATTGCACGCCAGTAAGGAGATATCCTAATCGGAAAGCCCCCTCTTTCCTGGGAACTGTCTGGTTGTCATTGTTGCGATTCTGTAATATAATTTGTGAATAATTCATTATTGATTTATGTGATAAGGAAATATTTATTTGATGCGGATATAAATGATGGATTTATTTATGTGGTTATAAATGAAAGAATTAATGTTGATGTGTTTTCTCAGTGTTTTGTCGGATTGGAGGTATTAAAAGATCAAATCAGTGTTCTTAAAGCTCTATTACGTGAGTTATAATTTTAATCCGACCGTTGGATCGTTGTAATTTTTGGATATATTATACATATATAAGTTGAGTATATGTCCACAAATTTTGAACCGTTATAAATTAACGCATGATTTGTTATGAATTTTAAAAGGTGTTGAAAATCGTCCGTTTATGGATTTCGGATATTTTTTGTCTGGAATTTGGAAAAACTGAAAGCTACAAAGTTGTAGAGAATTCGATTTCATGTGGAATGGACATAAAATTTGTATTTTTCTGATAAACATGCTATTTTCTATGAATTATTGAAGTTTCGGAAAATAAAATAATTTTTATTAAAATTATGGGTGGGACCCACTATTGTTTTAAACATGTGGGCTGTCAAATTTGTTCAAGTATGACATGCTAGAGGTTGGTCTTGGTTGGTGAGCATACTTATGAATGAAGAAAATTAATAATATTATTTTATTAATTTAGTCTCATTTGGCGTTCTAGCATTTTCCTATAAATAGATGCTTATGTTAGAATTAAAAATCACACCAGAAACATAAGTTTTCTCTCTCTATAATATCGAACGTATTTTTGTGAGTATTTAGATACTTTGAGAGTTGTTGTTCAGTGCAAGTTTCCGATATTCCAGTCAGAAATACTGCTCTTTTGAGGTAAGAGATTTTAAGGGTTATTATGTTTTTCAATTTTAGTAATTTTTTCGACCCTCAAAAATTCTGAAAAAATTTGAAATGATATATTGATGAGTTTTCTAGATTGTGTCCAAAAATGGTGATTTTTGGATGTATAGATTAAGAGTTATGAATTTTATGAGAAAAAACTATTTTAAAAGTAAACCCTTATAACTCCTTGTGGTTAACTCCAAAATTGGTGCAATTTTTATTGGGAGTACATGTATATAACAGAAGTATACTCTGTAAATTTCGAAATTTTTGCACAAAAGTACAATTTATGATAAATGTCTAAATATTCGGTTGTTTTGGCCATATGAAAAATAGTAAATGAATTTTAAAAATTCTTAGAAAAATATATGTTCAATATGAAACTATATTCTGCTAAATCCTAGAAAAGAAAATTTGTTTGTTTTGATTTGGTATTTTTCATGAAAAAAGACTAGTTACGAGTGAATGAATTAAATATGTTATGTGAAGTAAGAAAATTGAAAAATAGGATTTTATGGCTTGAGAATCTTATATGAGGTATATGCAGATTTTTGATGAGGGTTTTGGTTATTAGTGATGAAATCTTATGAGTTTGGCATTTTAGGATTATTAAATGCATTATTTAGTAAAGTGTAAACAATTAAAATAAATTATTTATAAGTTTAAGAAATGTTATTCTTTCAATATCATTATACCGAAATATTGTTATGGATTTTATTGTGCAATTTTTACCTTTTTCATGTCCGAGTTACTATTCATGAGTTACTATTCACGAGTTACTATTCACGGGTACTATTCACGACAAAATTGGTTTCTTTTTCTGACCAAATGATTTATCAATCTTACTCTTGAAATTAAATCCATGTTTGGTTTTCATATATAACATTTTTATAATCCTGGTGAAGAAATTTCTCTTTGACTTGAGGGTAAAGATGGGTGGATTATTGGTATGATCGTAACTGTGGGTTCTCTTTCGCCAGTAGTGCAAAGATGAATTGTTGACTGGTATGATCATGACCATTGAATTTATAATTGAATATCTTTAGCTTAAGTGCAAAGGTGAATTGATCAACATGGTTATAATTATTGTTTATATAAATTCTGAAATGATTATGTATTTCTTTGATATATGAATATCTTTGGCTCAGAAAGAGGCAAAAAAAGATGAATTATTGTTGAATATCTTTGGCCTGTAGTGCAAAGATGACATGTTGTTGAATATCTTTGGCCTGTAGTGGAAAGATGAACTGTTAATGAATATCTTTGGCCTGTAGTGCAAAGATGAAATGATAATGAATATCTTTGAACATCATTTATGGTATTTATAGATGACATTTTGGTATATTTGAGAACCAAGGAAGAACATGAAGAGCATTTGAAGGTAATGTTAGAGGTGTTGATAAGGGAGAAGTTGTATGCCAAGTTTTCAAAATACAAATTTTGGATTGAGCGGGTACAATTTCTAGGATACGTGATCGATAAAGATGGAATTTCGGTGGATCCATCCAAAGTCGAAGCCGTGATTAACTGGGATCAGCTGAGAACACCGTTGGAAGTACGAAGTTTTCTTGGTTTGGCAGGATATTACAGAAGATTCATTCAAGGCTTGTCCAAGATCGCAACTCTGTTAACGAATTTGACTCGAAAAGCTGTGAAATTTTTTTGGACGGAGAAGTGTGAAGAAAACTTTCAAGAATTGAAGAAGAGGTTGAGTACATCACCTGTTTTATCTCTTCTGGATGATACAAGAAATTTTGTTGTTTATAGTGATGCGTCGCATAAAGGACTTGGATGTGTGCTTATGCAAAACGGCAGAGTCATTGCGTATGCGTCACGACAATTAAAGGATTATGAGAAGGGGTATCCGACCCACGACTTGGAGTTAGTTGCAGTGGTTTTTGCGTTGAAAATCTGGAGGCACTATCTCTATGGGGAGAAGTGTGAAATATATACAGACCACAAGAGTCTGAAATATATTTTTACACAGAAGGACTTGAATATGTGACAAAGAAAGTGGTTGGAATTAATTAAGGACTACGACTGTGAAATTTTATACCATCCGGGTAAGGCAAATGTGGTTGCCGATGCCTTTAGTAGAAAGGGTCGGGAGAAATTGATGATGTTGACAGCTCAGAAGGAGCTAATTTTAGCCATGGAGAAGTTAGAACTGGAAGTGAAGTATCCTATGGAAATTGATGAGAAGCTGTTCCAAATGCAATCTGGTATAACCCTACTAGATAAAGTAAAGGAGGCTCAGCTTCCGAATGAAGAATGTAAAAAGGTGACAAAGAAGATATCTGAAGGAACCGAACCGAGATTCAAGATTGATAAGGAATGAATACTGAGATTCGAGAGCAGAATTTGGGTACCGCCAGTAACAGAGATTAAGGAAGACATTTTGAGCGAGGCTCATAGCTCACGATATTCGATTCAGCCTGGTAGTACCAAGATGTTCCAAGATCTTCGACAACATTTATGGTGGCCAAATCTGAAAGGAGATGTTGCAGAGTGTGTTGCCAAGTGTCTGACTTGTCAGAAAGTGAAAGCAGAACATCAGAGGCCGAGTGGGTTGCTACAACCGTTGGAGATTCCAGAGTGGAAATGGGAACATATTACGATGGACTTCGTTGTTAGCCTTCCGACAACTCAGAAAGGCTATGACTCAGTATGGGTTATCGTTGACCGATTGACGAAATTCACACATTTCCTTCCGATCAAAATCAGATTCAACTTAGATCAATTGGAAAGGTTATATATGAAAGAGATTGTTTCGAGGCACGGAGTTCCGGTGACAATTGTTTCTGATAGGGATCCGCGCTTTACATCGAACTTCTGGAAACGTCTACAGGAATGCATGGGTACACAATTGCGAATGAGTACGACATATCACCCTTAGACAGATAGGCAGAGTGAAAGAACAATTCAGACATTGGAAGATATGTTAAGAGCTTATGTAATGGACTTTAAAGGAAATTAGAATGATCACCTACCGCTCGTAGACTTCGGCTACAAAAATAATTACCACGCTAGTATTGGCATGCTGCCTTATGAAGCGTTATATAGCAGAAAGTGCAGAACTCTGCTATACTGGGATGAAGGTTGCGAGAGATAATTACTAGGTCCAGAATTAGTGCAGTAGACAACAAAAATAGTCAAAGTGATCTGAACAAGACTTGTAGCAGCTCAAGATAGGCAGAAGAAATACCCCGATCCACACTGTAAAAATGTTGAGTTTGAATCGGATAGCTATGTGTTCTTGAAGGTCTCTCCCTAGAAGGGAAAGATCAGGTTCGGTAAGAAAAGGAAATTAAGCCCAAGATTCATTGGTCCCTTTGAAGTACTGCGAAGAATCGAAGAAGTTGCGTATGAGGTAACCTTACCTCCAGCACTCGAGAATGTCCACAACGTATTCCATGCTTCAGTTTTACGACCCTACAAACCCGATTACAAGCATGTAGTTGAATATGAACCCATCCATTTTGAGAAAGACTTATCCTATGAAGAAGAAATTCCGTCAGATTGTTGGCAAAGAAAAGAACAAGTTCTCGTAAATAAAGTAATACCTTACATTAAAGTAATTTGGAGGAACCATATTTGAAGAAGCAACGTGGGAACTCAAGAGAATATGATGAAGAAGTATCCTCAATTATTTTCTTAATTTACATGTATAGCGATTCTGGGACAAAACTTTTTGTAAGGGGGGAGAATGTAATGACACAAATTCATTGAGTCGTCATATTGAGGACAGAATCCTTTTAAGGGGGGAAAGATGTATTAATGAGATTTTGTAATTTAATTTTAATATTTATTGAATTAAATAAATATTTTCGATGATTCAATTGTTAGATTAAATAATTAATTGATGAAGTTGTGGTAGATTAATTTAATTATATGTGTTATATTTATTAAATTAAGGTGGAGAATTTTATTATTCAAATTATGTAATTATGTGAGCTTATTGAATTAAATGAAATATTTATAAAGCATAATATTATTTTAATATTTAATTAGAGATTTAATAATTTGACTTAATTAATAAATGAGAAATTTAATTTTATGACTATGGGAATTAATGAGAAATTATCATATTTTAATTGAATTAAAGTAAATAAAATATTTGATTTATTTTATAAAGGGGTGTGACACTATTAAATTATAGTATAAAAGATCTATTAAATTAAATGGTTATAATTCTTTTAAGGTTAGCCAAACAAGGTATTAGGGGAGGCTGAGGGCAGTTAACCCATGATTGGTTAACTAACCACAACTGCGCTCAGTTATTTTATACATCGTCTTCTTCTTTCATTTGGCTAAGTCTGGAAAAATAGTCAGAGAGACTTTGAGAATTTGTCAGAGAGAATTTGAGAATTTGAGAAGGAGATTGAGAGTGAGTGATTAAACAAACATCCGAGCCTACTAATCTACACTCTACGCTTTGGGTAATTCTTTAACCAAGTTTTTATTTACGTTGTTTAAGTTTTATAAGAAAATGGCTTTCAAGTTCTGTAAAACCTATATAATTGGAAAAAGGGTAGTGGTTATGTGTTATATATGTGGTAAGATGTTATTATAACATGTTTTACTGTATATTGTATATTTCCATATCATCAATTTCATAAAAATTATGTCATACATTGTTTCTTTAAAATATAGAGTATGAAAATATGGCCATATGACCTTATATACCAAATTTAACACGATAATCATAAGTGGTATCATAAATTTACACTTTTATATAATTATGCATGTTAAAACGAAGAAAACAAACTTCAAATGAACAGATTCAGTGTTATAATGAACCCATAGTGTTGATTTTCATGTTTTGTATTCAAAACTTTCAAAAAACATCAAGAACAGTAACTTATATGTTTTGATTCTGTAAATTATGTGTTATAACATGTTAAAAGTATGCTAGAAGGGTTGAGTAGTAAGTATATGTGTATTACAGTGTTTGGGTATGTCTAATTTCGTGTAAGAATAAATTAATTGGAGGTGTTGGCCATGTTCTGCAATTTTTGCAATTGCGAGAATATTCATCGGTTCATCACAATGCCCATGGCCCACGTCCACACGCCCCTAAATCATGTGCATGATGGTGAGGCAATTGTAAGCATACCACCATTCGCCCAGATCAAAGGAAGAACAAGCATAAAAGTGGCACCGCAGCGCCACTCTGCAGAATGTCCAGAAATAGAAACTTTAAAGTGTTCAAGTCCATGAATGTGATAGTAACCTAATCTAATGTATATAAAAATATGTTAGACGTATAATGAGATATTAAAATAGATTCTTAACATGTCAATAACGCATTTAAGTATGGATTGAATTATTGAACGCATAGTTAACTTATTGTTCGTGAAATGTAAATTATTTGACAATAAGTGTGATAATTTGACTAAGTATAGTCATAACCAAAGTTTAGACAAAAGAATGAACTTGTGATGACTAGTTACGTTATAATTGACTGGTATTATGAATGAAAATGATATGTAGGATTAATTCAAGAAACGTGTATAATTACCGTGTAATCTACGTACGAGGCAAGTTTCCTAACCCTATTTGTTATCATTATTCAAGTTTATAATTTACGTCGAGTAAATTCTCATTATTGTTAACCAAGTTCAATTTGTTATATTAAAGATTATTTATCTTTTCAAAGTATGATTCTGTTATACAATACTTGTTCTATTGTATACCTCGTGAGATTGTTATTCAATTTAAATATCATTTATTGTTGAACCTTGTTAGACTAGTGAACCCTTATTGATTCGACTAGTCCATAGTTGATGAACGTTCTAAATTTCAGAACCCTTATTGATTTATCAAAACCAAACTTCCTTTGGTGCGGATTCTAATGTCAAATCGAGATGAACAACCTCAGATAGGGATTTCTTATGCGTTAAGCGTTAAGATATTGTCTTGTGAGATGGTACTAAGGGCTGATCCCCCTAAGTACGAGTAGAAGAGTCCATAGTCTTATGACCGTTAAAGGTTTCAAGTATAACCCTTGAACCTAGGACATAGTTCAAGGTCTTATGACCCTTAGAAATCTTTTGATTCTTGTTATTCATTCTTGATTCAGAAGTGAGTTTTATTCCAGAAGTCTTTGATTCACTCGCATGTTATTATATATTGTTATTTCATTTTTATACTTGTGGGAAATCATGCTCACTCTTGCGTAATAATAACATTGCAGTTAAGAACGAAAGGTCCGACGAGCCTTCTACTAGCAAAGGCAAGGGCATGATTAACAAGTGATGAAGACTTGTTCTTTTATGTGATGATGTATTTCTGTTTTAGACTTTATGTTAATGATGTGTAAGATGATTAATTATTTATGTTTTCGCTGTTAAGATTTAAGGTTAGTATAACCTGGGATTTATGTATTTTTACGATGTAACTCCTTAAGGAGAGGATATATTTCTATCTATTAATGCTTTCATTTATTATGGGTAGATAGACATATGATGTTTGTATAGTGAACACCAAATCATGTGGGAAATTAAGTACCCAGATTTGGGGGTGTCACATTATGAATACGAGTTGAATGAAATTCGTATTGAGAAGGGAGTTAAGATTAGGTTTGTGTCGCGCTATTTGCTATATACATGTTGAGAGGGTGATTCCTTTCTCATGTATATAACATATAGATAGGCTATAGTTAGAGAATATAAGGTTAAGTACGAGTTCTTAAAACTCATACTTATGGTACATTCGTGACTCATGATTATATGAAATGTTTATGAACCCCTCAACGAATGGACCCCAAAGGTCTGACTACGACAAGTTCTTAAACTCATATGATTGTTGAAAGTTCCTGAACTCATGAGTGTGGTTTGATGAACTAGGAATAATATGTGTGAATGGAAAATTGAGGATAATAGGAATAGATAGACTGATTAAGCAATTGATCATTAGTGAAGACATAGGTTTTTTCCAAATCTCCTAACAATGCTTAACTTTGAAATTTTTGACATCAAGCTAAATACGCACTATGTGCCTTTTTGAAAATGAATTTTTATTCTCAACTTCTGGTGACCCTTGTGTATATATGGACTTCGGACCACCTACACCTCGTTACCTATTGAGATGATAAAATATATTTGTAATTATTTTTGAAAGATTTAAAGTATAGTCTATGCTATTTGTTTCGGCTAGATGATAATGATTTGAAATATCAAAATATAATTTTTTATGCAGAGATGATAAAAAGTTGATGGAGTTGTAAATGCAGGAATACTTAGTGTTGAATTTGATCTAAAATCGTTGTTCCGCTATTGTATAATGTGTTATGACAAAGTCACTCGATGACGGCATCCTCAAACGGGTTGTTAATACAGTACATCATCATGACGTCATTTTTAAACAATTTTTAAAATTTTAATTTGCCAACGGGGTTTTGGCTACACACATTCGTATTTCGATTGAAATTGAATTATTGATATGAGTCCATGTTATTTGATTCGACTAGACCAACGTTTATAAAATTCTAAGTGTTCTTTGAAAACTTTCCCAAACCAAATTGTTTTGGTACGGAATTCTATGATAAGACTGAGGTAAAATTTTTGTGCCTATGGCAGAAATGAGAAACAGATCAAACTAGTATTACTGAGCCAGTAGAGGGTAGAATGGGCTAATTACCCACTATGTTCATAAGACCAGTGCGGTTTGCGGATGAATTTCCATAAAGCCTTTGCGAAAATAACAGCAAATAGTCTATATAACTCCTCAGCAATATTTGAAAATTTTTACTCTTGTGAGAAATGTATTGGGTAGCATGTGTTGCTGTGAATGAATGGTGAACGATTCAAAGTGTAAGGTGTAAGGTAAATTTCGAGGATGAAATTTTTAGAAGGAGGGGTGAATGTGACAACCCGAGAATTTAGGAATTTTTTTAAAATCTTAAATGATGGATTAAAGGTCGATTAATAAACCTAGACAGAAAATAAGTGAATGGATTTGACATTTTTGAGAAGGAATTTTAAGGATTTCAAAATCTTTTGGTGAATTATTTAAGATTAAGTATATAAGTGAATATGTTCTGTGTATATGGTATTATATGTGTACAGTATGTGGTTAAGGGTCAAGGGTTGACCAGATAAGCTATATTAGTGGAAACCCCTAATATTATATTAAGAACGTCAACGTTCAGTTAGAAAATTTTTAAGATTTATAAGAAACCCTAAAACCGGTTCTGGAACCCCTAATTTCAGTTTCGGGAATCCGAAACCCTAATTCGGAAATTAAAAATCCTAATTTGGGAATTCAAATGCTAGTATAAGGTTTAAACGTTATTAATTATAACCTAATTAGGGAAAACCCTAATGATTTACTTGAATCCCTAATTTTGAATTGGAAACCCTAATTGCTCCATTAGAAATCCTAATGTACAATTATGGACCTAATTGCTAATTTAGCAAATTTTAATTAGAAAATATTAATCCTAATTAGCAATCTTGAATTATGATTAGCCCTTCATGCCAGCCATTACATTGCATACAACATTTATATAGATTAAAGAGAGAGAAAATGCCCACTTTACTTCTCATTTTCTCCAAGACCCTTCTCTCTCTAAAATTCGGAAATGTAGAGTGAGAGTGTGTAAAAAGTTAAGCTAAGATCATGTGTTAGATCTCCAAGAACAAACATCAAGGATCATAATCAAAAATCAAGGCTCAAAATGGTATAAAACCCTAATCTTAGAAATCCTTATGATTCATGTTAATCTTTGTGTTTAGATGATTAAAGATGTATTAGAGGGTGTCTTTTGATGATCTGGATTGTTAGATCAAGGATCTATAACTTCTAGATGCTCGAAATTGAAGTTTTTAAAAATCTAGAAAATTGGGAAAAAGTATCCTGCCAACCGAATGTGTGTTAAGTGTTATGTGTGTTTTATGTTATGAATCTGTTCTATGACATGAGGGCTATGCTCTGGAACTCAAATCCAGGTTAGATCATGTTTAGATTTCATGTTATAAGCAGTCAAACCTAGTTGACCGTTCACGAGATCGGTTTCTGGGCAGCCCAGATTTTCTTGGAAAAGTTTGATAGTGTTTTTGCAGGTCTGTGATCTTGCTTCTCTTTGATTGTTGGGTCATTTTGTTGGTTGGATCTTTTAGACTGACATGTAGTATATATATATATAAGCCTTTACTTTACCAAAATCATAAACAGAAACGATTTTATTCGTGGTCAAAGTAGGGTAGACGAAACTGCCTTATGAAGGTTTTTGGAAAACCCAGATCTTCAAGATGCAATTCCTGACCACTACTTTGACTGGCCTTGATCTCTTAGATTTGTTGTTGTTATGAGGATATGATGTTATATAACTGTACCCTTGCATCTCTTATGCACGATGGGATCATTAGATCTTACAAATCAATCCCAGAATACAAACGATAAGGATCAAAATTAGATAACCCGAACTGTTCTTCATTTCTGGGTAACTCAGAAATGAAGAACAGCTTCTGACATGATTTTTGAGAGCTAATAACTCTATTCTCTGTTGTTGTATGATCATGAAATTTGATTCTAGTTGTAGTTTTACACTTATACTACAATTGTAACACTTCTGCAAACCCGGAAAAACACTTAGATCATAGATCAAATTCTAGTCAAACAAGGCACCTTGCTAACCAGTATGAGTTTCTGGGCAGACTCAAGAATAGCTCAAGAACACCTATAGCGACAGTTTAGTCGGTATAGGACCCTTTAGCGACAGTTTATTTCTAAAATCAATTATTTTATTAAATAAATAGAAAAAATGGTTTTTAATTATTAAAATTACATAATAAATTTCTAAAAATTATTTTGAAGCCTGAAATTTAGTTTTTAATTATTCTGAATATATTTCATAAATATTTAATATTTTTGGAATAATAATAGTATTTAATTTATTTAATTATAATATTAAATAAATTATTTAAAAATGATTTTAATACATGAAAAATCATAAAAAAATTATATTATGGTATAAGATAATATTTTAAGTTATTTTTGATGACTTTTAATATTTTGTGATGAATTTCATTAATTAATTAATATTAATGATAATTAATTAATTTAATTAATATATTAAATAAATTATGGAAAAATAGAATTTATGATTTAAAACTCATATAAAATGATTTAAGTGTTATAAAAATATTTTAATTTATAAAATATAACTTTTGATATTTTTTCATGAAAATATTAATATTTTAATATTAAAAGCAATTATCGGATAATGAATTTAAATGTTTAAAAATTATATAAATATGATTTTAAGGTATTAAAGATACTTTGATATATTATAAATATATTATAATATTATGTTATGATTTTCATTAATATTTAGTATTAAATAAATATTAATGATAAAGGAATTATGTGGTATATAATTCTTATAAATAAGATATTAATGATTGAAAATTCATGATAAATGATAATAATTATCTAAAAACTGTTACGAGCTTATTAAAAATATTTTTACTGCTAATATAATTATCTAAGATAATTTTTAAGTGTTTAGCCAGAGTTTAATTAAACTTAAACTCGATATTTGTCCGATTAGGCGATCAGGATGATAGAACGTACCGAACTCGACTCAGACTGTAAAAGTTTGACTTGAGGTTAGGTTGTGTGTGTTCTATAGACTGATAGGGTTATGTGTTATGTGTTTAGGTTATTCTATGGTTATATATAATAGTGATGATATTATTCTAATATTTGGAGATCGGTATTATCTATATTAGGTATTCAGACAAAGCTAAATAGAATGTGTAACGGTAAACATCGGAATATGCAAGTTTTTCTTAACTCGACCTCGATTTGTTTCATTCAAATATACTTGTGGTTAATCATTGTTGATTGTCATATCTAAGAATTATTAAATCGCACTTTGTGCATATTGCATGTATTCATCAAGTATGAAAGGTTGATCACCTTCATTACCATTCGGTCAGTATATATATATATATATATATATATATATATATATATATATATATATATATATATATATATGTTCATGTTCCATGTTCGTTCAGTTGTGTAAAATTTGTTCATGCTAGTTCGCAATTATATTATAGACCTGTAGCCAGTTTTTGTTTAATTCTTTCAATCATGATATATCCTTAATTTATTGAACTTAAACTTGCTGGGCAAACTTATTGCTCACCCTTGTTATATCATGTTAACATTGCAGATAAGGCAAATATGTTCGGGTACAATGAAAAGTTAAAGCCAAGTTCAGCTTGGGATAATATGTGTAGCTAAATTATAATAGTATAGTATGATAATAATGTTATATATTAGACAGGTTATGAAATGTGTATAAGTTAAGTTTACTCGACCTTGGGGAATAGTGTGTAAAGTTTATAGTATAAACAATTTATGTTTATATCTTCTGCAATAGTGATAGAATGATTGTACCGGATCCTCGGTGATTTGGGACCCGGATTTGGGGAGATCATAGTAGATCTTGCCGAATTGCGAGAGCTTGGGGAAGCCTTGATTCTTACATGGTGCCTGAACCTATATAGTGAAGTCTAATTATTTGTAGGCCGTAGTATGTGAACCTAATTTAGTTTGGCATGCATGATAAGGATGTAAAATCATAACATTGCATACAATAACAGATTTGAAGTATAATGTAATACCAAAATATGGAGATTTTAATTTATCACTTGAATAAGTTATGTAATGAATAAAAAGTGATTTTTATGAAAGTTAAAGATAAATGATAAGGTTTATGTTAGTTTATAGTGAGATTTCAGATTCGTTAATGATGTTAACCAATATGGTTAGGTGTTAAGTTAAGGGTATGGCTTAAATGGTGGGTTAAACCCATAAAGCTAATATTAATATAACTAATTGTTATTGGGATTTCAATGATATGTGTAGGGTAATTGGCGAACATTATTATACTTGTGTAGCTTACATATAAGGAAAGTTTTCTAACTTCATTCTCTTTATAATGAATGCAAGTTTCTTATCCTAAACTTTTATTGAGGAAGTTTCCTAACTTCATTCTCTTTATAATGAATGCAAGTTCCAGAATTCCATTATTTTGTTATTATCAAGCAAGCTTTCTAGTTCTAAATTATCATTATGCAAATCCTATATTACAGTTGAGCAAGCCTATTGATTCTATCTCGTGTATGATTGTACAAGCTCGTGTAATCTACTTCGTTACATCAAACGAGTTTTACTTTCCTAAGTCTTGTTATTATTATTTAAAGTATATATTGTTCTAATACATTGATTCAAATGAGATTATTCTAACTCTTTTGAACATAGTACTTTGCATGAATCCATGTCTACTCAATTGTATATTTCTATTATTTGATCTTTGACTTAGATAACTTTGTCCAATTCTATATCATTTTGTTGAACCTTCAAGTAGTAAGCAAAACTTTTATTGATTGAACTAGTCTATAATGGAATAGTGTTCTAAAATTCTAGAACCACTGATAAGTTAGTTCCAAGCTAAACTTTCTTTAGTGCAGAAATTCTAAATCCAAACTGAGACGAATAGCCCTAACATATGGGATTTTATACGTATAAAGTTTAGATATTTGTGTATTATGGTACAAAGGGCTGATCCCCCTAAGTACGTTAAGTAGGGTCTGTATAGTCTAAATGACTATTAAGGTTGGGGTAGTAATACCTAATCACCGGGGACATAGTTCGTGGTCTTAAGACCCTCAGATATAAAATTCGAACTTGTTTTCTATTTTTGATTCGTAGAACAAGTTCATTATTGTTCAACATTTGTTATTCATTCTCATGTTGTTATCATTACTACTCTTTATATCAGTAAGCAATGGTTTGATCACTCTTGTAATTAACACTGCAACTAAAGTTGAAAGAGTCGATGAGCCATCTACTAGCAAAGGAAAGGGCAAGATGTCCAAGTGTTGAAGATTTATGAGAATTTATTTAAATGATATATGTTATAAGACTTGTTTTATTTTATGATGTATTTCGCAAACTTATGTAATAATTTAAGGTTAGATTACCTGGAATTATTTTAGAGATGATGTAACCCTTTAATGGGAAATATTATTGTTTAAGTTATTTGATGTCTTTATCCTTTAATATGGGTAGTTAGATGTAATTATTTTTGATAGTGAGCACCAAATTCTGTGGGAATGAAGTACCCAGATTTGGGGGTGTCACAGGTTGGTATCAAAGCTTTAGGTTATGAACCTTAGGTGGGGAAACCTTATGAAGTAACCTTTAAGAAGACAGAAAACATAGAGGTGTCTAACTCTTATCGAGTTTTAAGGAATTGATTAAGGCATCCATTGAAGCTAAATAATAAAGGACATTATGTGCTATGTGTTAATAACTTATGTGCTCGTGAGTATTGAAGAATGTCATATAATAAATAAAACCTAAGACATATTTTGTTGTCAGGATGTCTAACGAAGGAAGATCCAGTCTAGCTAGGGATGTGATACCTCAGATACCTAGAGATGACGAACCCCGGGATATCTACGGTGTACGGGAACAGTTGATCCAGGAGGATGAGCCTGTGACAGATCCCAAGGGGATAGTTCTGAGGAGATAGAGGAGGATGATGAGGAAGAGGATCTTGTGGAGTTTCCACCAAACTCCACATCAGCTGAGATGTATGATGCATTGTATGACCGTAACATAGAATTACAGGACAAGGTTGAGGAGCTGAAGGAGTTAATTGAGATGAATCACGCTACGATATAGCAGAAAGATGAGGAGATTCAAGAACGTGACTCACGCCTTGGAAACACAGAGTGGGACCTAGTTTATACAAAAGGTTAGCATGAGGATATGTTGGCTATGAATGAGAAGATGAAAACTGATGTGGAGAATTTAAAAGATGACTTGAAAGAGGAATCAGCTAAGCGTGCAATAGCAAAGGACGCTACGCTTGGATGAAGGCGACTCAACGTGCAGACCGTGCTGAGGCTAAAGTCCAAGTGAAGAAGGCCAAGATGAATGAGATTGATCACGCCTTTAAATTCTGCGATTGATAGGGCCCAGGATCAAGTCTTTTATTACCCACCTCAATTTGAAGATTGGTCGTGGTTCGTGATGGATCGTAGGACGACGTATCGTATTATGGATGAAGAGTGTAGAGAAGCCTTACGACGTCTTAATATGCCTAGATAGAAAGAATAGGATTAATAATAATAATATGTTGTTAATTATGTGAATAAATAAACTATAAATCCCTTATTTTGAGATAAATAAAGGGGTAATATGAATATGTAATCCTGAAACTTGTCTAGTTCAGGAAAGTGGATGTTAATAGCAGTTATGCTATCTTTATTATGTTCTAAAAATGCTATAGATGAATAAAATATCAAAGTTTATTTGAAATGTTATGTGTTATAGCTTTAATTTTAGAATATTTAAGTAAACTTGAAATACTCAAGAAGTTGAGTAAGGAACTAATAAGCGTATATCTTAATAGAAAATGCCTCCTAGAAGAAGACAACCACGCCAACAGCCACTTCCTGCGGGGTCTACTAACAATAATAACGAGGCCAACACTAACCCGGTTCAGTAGTTGGTAACTTTGTTGATGGGAGCACTTGCGAATCAACCGCAAGCTCAAGTCACGACCTTCAAGGAATTCAAAGCGGTTGGACCGCCAGAGTTTCAAGGGTCTATGAACCCAGTGAAAGCCCAAACCTGAATCATGGAAATGGAGAAAGTGTTCGACGTTGCCAGAGTCAACGAAGATCAGAAGACTGCGTTCGCGACGTTCATGCTAAGTCTTAAGCTAGCTATTTGTGGCAAACAAATAAGGTTCATGGGGGACAAGGAGTGATAACGTGGGATAGATTTAAAGAGATGTTTTTCGAAATGTACTTTCCAGCGAGTTCTCGGAATCAGTTGGAGGTGCAATTTCTGGAGCTAAAACAAGGAACTTTGATGATGCCAGAATATGTTGCGAAGTTTAACGAGTTGGCAAGGTTTGCCACTTATCAAGTCAATACTGACGAGCGTAAGGCGAGAAGGTTCGAACAAGGATTAAAGCCCTAACTTTATATCAAGGTTTCAATGTTCTAGTTAAATACATTTGCGACTGCACTGGAAAAGGTAATTATCGCGGAAGGTGGAAGCGATGCCTTGACCAATTACAATCAAAAACAGAAGAAGAGGAAGAATGAGAATGAAAATAAGACTGGTGGAAGTAACGTTGGAAGTAACAATCAGAAGAGGAAGTGGAGCGAGAATTTGACTGCGGGAGGACAACAAGGAATTCAGCAGAAGAAAAAGTTTGAAGCTTGTGCTACTTGTGGAAAGAACTATACTGGGGTATATTTGAAGGAAAATCGAGTGTATTTCAACTGTGGTCAGAAGGGACACATTGCACCAAACTATTTTAGCCCGAAGAAAAGAGCATATTTTACCTACGGTTCGAAGGATCACATGGCTCGGGATTGCCCTCAAAAGCCAGCGGGAAGTACAAGTGGAGGAATGGGAAACAACGGTTGTGGTACATTGACTATAACTGGTCCAACACAGTTAAGCCGACCTACTGCGAGGACTTTCAATATAACCGTGCAGGATGCTCTATAGTCTAAGGATGTGGTGTTAGGTATCATTCTGATTAATGGTATTGATGCTTATGTACTATTTGATTCGGGTGTTACTTGTTCATTTATATCCGATTAATTTGCTCAGAACTTAGATTTGTCTCAGGAAGAATTAAATTATCCTTTGGGCATAGAGATTGCGAATAGGTAAGTGATTCCCGTTAGATTCGTATATAAGAATTGTAGAGTGGTTATTAATGTAACGCCCCGGAAAATCGTATCTTGTGTAAATACTTTTATAATGAATAAAATAATATTATTTGTTATTATTATGTGTTAGTATGATGAATGTCGTTCTATAACCTAGAAACATCAGAAAGTCGTATTATTTTAACTACGTGAAGGAATTAAAGGGTTTGAATTTCCAAGACGAAAATAAAAGCTTTCCGAGAAATTTTTTGAAAAATACTATTTATTGATTTCTGCTCGGAAATTATTTTTGAACTTCCGAGAAATACTTAACGTTAGAATATCGAGGTGAGATGGATTATGTAATAATAATTCAAGTGTGGAAAACACAATATTTTGCATGCGGACGTAATTAGAGAACGTTAGGAATATCAAGTGTTAAGAAGATAATGTAATGAGCGTATGATACGTATGTATTGTGCGAGGTAGTGTATATGAGTATGATATAAAGTATTATACGAGTATGTACGAATGATGGTATATCGTATATTATGAATTAGTATACGAGTTAGAATACGATAATTATACGTATAGTATATGTGATAAGGTTTTTAGTTAAATGGAATGGACTAGTAGAATTGTGTAGCAATTGAATAGTCCAATAGGAATTAGGATGCAAGCCCAAGTGTTTATTAATGTGAAGCCCAAAAAAAATTAATGCAAGCCCAAAGGAATAAGTTAAGATAAGTGGATTAAAGCCCAAACTATGATCCATTGGGTAATTAGGATCCATGGGGCAACCCATGGGTGATCTTGGTGCCCAAGTGTTGTGATGACCAAGCATGTTATGTAATGACCAAGTAATAAGGGTGGTTAGTAAGTTTACTTAATAACTAAGTAAGTGAGTAGTAAAGAGGTTTGTTAAGGAGGTGGGATGACCGAATGACTATTATGCCCTAACATTAGCAAGCCTATAAATAGAGGAAGAGATTGTTCATTATTTGTTTGTTCAACTTCATCCAACATAAAGTAACATAAGTGTTAGAGAGAATAAGCACTTATAAGTCAAACTTCCATTGTTAGATTTTCAAGAAGAAGAAAGCTAGTCATCAAAGGTAAATGATCCTATGCCATTAGTCTTCTATCTCTACCATGATAGCTTGATAGAGAAGTGATGGTCATGTATGTTAAGAACTCATAAAAAATGGATAATCAATGGACTTAAGTCGTATAAGTCGAGAATAAGTAATTTGAATCTAAATAAGTTATAAACTTATAAAGAACAATGATGAACTTTTCATATGTTTACCTTAAGAAGTTAGTATGATTGATAAGAGGTAAGAATGTTGGATAAAGGACTTAAAACAATTATAAGTCATAAGAAATGGAATCTTGTAATTTATAATTTGTTAAGTTATAAACTTATGAAAAATAAGCCATAACCTCACTTAAAAATAAGTTGTTGTTATGTGTAGGTTGAGATGTCTATAAAATGGATTGAATTCATTTAGAACGATGAAAAAATCTTAATTAACGAAGTTTTGCCGGAATTCACACGATTAGACGATAATCGTCAAATTCGTGAAATTCTCAGAATGGAAGTCGAATTTTGTGTTTGAACTTGGAAACGTTGGTTTTTGATGGAGACAAGTCTTATTTGGCATTATAGAGTTGCGGACTCGAAAATGACCGGATTCCGACTTAGAACGAAGAAACGAGCGTTGAACGTTCATGAACGTTTATCGTTTTCGTTAAAAATGAACCGATAGGTGAATTTATAGTTAACAAAGTCAAAAAGATAAAATTCTTACATGAACGTGTAGAGTATGTGATTTATGAAATGTAGGCTCTTGAACGAGCCAATTCGGACTTATAATGAAGAAGTTACGAGCCTGGGAATTTCACAAAGTTAAAAATCTGTCAAAATTATTTGGTGCCGTTTGGAAGTTTGGCGTCATAAAGACCAATTTCAAGGCCAAATAGGTGGCACCGCAACAATCGGAAGCTTGGCCGGAAAAGTCAGTAACCTCATCGGAGTTTAGCACGCAACGCAACTCGTAATGAAGGGACTCATGCAGCAATAATGAAAGTCCATATTATATAACTGAGAGAAGGAATGTTGACACCGTAGTGCCAGCCTTAGGGTTTAGACAATAAAGAAAGTTTATAAGTATAGCATGAATGGTAATTGATTAACAATGAACTAAGGAACTTAATGAAACATTATTAAGTCATGATTTAACCTCAAGTATGATTACTTAGGGCTAAGGTAAGTCAATTGTATTTGAACATAAGAACGATGTAACAGAACGCCAGAACCAATAATAACAAATCTAAATCATAATTACATTGAGAAGAAGGGTAAGATTCGTTAGAAACCATGTATATTTACTCATGACCTAATGTGTTATGTGATGTTATCATCTACTGTGGAGACCTTAAGGACTTAAAGTGCACGTGTTATAACAGTAGCAGATGCTAAAGGAAAGTATTCTAACCCTTGGTTCAGTTCAATCTGGACAAGATTTATGATTTATGTATTCTTACGCATGAAATAATGTCTGATTAAGTCAAAGCCAATTCTTTCGGCTAGACTTATGATATGTTACAATCTATCAAAGTATTGTCAATGTTTAACTAAACTATGTTGGTGTGGTTTTCAAATGAAGATTGAGTATGCTAAATTGTTTTGTCATCAAACGACAGGCACGTGAGGTTGCCACAACTTAAACGTACATACGTTTAATGAATGTAGTGTTGATCAACATAGAGTACTATAGGCTGATCACCTAGACGTGCTCGTAAGCTATGTCAGACTTACTAACTTAGTGTCGGGATGTCCTTTTCAAAGAACTTATGAAATGCTCATGCTATTAGATCAGAATTGATGTTTTACTGAATATTGTCATCGTAAAATGTTTTGAATGAAAAGAAGTGCTATTTTGAACTATCGATAGTACTTCGTAACTATTGTTCAGTTATTAAAGATATATGATTCCTATGTTTAAGCATGCTATTTTATTAGAATTGTTGTACTTGTTGAGCTAGTTAGGCTCACTATTGCTTGAACCATATGAATGCAGCTAAGATTGAACGGACTGACGGATCCGCCAAGGATAAAGGGAAGGCTAAGGCGAACCCATAGATTACCTATGTAATAATATAGGTTTGTAATGATTATATTTGATATTATGACAAGAACAATTGCAACGATTATAAAGAAACTGGGGGACGGTTAATATTATTTTGAATATATATAAGACATATTCGTTCTTTTGAGGAATTTCAATTGAATGTTTATGTGAATTGTAGCACCATGTATCATCTGTCGGGTTGGAAGATACCCAGATTTGGGGGCATCACAGGTTGGTATCAAAGCATTAGGTTATAAAACTTAAGGGGGGGGGGAAATAAAACCTTAAGTCATAACCTTAAGAAAAGTCAAAGAAATAAAAGATGAAAATTAACCTTATAAAAATGCATTATATATGTTATGTGTTTTTATTATTCTAATGACATGTACTAATCAAACTTATTTGTGTTATTGTAGATGTCAGGAGAAAATGGAATGAATAGAGATGTACTGTTAGTCAGTGAAGGGAAGGTTATTCAGATAGAGATCATACTGAACCCCATAGCAGCAGAGCCTGAAGTTGTAGTGGTTGAGTCTGGAGACTCAGAGAGCTTAGACCTTATGTCCGTGTTCGACGACATGTTGGAGGAAGAGATGGAGGTAGTGTCCTTCAACCCAGTAGCAATAGCAGTAGAGATGGCTCCGGGGGAGTCAATGATGTCACTATTTATGTCAAAATTGGATAGAAACATCCATTACTGTCAGGAGGTGAAGGAGCTAAAAGCAGAGCTCCAGGCTATCTTGGAAGATAAGATAGACGTGGAGTCGATGTGGTAACAAGAACACGACGAGAGAATTTTAGCCAAGTACAAGGTCCATGAGCTGAAACAGGAGGTCTTTGAGCTCAGGGGGGAGCTAAAGACCATAAAGCAGAAGATAAGGAGAATATCCTATATTCATAGGAGTTCTCATGCGGATTTCCAGCATCAGGTAGCTGGCTATCCCATAGAAGCAGGGCCGATGCGGCATACTATCAGCTGTGATATTATTATCGGTCTTGCCAAGGCGGATTTTGATAATGCCTTGAGGCAGATGTAATCTATTAGTGGATAGAGTAGTTTAGATATGTAAATATTGTGTATCTAGTAGTGACGTAAAACCCTCTTTTGTATAACAAAGGGTAGTCTTTTGTAAATCCCAATTTTTAGAAAGCAATAGCGGGATAGTAATGTAATCAGCTTAGGCTGTGCAATGTAACCGATGTAGTATTATACTACAAGAAATGAATCACTATAAGCCTTTTTCGTAACATGTTGAGTAATGGATGTTGAAGTTATTATTTAATGTTAATAATAACTAACTAACAGGAAACAAATATGTTGGGAGAATGCATATTATGATTTGATGTTTTAATGTATATGCTCATGATTATTTGTAAAGTCCTTCAAGGAATATATGTATGAGGACTTAGTGATAGATCAAATCTGTTAGGTTGATCTAAGCTCTTAACGTGTATAATTCTGTAAATGAATGTATAGATAGAAAGATCAAAACTGTTAGGTTGATCTTGAGATGAAATAGATAGGCTTCAAAGAATTCGTAGTGTATAAATCTGATCAACTTTGCAGAAGTCAAGGCAGAAAAGTAGAGCTCCAAAGATCATAGTGTGCCTGCCTTGAAGGGCCTCTTCAGAAATCGTAGAGTGGTCCCAACGTTTGTCGAGCCAACTCAGAGATCGTAATGTGCTCTCAGAAACGTAGAGTTTACAACTCAAGCAAGCGAAGATCGTAGTGTGAAAAGTTAAGAGAAATCGTAGTGCTCTTGGCTGATAGCATCAGACCAAGCACCAAGGCGACAAGTCACCACGATTTGAATCATAGAGTACCACGATCTAAATCGCAAAGTACCACGATCTGAATTGTAGAGTATCATCTGTCTTGTGTCAGAAGTATCAAGCCTCACGATTTATGTGGAGATAAACTCCAACATATGAGTAATAGATTCTAAACGTTGCAGTACTCACCAGTCCCAAAGTCCTAAGAAATATCCTTAGTATTCAACAAAGAAGCTTATTGAAGAAGCTAAGGAAAGTACCATTGGTAAGGGGGGAAAACACCTTTTCAGGTGTCAGGTGAGAAAGCAGTTTGTTATGTCAGTGGGCCAGAATGCAATTCAGAAGATGTGCAAAAAAGTCTCCATCAAAGAACAAAAAGGTCAAACGCATTTAATGCTTCAACGGATGGATCCAACGGATAGTTTTCAAGATCATATACATGCAAATCAAGCAGATGAGAGAAGTAAGCAAGCATTGAACAAAAAACATGAAGAACTCTCAAAGCTCAACTCTACAATCTGAGACATAGAAAAGCTTGCTCAGCTACTCAGTTCTTTTGAACAAGTGCTTAAACAGCAACTGAGTAGCAACCATCAAGAACTCAACATCTACAAATCAACTGAAGAAGAGTACCAAGTCTGCTGGACTTGAAGAGTTCTATGTGAACTGTAAGAGAGCCAAGTCTTCTAGACTTGAAGAGTTCAAGAGTGAACTAGAAGTTCCTGAGCTCTTTGGTCAGAAGGAATGTGTGATTAGGAAGTTGTAAAAGACATCCTTAGTGGATTTCCTACTCGAGGAGTAGAAGAGTGAACTAGGAGCTTTATGTGCTCTTAACCACTTAAAACGACTGTGTCTTTTACTTTCATATGATAACTGCTATATCTGCCATAACTTCTATAATTGCCTCACTCTCATAACTCCACTACTTTGTAAAGGAGATTAAAACAAACATTAATTCCGCTAAGTTTTAATCATCATCAACGAACAAGTTTAAAACAAAAAGATTTTTTAAATATCTATTCAACCCCCCCTTCTAGATAACTACTGTGCCAACTAGGAACTAACAGAATAATAACAAAATGTGTTGTTTGATGTAACATCAAAATGCCACTAAGAAGAGTACCACGGAATCAAGGCACTAACGTAAATCAACCGGAGGGAGGTCCGATAAACCCAATGCAGGAATTTGTTAATTTACTAACAGCAGTGTTTAATAGAAATGGGGCTTATATCCCCGTAAATCCTGGAGTAGTACGAGCTACTACGTTTAAGGATTTCAAGAGTGTGGGTTCGCCGGAGTTCAAAGGAATTACATACCTTATTGAAGCCCAAACGTGGGTGAAGGAAATCGAGAAGGCATTTGTCATAGAAAATGTTGACGAGGGCCAGAAGGTTGCCTTTGCAACCTACATGATGAAGGGAGAGGCCAACTTTTGGTGGGAGGCCAACCAGGCTAAGGCCAGTATAGAGAATCTAACGTGGGTGAGGTTCAAGGAGATATTCTTTGAGAACTACTTTCCCATGAGTATGCAGGGGAGAATGGAGATGAGGTTTCTGGACTTGAAACAAGGGGACATGACGGTTTCCCAATATGCCGCCAAGTTTAATGAACTGGCGAGGTTTGCTCCACACCAGGTGGACACCGAGGTTAGAAAGGAACGACAGTTTGAGCATGGCTTGAAACCCTGGCTCTATAACCGTATTTCTGTGTTCCAAAGTACTTCCTTTGGAACCATTTTTGAGAAGTCAATAATCACCGAAGATGGTAGCGAGGCTTTGAGATAGTACCACAAGGATAAGAAGAATAAAGGGAAAGTGGAGGGGGGAGTGCAGGTCGAGGGAGCCAGCGGGAGTGGCGAAGGGTATAAAAGGAAAGTGGTTAACTCTGGGAATACCAGAGTGAGGCAAGGAGACCCGAAGAGGAGGATGGAGGCCTGCAAAACCTGAGGGAAGACTCACTTAGGAGTTTGTCTCAAGGGGAAGGCCGTATGCTATAATTATGGACAGGAGGGGAACATTGCGCCTAACTGTCCAAGTCCGAAGAAGAACCACAAATGCTTTGTGTGTGGGTCAACTAATCACACGGCAAAGAACTACCCGAAGAAGGGGACAAACGGGAACAAGGGCACCAATAGTGGTAAGTTAGCTATTGGTGGTCCAGCGCAGCCGGGTAGGCCGATGACCCTTACCTTTAACATGACAGTACAAGATGTGATGGCATCGGGGGACGTAGTCGCAGGTATTATTCTGATCAACGACCTAAATGCTTGTGACACCCCCAAATTCGGGTTACCTGACCCCCGAGTTTGGTGTTCACGATCCACAATATAATAACATCTAACTACCCATTTAAATATAAATAGGAATACATAACTCATTAACATATGTTGTTAATACATAAGTCCCATGTTTGCTAACCTTAAAGTTACAAACATACCCCTTAGATAAATAAAAAGGGTTTACAAATACAACATAATAGTAAGTTCTTTATAACTACTCCAGCATCTTACCTTTGCCTTTGTTCTTCTTTTGACCCTAATCGGGCCTCTTCGTTCCTAAATTTAAATGTTTTATATATAGCAAGGGTGAGCAACAAGTTTGCCCCGCAAGTTAAGACATACAATAAATGTATACGAATCAATAAGAACATACTATCTATTTTGATAGAATGAAACCAAAGTTCGGTGAACTTTAAAATAGCTAAACAAATCGTTAATCAATAACAAGTCTTCTCGTATTCTAGGCAACGCAATAATTTTATAATGAAAGAGTACAACGCTTTCAAAGTTCCTATGATATTCTATTTAATAATCAAGAATCAATTCTACGCAATTACAAAGTGGAAATGTTTTCCAGATTTATGCTGAGTGATCCATTAGATCTAGAATTTCTACTTTCTCGGGTATCTATCAAAGATTTACTTTGATACATACACAGGAGTATCAGATAACCATAAAGATTAAATCATACCCCTCTGCAAGTACTTAGAGCTGGCCAATTCCATGTACCCTATATTATGCATAATACTTAGGTCGCGTGCAATGGTCGATTATACGACTTAAAAAAATGTTCCCTTTATATAAAAGGTTGTTCTTCTCAGTCTAAGAATCAAGATTTGATTTAACAACGAAATTTAATGATTTCAATTTCTATTTACTTAGTGGTTGTCAAACCAAACTCGGCCACTAATCAATATACAAAGCTAAGTGGACAATTCCCCGCCCATACAAAGAATTGGTCAGCCTAACCACTATATCGACCAGTAAGCTAAGTGATTCTAAAACCAAGTACAAATTCTCCGCCCATACAAGGAATCATACAACTCAGCTGCTGACCTAAGTCCTCAATTGAAATCCCTCATCATTCTTACTTTCTCTTTTCTTAATACGAATTTTCATTAATCCGCATCTTAACATTTACCACTCTTTTCTGAGTTTACATTGTACCATTTCATAGTACATTTTCTTTATAGCGTTAAGCTATATCATACCAATCACTTAACATATCATATGTTATTCAACAATATTATCTGATCATGTCGTGATCTTATTTCGTAATCATTTCTCCTTATACTCACGATCGTTTTATACTACGATCTTCTTATTCTTCTCTTTAATCATATTATATTATGATTTTATTTACACTTTTCATCTTATAGACATAGTCTATTTATTTTCATTTTTCATCTTTATTACTGGAGTTAGGTAACTCCGGATTCTTAAACTTATAGCTCTTCAAGATTCTTCTTTGAATCTTATTTATCTTCATCTTTATTTAATAACGAATTTCCAAAAATTCATCTCTCATTTTAAACTATATTCGAGTTTATTGCTTAACATCATCTCCGCGATTATAGCCTAAGGTACACCTACCTAAAGCTTATAACCTACGGTTTTGATACCATCTGTGACACCCCCAAATTCGGGTACTTTTTACCTAAGATCTGGTACATCATTTCTATAACTATTGCGGAAGATATAAACATAACTTGTTTATACATTAAACTTTTACACATCATTCCCAAGGCCTACAGCCTTAACTAAATACATACCTTCAATATCTAAAAAGGTTTACAATGCTATTTTCGTCAGAAAATTTAATAGATCTAACTGCAACAAAATTTAATCTTGCACTTTGACTTTGCTTCTGTCTTTATTCGAGCTTTCATCTAAATCTGAAAATTTTATCATGATATAGCAAGGGTGAGCAACAAATTTGCCCAGCAAGTTTTAAATACAATGAAGATATATCATGATTGAAAAGAATGAATAAGCTTTCAAGTTTTCAACAATATAATAATTGTGAAATAATATGACTTAAGTTTCAATAATTGAATGACTGAAACAATAATGTTTGAAGGTCAACAATGACCATAAACAATTTACCTGAACCTTATGGTAATGAAGGTGATCAACCTTTCATACCCGATGAACATATGCAACATGCACTAAGTGTGAATCAATAATCAGTATAGACGTGAATAATTAACAACAAGTATTCACTAACATGCTTTGAACATACAACTCTAGTTGAGTTAAGAAACTTGAATGCATCGCTGATTACCGCTAAGCAATCTAATTTAATCTCTCACGAAAGACCTATAAGTATAAGATTGATCTTTTAGTCAGCATAACATACCTGTTAGCTCATAATACTATTACTTTAACCATAGATTATTTAACACTTAATCAAATATTAGATAACAGTTTAACACATCAGTATTATTATCATCCTTTGATAATTCTTTAATCAATATATCATATCCATTAAGATTTAACACTCGCCTTTTTATTTCATAAGTTATTCTTTAACATCTAATAAGTTAAATAATAGTCCAGTCACCTGGATTCTAAATCTAGCAACCAAATTGCCAATCCAGCAGACTTGATTCCAAATCTAGCATTTAGATGGCCAATCCAGCAACCCAAACTGCAATCCAGCTAACTAGATTCTAAATCTACAACTAGATTGCAATCCAGCAAGCCTGGATTCACCAATCCATCAATCCAGCAACCTGGATTCTAAATCCTTCAATTAAGTAAGCTTCTTTTCCATCCAGCAAGCTGGATTCATCAGATTTTCCAATCCAGCAAGCTAGATTCTATATCTCCTTTAACGAAAATAACAAATCAACTTATTATTTTTCTATCTTTTGGCCATGCTTATATACATGTATTTCATACAAAAAAGTCTTTTTCCATAATATTTCAATTTCTTTTAGTATTTTTCAAAAATCATTTTTAGTGCACGGCTTAAGAATTTAGCCCCATAATGCTGAACTCCAAAAATTCCCATCTTCTCACACAATCTTATACGTGTTAACGTGAGCCTCTAGTTTAAATTTCGTGGCCACCGGAGTTATAGAACTCCGATTATAGTCGTTTTCATCGGAAAATCACAAAACTTGAAATGGTCATAACTTGGTCGTTTTAAGTCAGAATGAGCTCATTTTTTGGACAGGAGGTACTTTATACCATATATATTCATGTCCGAAAAGGCCGGAAGTTATCTCATAAATTAAGTGACCGAAATTTCCCTTTTAATTTCTGGATCAGTAGTTTTTTGTCGTTTTTCAATTTTTCGTGCTTTGTTAAAAATATTCCATACGGAAATCTACAACTTCTTTTCCAGTGATTCCACTTGGAGATGTTAGAAAACTTATCATAGTATCCTCCCAAAACTTTCCAGAATTTTTGAATTTCAAAAAAATGACAAAAATGCCCCTACCCTTGACTGTCCAAAATAGTTTATTTTTCCCTAAAAGACAAAACTGTTTTTGCTAAATCAGCCACTACGGACCGTGTACTCAACATTTTTGAGTGCTACCACTTGGGTTTATAAGATAACTTACCTATCTAATACCCATTTTTGACGGATCACAAAAAAGAAGGTGTAGATTAAAAATAGTGGAAATCCAAAGTACATACCAATTTTATGGCTTATAAACTAGAAAAATCTCTTTTCTTTATTTTCGATTTCCAAACAAAACAACACCCAATATAGGTATATCTCAACATGAAACACTCATTAACATGTATATACAAGGTTTTTGATTTTATAAATATAGATTCAAGATTTGATTAAGAATAATCAAAAAATACATAACAAAATGTATTTATACATTTTTTGCTCCAACACTTTTTCCATGGATGAACTTTCTCTCTCATCTTCTCTCTTCTTCCTTCCATTAATGGCAGTACTATTTTTCCTTTTCTCTCTATCTCTCTTTAGTTCTAGGAATGTATATTTGTGGAGAGAGAATGAAGTACGTAATTGAAAATGTATTGGTAAAAAATTATACATACAAATTGTATATCTAAGGTTAATCACTCAATACTTATCTTATCTTTCTCACTCATCAATATCTCTATGTTTTCTTGCAAGTTATACTAAATGTGTTGGACCAATTATAGATGGACACATGTAGAGCACTTAATGATCTTTGACAACACATTAAAACTTATCCTTGCTCTCTTTTTTATCTTTCTTTCATTTTTTTTTCTTTTCGTATCTATTTAAAATGAGATGGAAAATTTTATTTGCAAAATAGATGAGAGATATTTATAGTAGGAGAAATGCATATATATAACATATTTATGTATATATAAAATCTCCCAAAATCCCTTCCATATCTCTATCATCTCTTTTCATATCTCTTTCATATCTTTCCATATCTCTTTCATATCTTTCCATATCTCTTTCATATATATCCAATATGTTAGCAAATCTATGAAATAACATGTGCTCATTTTGATTTTATTTTATTTGCCAATTTTGGTTCTAGAATGTCCATAAAATGTTGGGCCAATCCTTTACTTGTTTGGGCTCTCTAATAATTGTTTTGGGCCATGTATAAAATAACATTGTCCAATATACTAATTTTTATCTTACACTAATCACTTAATTAGGGTTTCTATGTACTTAAGTGAAATACAAATTCTTACTTAAGTACATTTAAGTTCTTAACCCAATTAAACTTGCTATAACTATGTTATAAAATTAATTAATTGAGATGTATAAAATAAATCTCTTAGAATTAATATATATTCTAAATACCATAATTCTCTCATCCCATAACCCTTAAGTTATTCAATTCTTCATTCCTAAATATAATTAGGATCACACTAGTTTCTTTTATTTGTTTATATAATAAACAAATATAAACCATTAAATAATATTCCTATTCCTTTATTCACATATTCATACAAAATAATTTAATACATTGTGACATGTTCCATAATTCTCTTAGATTAGGTCACTAGTATATAAATAAAATATTAGGACCACTAAATAACGATAACCATTTAGGTTATTTAATTCTCATGTCTAATTTAAATGACTTATTTACATTATACAATTTACATTGTATAATTAAATTTAATTTCCTTCTCCTCTCCATAAATTGTTTTCAAACAATTTATTTATATATTAAATATATAATTTAATATATTCAATCATTTATTCAAATATAACTAGTTGATATCAATATACATATTTACATATTGGATCTCATCTCATATTTTTACCTTACATCCTTTGGTATAATATTAAATATTACACCATTATCCATATAACCTAATATCATATATCTAATTATTTTCTTTCCTTTCCATAAATTGTCTTCACCATTTATTTAATTGTAGTAAATATATAATTAATATATTCACCACATACACATATTCTTATGAACTTATACACTAAACATATACCTCATTATCAGACTATCACTTATTGTCTATCAAATCATTCAAGTTCTTCTCCAAAAAATTTGAAATCCTTAAAATTCCTTCACAGAAACGTCAAATCTATACACTTATTTTCTGTCTAGGTTCATCTTATAACCTTTAATCTATCATTTTAGGATTTTAATAATTATCTAAATTCTCGGTTTGTCACATTCACCCCTTCTTCTAAGAATTTCATCCCCGAAATTAAAACATACTAATCTCTATTTATTCTCTTAATCGTAACTAGGTTTTTAACTTAACCGTTACAATTTCCTCCTTTGATATTATCACATTTCACCATAACTAGTCACTAGGAGTTTACATCTTCTAAACATTCAGCAAAACTAGGTTGTCATAATAACCTTTATTCAATCATCTAAGATTCTACTCGTACTCAATGAGTTCACACTATTTCATATCCATCAGCACATATTACCACAACATTACTCTAAAGAGTTTAAATATTTTCATATCTGTCTGAGGAATCAAAAAAACTATTTAGTTTGAGGTTTAGGGTATTTCTACCTGTTACCTCTTTCAATTACGAAAGAAAGGTACTCTACCTCTGAAATATTTTATAATAAGTATGTTTACAATCACGAAGAAGGTAAACTATCGGTGCAGGTACTTTAGATGATTAGTCTGTTGTACCTTAGTAATCAGAATGACTATACGCGTTCTTAGATTGGAGTATTTTATCCAATTAGTATATCCCCATTTTCAGGGTTGTTCACCTCAGACTTATCATAAGATTCCGCACCAAAATAATTTGGTTCGGCATAAGCTTTCAAAGAATACTTTGAATTTCCTAAACATTTGTCTAGCTGAATCAAATAGCTTAGACGCATGTCAATAATTCAAATTTCAATCGAAACATTTTTGGCCAAATTTAATTGACACTTAACTTTTCTTTAAAATTAAAAATTTATTTTATGACGTCATGATACCGTACTGTATTTACAGTCCGTTTGAGGATTCAGTCATTTTATGACTTTGTTATACTACATCATTCCATAGTGGGCTAACGATCCTTAGATCACATCAAACACTAATTAATTTTGCATTGATAACTCCGTCATTTTTATCATCTCTGCACCAGGTTACATGATGCGTTAATGATATAAAAATACATTTTGATAATTCTAACCATTTTTGTCTAGCCGAATCTATTAGCATAGACTCTTCTTTAATCAGTTCGAAAACCTTGAAAATCATCTTTGGTGTCATCATGCCACAGCAGGTAATGATGTGTTAGTGGCTCGAAGTCCACACCTACACACTTGTCCCCATGTGTTGAGGATAACAAAATTCATTTTTATTTTTAAAGGCACATCAGTGTGAATTCAGCTTGATGTCAAAAACTTCGAAGTCTAGCATAGCTAGAAGATTTGGTATACCTATGCTTCCACCATCAACTTCATTTTCTCTACTGATCCATTGCTTAAGAATTCTATCTATTTCTATCATTCTCAATGCTCAATTCACACATAACTATACCTAGTTCGTCAAACTTACCACACATTATGAGTTCAGGAACTTTCCACAATCATATGAGTTTCGGAACTTATCCTAGCTAGACCATAGGCGTCCATTTACTGAGGGGTTCAAAACCATACCATATGATTATGAGTCATGAACTTACCATAATTATGAGTTTTAAGAACTCACAACTAACCTTATATTCTCTACCTATTCATTATACACATGAGAAAAGAATCTCCTTATCAAAATGCATATAGTGAATAGCGCGACATCGGGTTCCAATGATTATCAATGTAAGAAACTAAGTGGTTGTCAAACTAAACTCATCCACTAATCAATATAGGAAGCTAAGCGGACAATTCCCCGCCTATACAAAGAATTCGTCAACCTAACCACTATATGGACTAATAAGCTAAGTGATTCTAAAACCAAGTACAAATTCCCCGCCCATACAAGGAATCATACAACTCAGCTGCTGACCTGAGTCCTTAATTGAAATCCCTCATCATTCTTACTTTCTCTTTTCTTAATACGAATTTTCTTTAATCCACATATTAACATTTACTACTCTTTTCTGAGTTTACATTATACCATTTCATAGTACCTTCTCTTTATAGCATCAAGCTATATCATACCAATCACTTAACATATCATATGTTATTCAACAATTTAATCTGATCATGTCATGATCTTATTTCGTAATCATTTCTCCGTATACTCACGATCGTTTTATACTACGATCTTCTTATTCTTCTCTTTAATCATATTATCTTATGATTTTATTTACACTTTTCATCTTATAGACATAGTCTATTTATTTTCATTTTTCATCTTTATTACTGGAGTTAGGTAACTCCAGATTCTTATCCTTATAGCTCTTCAAGATTCTTCTTTGAATCGTATTTATCTTCATCTTTACTTAATAATAAATTTCCAAAAATTCATCTCTTATTGCTTAAACCTAATTCAAGTTTATTACTTAACATCATCTCCGCGATTATAGCCTAAGGTACACCTACCTAAGGCTTATAACCTACGGCTTTGATACCACCTGTGACGCCCCCAAATCCGGGTACTTTTTACCTCAGATCTGGTACATCATTTCTATAACTATTGCAGAAGATATAAACATAAATTGTTTATACATTAAACTTTTACACATCATTTCCAAGGCCTACAACCTTAACTAAATACATACCTTCAATATCTAAAAAGGTTTACAATGCTATTTTCGTCAAAAAATTTAATAGATCTAACTGCAACATAATTTAATCTTGCACTTTGACTTTGAATCTGTCTTTATTCGAGCTTTCATCTAAATCTAAAAATTTTATCATGATATAGCAAGGGTGAGCAACAAATTTGCCCATCAAGTTGTAAATACAATGAAGATATATCATGATTGAAAATAATAAATAAGCTTTCAAGTTTTCAACAATATAATAATGGTGATCAACCTTTCATACCTGATGAACATATGCAACATGCACTAAGTACGAATCAATAATAAGTATAGACTTGAGTAATCAACAACAATTATTCACTAACATGCTTTGAACATACAACTCTAGTTGAGTTAAGAAACTTGCATGAACCGCTGATTACCGCTAAGCAATCTAATTTAATCTCTCACAAAGATCTATCAGTATAAGATTGATCTTTTAGTCAACATAATGATAAGTAGGTTTTATACCTACTTATTTGGTATCTGTTACTTGAATTAGTTGCTTAATGTCATGTTTCTTAGTGACTTTTCATGCATTTTGTGTTCGTTTTGTAGATTATATGATTGGGAGATGAGATCGCAAAGAATTGGTATGAAATCGCAAAGAAAAGCAAATTCGGACATCGTTTGGGATTTCATGTTCTTGGCTTGGAACTTGGATTACATTGTAGAGCTTCTTCTTAGCTTTCCAGAACATCTTGAATCATTCCAATCGGAGTTCGGATGCAAGAGTTATGACATTTGTACCAACGGACATCGAACGTCACTGTTTTGGATGGCCATTTGCACAACAGTCACTTTCAGCCCAATTTCGACCTTCATCCATTCGTTATTTCTCAATTCTCAAAGAATGAAATTGTAGATCTCGTCGATATCTTCGATTTGATAGGTGGTAGGCCTCATAACACTTCCCGGATCAAAAGTTATGGCCGTTTTTCCAAAGGACGTCAGAGCAAAATATTTTCCTTCACAAAACCGCCGCCGGGGTGGGCATACATGGTACAAAGCAGGCCCCTAGCCCGCCGGGGCGGGTCCAAAACAAGCATAGACCCCCACCGGGGCAGGGGTAGCCCATAATTTTGGTCCAATTTGAGACTGGGAAGGATTGTTTCGATCCGATTTACACAAGGACTTCCAAGAGAATTTCCAAGAGGACTTAAAGACATATTAAGAGACTTATAAAAGGAGGAGAATCACAAGGATTAGGGGTGATGAGAGACTAGATAGAGGATTCAATTAGATTAGATTAGAGTAAATTAGATCAAAACACTAGTTCTAATTAGATTTAGAGATTGAAGCAACTTGAAGACCATTGAAGATCAAGAGCAGGAGCTTGAGGAAGATGGAGATTTGCTGACAACAGATTTATTCTTTACTCTACTCTTATTTTTATCTTTTAATGTTATTTCAAGTATGGATTCTTAGTTTTAATTCAATGAACTAATTCTTTGTTTGAGATTACAATGGATTTTATTGTGTAGTTTATTTTAATATGCTTCGTTATCAATTATTATGTTCTTTTGTGAGGATTGTCTATTATGATTTGGACTTAATTGTTTAATTGATTGGCCATCAATTTCTGTGATAATCTATATGAACTCGAGAGATGAAGTATTGATTTAGATCTTATTATGATAACATGTGTCATGAATTTTGTCAATAGCAGATTTTTGATTATTGTTAAGGTAGAGATTTGATTATTGTTAAGGTAGAGATTTTTGTTTTTGGCGCCGTTGCCAGGAAATTAGTTAATATATTTTTTCCAATATTAGCTTCAATCAAATTAGTCTTAATTTAAATATTTTTATTTTTATTTTTCATTCTCTTCCTATATTTCTCTCTTTTCAGTAATTATAGATGACTTTATGTATCAATGGCCATATACCTAACATGACTTCAACCAAGGGAAACGGGATTGATAGACTTAATGCATTTTCCGCAATGTCGAGATGATTGAAGAACTATCGAAGAGGAAGTTGGACGTTTTTACAGTCCAAAGGAGTCGAAGGATTGCAGTTATGTGTGACTATTGTGGTGGCAATCACCCGAGTAATCAATGCACCATCAATCTTGGGCCGGTACAGTATGGTGGTAATTACCTCATTAATTATGCATATGATAATAATGATCAAGTTTGGGGGTATCACCCGGATTCTTCATGGAGCTATACTTATGAAGACCAATACTCTACTCCAAATCCAACATACACGCCGGAATTCTCATATCCACCTCCAATGTGACAAGAAGACAATTTAGAGTTGAAGGAATTCATGTTAAGGATTATAGCAAACCAAGAGGAGAGGATGATGAGTCAAGAAATATCGAGCCACAATTTTCAGCACCACATGGAACAACTCATCACCACTTCAACTCATGGTCCTCAATACATGGATTCCAAAACTGAGACAGATATTTCAAGTGTGGAGGATTTGTGGTTCAAGTTTGTAGCATCAACTGAGGAGAGGATGATTAATCAAGCGCGGTCATTTCAGAATGAAGAGATATCAATTCATAATCTTCAAAATAAGATAGATCAATTGACCAAAGCCGTAAGCAACCTTCCTCAAAAACAATTGGCATGATGTGAATTTAGATTGATGAAGTGCCCGAGCCAAATCTACAACCTGGATGAGCCATAAGATGTTGGAAAAGAGATACAAATGGGGATAATGACAACAAGGTCGGTGAAGAACTAACTATAAGTACTAATAAGGATGAGCCGATGTTATTAGTGCCCCAATTTCCTTCTCCACCAAAGTTCAAGGATCCGGTTAGATTTGCAAAATCATGCCCACTTGGTAGCCATGTCGCTTCAAGAAGGCTCTTTATGACATGAGAGCTAGTGCAACAACGGGCCGTGGTGGGAAGAGAAAGAGAAGATAGATTGAAGAGCCCATTGTGTTTGACACACTTCCATGCCCACATATGATCACAAACACAATGGAGATAGCACCTAGTCATGTGCCCTTCTTCATGGAGATTATACCTGAAGCCTGAGCATACTAGGTGACTTTGATGTTATGGCCATCACTTTTGGGAACCTCCCAAAGGATTATTTGCTACTGATGGATGGAGGATGTGACGCCCCCAAATTCGTGTAACATCGATTACAGGACTTGATGCTCACAATACAACATACAACATCATCTATCTAAGTAAACTTTAACAATAATAATAATATTATATTACCCATTACATAAATAGTCGAAATAACATCCCAAGTCTTTACAACCTTAAACATATCGAACTTAGTCTTAGCGCTTATCGCTACATTACACATATGCGTAAATAATTAACTTATTACATAACCATTAGCATCAATTCATCTTGGACTTTCCCTTGTCCTTGCTCAAACTCCTCACCTTCTCACCCTTAATCGAAAGGTTTAGCAAGAATGAGCACTAATTGCCCAAAGAAGTATATATGTAAATTTGAAAACATACATCGAGTGAAAGAAGTTGAATAGCTAAACCTCAACAGCTTGAAATGATTGCTAAGTGTTAAATAGGAACATCAAGAATGGAAATTTAAGAATTTTCAATATCATACTAAGGGTGTAAAATAATTCTAACATATTTTCTTTCATTAAAAATCATCGACGGTTTAACAATCCAATAGATCAGAACGGTCTTTGCAAGTACGCCTGTGATTAGTCTATTGTACCTACGCTTTTGCATAAGTATTAAGTTTTAAGCTACATAAGTTTAAATGGGACTATTCGGCTCGACATCTATTTGCCCGCTTATTCTAAGTTGTTCATCTTAGTAATTATGTGAGACCGCACTAAAGCAATTTGGATTGGTAAACATTTAATAGCTTCGAAGATTTGTTTTAAATCACTTTTTCCATCAATAATAACTAATGGAAACAAAGGCCGTGAACATACTTAGAACATACTCGATAATTAAATGAAATTTAAACATACGGCGCTTAAAATAATAATTGAATAATCATCGATAAGCTTGCAAGATAATTGAAGTTTGTATGACTTTTCAACGAAGAAACTTGCATTAATAAATAACTAACACAAGTCCAATACTTACCTCATCGCGATAATTTTAGTAAGGATTTAATAAATACCCAAAAGAAATAAGGGTTAGAAACTCACGGATAAGCCCGCCATAATTAATGCTAGCAATTAACCTTCACTTACTTTGCAATTTTATTCCTATCAATCAGCTTTACATGATATGACTCAAATTTTGACACAATATACTCCATATAGCGTAGTATTTTACACAAAATATCACATCCCGTAAAAAAAAAGACAAAGTTAAGACCATTTTAATTAAAAGCTTTGAAAAGCGTGTCTTAACAGATTTCATACATTTAGAAAATTTTTCGAAATTCCAGATTTCGCAGATTTTTGAAATTGTGAATATGCTTGCTTTATTTTCATATCTCACTCAATATAGCTTCGATCCTAATAAAATTTGGATGATTATACTTCATGCTACATACTATTTTACAAATTTACTACATGCACCAAACGGACATCAAGACATGATTTCAAGCTTAATAATACATAAAATTTTCAAAACTCATGCAAACTAGTTTAACCCAACTTTTGAGGAAATCATGATTTTGATTCTAGCATGCATGGATTTGATTCCCACCGTCTGCACTCACATTTACTAACATATATACACATGTTACAACAATCAAACCTCTAACTTTTCATGTTTTGATCAAATTAGCAACTAAGAGGCATTTTATCAAATAGTTAGCATGCATACATGAATTCTATGATTCTTTATGTAATAGTAGTAATATGTTATATACCGTAATTTTCATTCTTATCATCCACATAGCAAGAATACATACTAAATCATGGCATCACCAAGCCAAAACAAAACATTTATCATAGCTATACATGCATTTTTCACTATTTTTCCTCAAGAACATACAAGTGGGTCTCATAGCTTACCTCGTCATGTAATTCTTCTTGATTGGAGCTTGATAACCACCTTCCTTGCTTGCAAGATTCTCCGTAATTCAGAGCCCACCTTGAACCACTCTAAAACCTCCATTTTCTTCTCTTTTCTTTATTTTTGCTCTCTAGTTAGAAAGTTGTTGTGAAAGGAAGAAGAGGCTTAGATGGAATGTATATACCTCATATATATAGTGTAATGAAACCAAATCTCCAAATTTCATTACAACTCCCCCCCATGATCGATATCATTACACTCACAATTCATTAGGCTAATTATGGGTGGAGTTAAGAAAATGAAAGGTTTTTGTTTAATAACACAAGAGTAACCCTCTCCTCAATAATCCTTATAAGACGATACTCCTCCTTGTCCCATATAAATTGTCACAAGGACTCCCAAAGAATCTAACTTTATGTAAATAAAACATTATTTTAATCATTTAATCAATTAATAATCATTTTGACCATTTTGCCCTCAGAGCACTAACCAAAAAACGTGTTCAATACTTATATCGATTCCTACTAAAGTCGACGCCCTTGACGCCATGGAACTATCCTGACATGCTTGTAGTCCTACTTATATGGTCTTAAGATCGAAATGTGGAATACGTGTGTATATGTTCTAGCTCCGGAGGTAAAGCTATTTCATAAGCTACTTCATCGACTCGTCTCAGAACTTCAAAGGGTCCTATGAATCTGGGACTAAGTTTTCCCTTCTTCCCAAATCTCATTTTCCTTTTCCAAGGTGATACTTTCAGAAACACATAAGTGCCGACATCGAAGTCTCGTTGTTGCCGATGAAGATCAGCATATTTCTTCTGTTGATCTTGAGCCGTCACTAGCCTCGCTCGAATAGTTTTGATCACATCTGCAGTTTGTTGTACCAATTCTAGCCCTAGCAGTTGACGTTCTCCTACTTCATCCCAACACAATGGCGTTCTGCATTTCCTTCCATATAAAGCTTCATACGGCGGCATCCCGATGCTCGCGTGGTAACTGTTGTTGTATGCAAATTCCACCAACGGTAGGTGGTCATCCCAGCTCCCTTTGAAATCCATCACACATCCTCTTAGCATGTCCTCCAACGCTTGAATAGTCCTCTCACTCTCCCATCTGTTTTGAGGATGATACGCGATGCTCAACCTCGCCAAGGCCCCACGCTGCGTTCTTAAAACTTCTCCGTAAATTGGTCAGGAATCGCATGGATCGCGATCCGACACAATTGAAACGGTACACCATGCCCGAAATGATCTCTTTGATCTAAAGCTTAGCCAATCGATCTAAGGTATATCTCGATCTTGATTGGCAAGAAATGCGCTACGATTGGGTCAATCGGATACGACGCATCACCCACACCGCATCGTAACCCTTCTACGTAGTTGGAAGTCCTACCACAAAATCCATCGTGATATGCTCCCACTTCCATTCTGAAATCTCTAAAGGTTGAAGTAACCCGCTCGGTCTCTGATGTTCCGCCTTAACTCACTGACAATTAATTTAAACACTTGCTAACGCACTCCACGACCTCTCTTTTCATATCGGGCCACCACTAATGTTGATGAAGATCCCGATACATTTTTGTGCTTCCTGTGTGGATTGAGTAACTTGAACTATGAGCTTCTCGCAAGATTTCTTCCTTTAACTCGATGACATCACCGGCACCCAAATTCTCTCCTCAAATTTTAATGCACCATCACCACCCATGCCGAATTTAAGCTCCTCTCCGCCGGAAATTCTTTTCTTCATTTTCTCACATTCTTCATTACCGCTTTATGCTTCCTTGATCTTATCCAATAGAGTCGATCGAACCTCCACTCACTTAACAATTTCCCATCCGCTCTCTTCGCCTCTTTATCTCTAGCTCCAAACCGGTCGTCTCTTGATTAACTCCTCCCGAAATCATTAAGATGCCAATCTACCATCGCCATTTCTACTTAACGATCCGCTACCACGCTCGCTTTCCCCGGATGATACAAAATATCGCAATCGTAATCCTTTATTAGCTCCAACCATCTTCTCTACTTCATATTTAACTCCTTTTGCGTGAAAATATACTTCAGACTTTTATGGTCCGTGTATATTTCACACTTCACACCATATAAATAGTGTCTCCAAATCTTGAGGGCAAATACTACCGCTACCAATTCCAGGTCATGGGTAGGATATCCCTTCTCATAATCTTTCAACTGGCGCGATGCATACGCAATGACTTTACCATGTTGCATAAGCACATAGCCAAGCCCCTTATGTGATGAATCACTGAAAATCACGAAGTCACCAGATCATCCTGTAACGACAATAACCGGGTGCCTCACTCAATCTCTTCTTGAGTTCTCGAAAACTCTCTTCACACTTCTACCCGCATAAACTTCACCAACTTCTTCGTTAAATTCGCCAATGTTCCTGCTATCTTGAAAAATCTTGAATGAACTGGCATTCAGTAGAGCCTCGCCAATCCTAAGAAACTTATTACTCCCGCTTGTCCTTAGTTGTTCACAATTTAAACCGCTCCACCTTTGTTGGATCCACAGAGATTCCGCCCTGTCGATCACGTGACCCAAAAATTGAACTTTTTCTAACCGTAACTCACACTTCAAAATTTTATGATAATTTATCCCTTCTCAATGCTTCCAATACTAATCTTAAATGTTCAAGATGATCTTCCCGAAGTCTTGGAAAAGATCAGATATCATCTATGAACACAACTACTTAATTTATCTAAATACTATTTGAATACCCGATTCATCATGTCCATAAACGCTGGCTTTGCATTTGTTAACCCGAACGACTTTTACTAGAAACTCAGTAGTGACCAGAACGAAGTTCTCGAACGTTGTCTTAGGTACATCCTCTTTTCTCACCTTCAATCGGTGATACCCCGCCCTCAAATCGATTTTGGAAAATATTTCCTCCTTCAACCGATCAAATAGGTCATCTATCCTAGGTAACGTGCACTTGTTCTTGATCATCACCTTGTTCAGCTTCGATAATCGATGCACGCCTCATCGAATTCGCCCTTCTTTTTCACAACAACACCGGTGCTCCCTGTGGAGACACACTTGGTTGAATATACTTCCTATCCAATAATTCCTCGCGAATCGTATTCATCGCCTTCATCTCTCGCCGATGCCATTCTCAGACGGGCTTTCAAATCTGGTCATTCCCCAGATTAAATATATAACGAATTCGACCTCTCTATCCGGCGGAAGACCTGGCAATTCTTCTGGGAATACATCTGAAAATTCATTCACTACTGGTATTTGTCCCATTTCTAACCCAACTTTCTGAGTATCGACGATATGGGCCAAATAACCTACACATCCTTTTTTAGTAACTTCCTCGCCAGATCATCGCCGACAAATGGAAAGTGTCTCTACGACCTACTCCCATAGAACACTACCTTCGATCCGCCGGAGTCTTAAGGTTTATACACTTTTTCCGCAATCTATCATCGCTCCATGGTTAAATAACCAATCCATCCCTATAATTACATCAAATTCTCCTAATTGAATTGGGATTAAGTCCACAGGTAACCTATATCCCTTGATATCTACAACGTAATTCCTATGGACATGGTTAACGAGAATGACTTCCTTATTAGCAACTTCTATGTTCATAGGATATTCTAATTCTTCCTGAGGTAAGTTTAATCGTTGGGAGAATTCATGCGAAATGAAGGAACAAGTAGCACTCGAATCAAATAATATGTAAGCAGATATATCATTGATCGGAATGATACCTGAAACCATGTCCCTGGATGCAACCGCATCCTGAACCGTCATGTTGAAAGTCCTTGCTGTTGGTCGATTTTGAGTTGGTGGTCCACCAATTGTGAGAGTTCCACCGCTTGGTCCCCTCCCTCCATTTCCTCCCGCCGAAGTTCTTCTTTGGGCGCCCTCGCCGATGATTTAATGCTCCACAGCTTGAAACATCCATTTCTCAAAGGCAGAAAGGGTTGGGAGAGATGTGCCTCCTATCCGCAATTGAAACAGCATATTCTTCCCTTTAGACATGCCCCGAGTGATTCCTTCCACACTCCTTGCACGCCTCGCCCCTCTTCTTTGCTTCCCCGATTTGCCCCGTGGTTTCCAAGGAGTTGACATTATTGTTGTTGTTGTTGTCGTTGCTCCACTTCCTCATATTTGCACTGCTGTCACTGCCGCTTTCTCCACGGTTTCCTCCTTCATCTTCTTTTTTTTTCCTTGTTGAACTTCATTAGGGCTTCACTTACGCCTCACGATTATAGCTTTCTAGGAAAATCGTGAAACTGCTCGTCTACAAAGACCATAAAAGTTTGTTCAGATAGCCATGGTTTGAGGCCTTGCTCAAACCTCCTCGCCTTTTCTCTCCTCGTTGTCGACTGATGAGGTGCGAACCTTGCCACTGTTAAACTTTGGCAACAGATCATGTATCATCATATCTTCTTATTTTCACCCAGAATCGTGATCTCATCGCGATCAAGATACTATCAGAAAATAGTTCTAAAAAGATTTTCTTGAACCCTTCCCAAGGTATCACACCTTCTCGTACTTGGGTCTAATTTGCCTCCCACCAAAGAGGTTGGCTTCAACTTTCAAAGATATATGTGGCGAAGATAGTTTTCGTGGTCGCTCTCCTACTCTCAAGGCGAAATAACGCCTTTTCGATTTCCTTAACCCAAGTCGGGCTTCATGGGTTCCGTAGTTCCTTTGAACTCGTGGTCCCACGCTTTTGAAGTCTTTAAAGTGTGCCATCTGGGGCCACCGGAGGGTTGTTGACATTCGGGTTCGATTTTAAAGTGCCCCAACCAACATGTCTAGAAATGCTAAGCGTGACAGGTTCAATGTGGATCCCCAACATTACCATTCTACCCCTCCTAAGCTTGGCACGCGTCTTCTCTAGCCATCTATCTGCTCAAAATGAACTTAATATTATTATTTCATAACTTACTCTACAACATATAGAATTTCGTAAAAATCGAACCATCACATCCATACTTAAATAAAAACATATTTATTTATAAACATAATACTTAAAGTATTTCATCGCCTTATGGCATTACGCCATTTACATCACGTGGCATCAATCACTTGGTAAAAAAGTAAACCAAGCTTTTTATTACATAGATAAGCATTTTATTTGTTACTAGGAAAAAGTTTATCATAATAACTAAAGACCCCGCCTAATGGCGCCCCTCATGCTCCTCATCTTCTATCTCTTTCACCACCATTTATCGGCTTATAACACTCTGCGGCAGACCTGAGCTCCTCACGTGGAAAGTGACGCACCCTGGCGTCGAACCTTCCATGTGTTGACTTAAACACGATTTCATCTTGTCTATCCTAACCTTCTTGTCTCTAACTTCTCCCTCCAACTCTCCAGGTTAGCTTCTAAGCCCCTAACACTGCCTCTTCTCTCATCTCCCCGTAGCGGTAATAATCGCTTGTCAAGTTCAAGACTCAATCCTCGACTCCAACCCATTAATGGTATGTCCCAAGTGGGTTCTCGATAGCATCCTCTCATCCTTCAACAGAATCGACTGCCTTCAACCCCAACTTGTCACCAGCATTCTATTCCTAATTACTGTGTGGTCCACCAATGCTCCCAAAGAAAGTCCGCATTGTTGTTCCCCCGACATGCCTCCTCTAACTCGTGGACCTTGTCGTCCTGCTTGACGATCCCTGCCCATCAACTCATCCAAAGATAGTGTCTTCGTGTACCTCCCTGCTCCTCTTCCTCTTCCTGATACTCCTCCGGTTCCGACTCATCTAACGCCTCACGCCACCATGGCCTGTGCACTGCCTATCACTAACTCGCTTTCACTTACTACACGAATATCTCTAACTTCCTCTTCTCCTGACATCCTATAATTAAAACACAAATCAACTCGATTAGAAAAAATAGATAGTGGTTTTGTTTTTAGAAAAATAGATTTGACACTACACTTAGAAATCTATGTGAGTTCATCTCCCTATCATCTCCACTAACTCTCTCTAAGGTTATAGCCCAAGGTTCCCCACCTAAGGTTTATAGCCTAAAGCATTGATACCAACCTGTGATGCCCCCAAATCCGTGTAACATCGATTACAGGACTTGATGCTCACGATACAACATACAACATCATCTATCTAAGTAAACTAACACAATAATAATAATATTATATTACCCATTACATAAATAGTCAAAATAACATCCCAAGTCTTTAAAACCTTAAAACATACTGGAACTTAGTCTTAGCATTTATCGCTACATTACACATATGCGAAAATAATTAACTTATTACATAACCATTAACATCACTTCATCTTTGACTTTCCTTGTCCTGCTCGAACCTCAACCTTCTCACCCTTAATCTAAAGGTTTAAGCAAGAATGAGCACGAATTGCCCAAAGAAGTATATACAAAATTTGAAAACATACATCAGAGGAAAGCAGTTGAATAGCTAAACCTCAACAGCTTGAAATGATTCTCAAGCTGCTAAATAGAACATCAAGAATGGAAATTTTAGAATTTTCAATATCATACTAAGGGTGTAAAATACCCGAACATATTTTCTTTCATCAAAATCATCGACGGCTTAACAATCCAATAGATCAGTAAATCGGTCTCGTAAGTACGCCAGTGATCAAATTTATTGTACCCTACTTTGTGCACAAATATTAAGTTTTAAGCTGCTTAAGCGAAATGGGACTATTTGCCCGACATCTATTTGCCCGTTTATTCGGGTTGTTCATCTTAGTAATCATGTGAGACCGCACCAAAGCAATTTGGATTGGTAAACATTTAATAGCTTCGAAAGATTTGTTTTAAATCACTTTTTCCATCAATAATAACTAGCCGGAAACAAAGGCCAGGAACATACTTAGAATAGTTCGATAATGAAATGAAATTTAAACATATGGCAGTTAAAATAATAACTGAATAATTATCGATAAGCTTGCAAGATAATTGAAGTTTGTATGACTTTTCAACGAAGAAACTTACACGAATAAATAACTAACACAAGTCCAATACTTACCCTTACTTCGATAATTTTAGTAAGGATTTAATAAATACCCAAAAGAAATAAGGGTTAGGAAACTTGCCTGATAAGCCCGCTACAATTAACGCTAGCAAATAACATTCACATAACCTAATCACATGTGTCTCTTTAATCACCATTCATACACAATCTAGTTTGAAGTATAGGGGTCTCCTATTATTTTAATAAGATTTATTAAGTTAACTTGTATTCAAAACAATTCAATTACATATCATGTTGCATCACATAGGTCAAGCTTATTCAATCACATAACACATAGCCTCACATAGTTGAAGTGGTTCTCAAACTTCAAAACGAAAGAAAACAATTTCCTTTTTAATATTAATATGTTTATAAACTAATACTTAATTAAATACACTTTAAACTACCCAAGCAGGTTGCATCTTAAAGGTCCAAGGGTTCAGTATGAAAATCTTGACAAAATAAAGTCTCTAAAATTTTTCCGAACCTAACCCAACCCGAATCTTTAAGATCTTCTTCGGTCACGCTTATAAATATTTTTTGCATTTCGAAAATTTACTTTGCAATTTTATTCCTATCAACCTGTACATGATATGACTTTGAAAATTTGACACAATATAGTCCATATAGCGTAGTATTTTACAAAAATATCACATCCCAGAAAACAACAAGTTAAGACCACGAACAGGCTGCCTTGAAAAGCGCGCCCGAACAGATTTCATACTTAGAAAAATTCTGGAAATTCCAGATTTCTGCAGATTTTTGTTGTGAACATATTTGCTTACAATTTTCATATCTCACTCAATATAGCTTCGATCTGAATGAAATTTAGACAGATTATACTTCATGCTACATACTATTTTACAAATTTACTACATTCACCAAATGGATTACCGAAGACATGATTTCAAGCGACCGAAAATTCTGAAAACTCATACAAACTACTTTAACCCAACTTTTGAGAAAATCATGATTTTGATTCTAGCATGCATGGATTTGATTCCTACTGTCTAGACCACATTTACTAATATATATACACATGTTACAACAATCAAACCCTCTAACTTTTCATGTTTTGATCAAATTAGCAACTAAGAGGCATTTTATCAAATAGTTAGCATGCATACATGAATTCTATGATTCTTTATGTAATAGTAACATGTTATATACCAGAATTTTCATTCTTATCATCTACAAAGCAAGTAATACTAAATCATGGCATCACCAAGCCAAAACAAAACATTTATCATAGCTATACATGCATTTTTCAATATTTTTCCTCAAGAACATACAAGTGGGTCTCATAGCTTACCTTGGTTGCGAATTCTTCTTGATTGGAGCTTGATAACCACCTTCCTTGCTTTTAACATTCTCAAAAATTCGTAGCCCACCTTGAACCACTCTAAAACCCTCAATATTTTCTTCTCCTTTCTTTATTTTTGCTCTCTAGTTAGAAAGTTGTTGTGAAAGGAAGAAGAGGCTTAGATGGAATGTATATACCTCATATATAGTGTAATAAAACTGAAAATCTCAAATTTCATTAAAACTCCCCCATGATCGATATCATTACACTCACAATTCATTAGGCTAATTATGGGTAGGAGTTAAGAAATGAAAGGTTTTTGTTTAATAACACAAGAGTAACCCCTCTCCTCAATAATCCTTATATAGACGATACTCCTCCTTGTCCCATATAGATTGTCACAAGGACTCCCAAAGAATCGAACTTTATGTAAATAAAACATTATTTTAATTATTTAATCAATTAATAATCATTTTGACCATTTTGCCCCTCGAAAGAAAAAAACGTGTTCAATACTTATATCGATTCTACTAAATTTGACGTCCGGACGTCATGGAACTATCCGTTTATCAAACTCAACATCAAAATTGTAGTTGATTTTTTTCCCCAAAAAAGTCAATGTCGATTTGACCAAAAAGTCAACTGTGATTTATTTTTGTGGTTTGATCTATCCTCGACTAATTTCGACGTTCCGGACTCAAATACGCTATCTGCTTATCTCTTGTTTAGCTTTCTACTTCTGCTTGGTCCCTTCATTAATCTATATTTATGAAAACCACAGCTAGTATCCAATACTTAAATAGAATATTGACTTAAAGAAAAAATGTATTTCAATCATGAACAAAAATATATTTGTAACTGAAGCTTCACTAAGCTTCTTTGGTTAGCCTCTGCAAGATGCTTCTCATTGTTTCCTTTCCAGTGTCAAGGCTTACTATAGTGGAAGTAAACTCATTTGCTATCCGTATCAACTTTGTTCTTATTATCCTTTATTTTTGCCTTTTTATTTACCTTCTTTGAATTTTTCATCTTTTTAGAAGATCCTTTGGTCCCTACCAGTAAGACTTAATCTTTCTTGGTTGGAAAGTGACTCACAGCATTTCAACTTGTTCAAATGAAAAATATACAACAATTATGAGAAGGAGTCCGGGAGTGAATGCAAGATCAAATCTTAGCTCAACTCTCTAGCCATTACAAAACCAATTGTCCTAACTGTTCAATCAAATTGATCATCTTTAGGACATGTGTTTATACTGTAGTACTTTCAATCATTCTAGATCGGAAGAGCTCTTTAGATATCTGATATCTATCAATCATACTTTCCTCACAATTCAACTACTTGAAATGTAGGAGTATAGTAGAAGCATCCATAGTTTCTTGTTGACGTTGAAACTCGTTACTCATGAATGCGAGCATGATGCATTGAGCCAACTATGCATCATCTTGCCACTTTCCAAAAGTTGCAATCTCTTCCTCAGAGGCATTGTCTGCAACCATTGCAGGGATATGCATATTAAGAATATAATATAGCTTTTCAGCCATAAGAACTATTCTCAAATTCCTTAACCAATCCGTTTAATTCGGTTTGGTTAAATAGCATCAAATATGCTCCGCAGTGATAGTAATTTAGACATTGTAAAATTTTATAAATGAATTTGTAATTAATAACATTTTAGCATACATTGTTTTATTAATTACCAAAATAAATTAGGTCTTGTTTTAAATTGGTATCTCCCACTATTTTCTTCAAACTATATTACCCTCAATATATATAGTTCAAAAATATCTAATTAAAGATATGCTAGTGAAAATAAGGATCACATTTCAAATGTATATAACCTTGTGTGTGCAGAATAAAATATATATAAATAAATAGGTAGACAATTCTTGTCAATTACATCAACTATGCAACTCCTTATATTTTTGCCTCTTACATCATAATGGTCAAGTGTGTGCATATCTGAACTAAAATGATCTAAGTTAAGTCATACCTAGCACTTCCATATATTCAAAAGAAAAATATTGTCCTTGTGTGTGCACAACAAAATAGTATCGTTCAGACTATTTATAAGCATTAAATGTGATAAAATAATATCTTAAATATTTAAAACTTTCCTTGTGTGTGCACAATAAACTCATATTAAATATTTAATGCTAGAAGGCGACAATCGATAATCCAAATATATTTGAACGTTACAACTTAATATAAATTATTTAAGGGGTTTGTTATTATTTTGTCTAATCTTGTTTAGCATGCACACACACACACACACACACACACACACACACATATATATATATATATATATATATATATATATATATATATATAAGCATGCACATATAGAATACAATATTTTATCCGGATTGATTATGGACTTTATTCTAGTTTGGTTCACTAAAGCCACCATGTGAAAAAAAGGTCAAACCTATGGTGCAAGAATTAAATTTAAATATAATTATTACATTTAAAGCTCGAGCTTCATTACAAACGGATCTTCAAGCTCTCTTTGCTCCTTGGTCTCCAATTCTTCCAGATATTCTAACTAATCTAATTACATAAATTAGTTAATTTAAATAGAAATCTTGATCAGCAATCAAGGAGAAGTACATAGGAGGGAGATATAATTTATATCAAGAAAAAATTAGAGAAGACGAGGTACGGAGACCCTATTTAATAAAACTCATACATTCATGCATCTAACTAAAATAAATTCAATCACATTGGTCAATAGTCCATATATAATCAATCCAATTTATTATCATACATATTAACATATGCATCAATAAATAACAATTATCTCATGAATAATAAACATTCAATATATACATTGATATAAATTTATTGCGCAATTTTAATTAGCATAAAATCCAATTTTGAAACAAAATAAACTCCTTTATTTTTAATCAAAATCATAATAAATTTTTTTATTTTATTTTATCCAATTTTGAATAAAAATAAACTCCTTTATTTTAATTAACACGGAATCCAATTTCAAATACAAAATAAACTCCTTTATTTTTAACATAAAATTGCTGGGAAAAAAATGTGTTGAATCCTATTCCTTATAGTTTAATTTTAGGAAACATGGAATCCTATTCCATATGTGAATAAGTTCTTTTATTCAAACTTACGTGGTATTCAATTCCAAGTTAATATAAAACTTTTGAATAAACTCTTTTATTCAAACGAACGTGGAATCCAATTCAAAGTTAATATAAAACTTTTGAATAAACTCTTTTATTCAAACGAACATGGAATTCAATTCCAATTAAAATAAACAACTTTATTTTAATCTAATTCCAAATTAAAATAAACTATTTTATTTCAAATTTAGAATTACTGAAAATCAGTGTATCCAATTTTAATTTAAAATAAACCTTTTATTTAATTAGAAATCAGATAAATTAAATAAAAAATTTTTTTATTTAATTGGTAGGTCTAAGTACGTAGTCATTGAAGTTACTCAAGCTTTTCAAAAATTTAGACCTGGTATTGTCGCGCCAAGTTTATAATGTGAACTGGCTATGTAGCATCGGGTCGCCCATTTTGAAAACCCGGATCAGCGTTGTAGCACTTAGATTACATTGTAATTCGGCACTACAGTGCCAGTTACTAGAAATTATTTTTCCAATTCCCGAATTATGCAGTTTTTCTCCAAAAACAAGATTTTAGACCAATACTTATGCCTAAAAAATGTGTTCTAAACACATATCAACATACATATCAAAGCTGAACAATGAATAACTTGCATAAAAGTTTGCAAAATAAATCAAAATTTTACAAACCATATGTAAGACCCCAACTTTTTATGAATACAAATTTAATTTTCTCTAAATATTATTTTGAATAATAAGGTGTTGATTTGATATAATGCTATAGTTATGGGTGATATGTGAAAAATTTACAAAGTAAGCAAGTTATCATAAAATATTCATTTGGTAGAGTAATATTCTTTTTGTCGGGGAATATCCGTACGATGACACAATCATTGGTGGACACCACAACAGAATAACTGTCGGATATAAAAAGTGACAGAAATAACCTTTTATAAAAATAACGACAAAACTTTTACCGTTAAACTGTTAAAATATTTGTGATAAAAGAACAGTAATACGTGTGGTTGCAAAGTAGAACACAGTATTGCACAGTATCTTTAATTATCGATGCTTACGTAAGAAGTCACTCAGTTCATTTAATAATTTCCACAATAGTTACTGCATAGTATCTCATATTATTGATTCAATTATTGTCATAGTATCATCTGCACAATATTTTATATTATTAAATCAATAATTGAGACAACACATGTATTCATATTATTATTTGCATTATTGACAATGTCTAAAAAGTTCTATCGAGGAAAGGGGTTTGGTTATTTAATTGTGCGCCAATAAGGAGAAATCCTTATCAGAAAGACCCCTCTTTCCTAGGAATGATTTGGTTGTCAATATTGTGAGTTATAATATTAATGATGAATAATTGTTAAAAGATTAAAAATGTGTTTATTAAAGATAAGTGATTTGTGGTAAATATTTATTCACTTTTTGAGATAAATAGAGGGGTTTGTCATGAGGCATTTGTTGTAAGTTTGACTTATTATTTCATTGGGAGATGTACTAATTTTTTGAACTGTCGATTATGATTTTAATAGTAAATCAATATGGACCGTCAGTTGTGGTTTTAATAGTAAATCAATATGGATAGTCTATTTTAATAGTAAATCAATCTAGACCGTCCGTGAATCAGTTACTATTTAGTTCATTCTCCTATAAATAGAAGCTTATCTCTTTTTTCATTCTCACCAATTCACTAAAACTCACAAGAGAAACTATAGAGAGAAAGAAGAAGAGTATTTTGATACTTCACTATTGCAGTATCCAATCTCCTACTAAAGTAAGGGATATTATTTGACGGGTGAAAATCCATTTGTAGTTTCGTACATTATTTCTTTTTATATTCCTAAATCTAAACTTACTATGGTAAGTATTGCTTCTATAATCCCTGAAATTAGTAGAATATCCTTGAGTTTTGCGCTTCATCTAGTATCGTTTCATTAGAATATTGGTCAGAACTTTCTTAATAAATTTCAATATTTTCATTCGAGGAACTATTCACGGGGTACTATTCACTCGGGTATTATTCACTCAGGTACTATTCACTCGGGATACTATTTATTCGGGATACTTTGCATGATGGGGTACTATTCATTTGGTATTATTCATTCGGGTACTATTCACGGGGTACTATTCACGAAAAAAGTGATTTCTTTTCTGTCCAAATTATTTTGATACATAAATATCATTCTTAAATTTTACTCCACAATTATTTATCATGTTGACAATTTGGACATTCTTGAACTCTGGGTAATTGAATTATAAATCTCTAATATTTATCCTTTATCTCACTTGATTGATTCCTTATATCATTGTCATCATCCTCATGCTTATATTATGGTGAAAGTCATCTTTGGCCCGTAGTGCATAGAAGGATTGTTGATTGGTATGATTATGATCAAGAATTGTGTATTGGTATAATCATGACTTGTAATGTTACAGAAAAATGTTGTGGTGCAAGTCCTCTTTGGCCCATAGTGCATAGATAGATAGTTATTTGGCATGATCATGACCACTGGTGATACTAATGAATATCGTTGGCCCGTAGTGCATGGATAATTCATTGATGTGAAATATTTATTAATTGTTGTTACATGGATAAAATATTGATTATGGACTTTTAAATCATAGAATATAGTAGACATCATACTCTACTTGACTTTTCTAATGGATTGCTATTTCTGCTGCAGTTGTTGATCTAAAACTTGTTGTCTATTGTATTCTATCAGATTTTTCTCCCTGTTAAGGACTAATGATAATTTGTTCTACATTATCTTAGTCATAATATTCTTTACTGGGCTTGTTGAGCTCACCCTTTTCCTTTTGGTTCCATTGTTCTTCTCATGAGGCGAAAATATAGTTGGGACTAGTCGGGGAGTGGAGTAATAGCTCAAGATGGTTATTATAGTAGTCCTCACTATTTTGTAAAATAGTGTAACAATAATTATAATGAAGACTTTATTTGAGTTTGGATATTGTCTAGAAGAAAATATTTGTATTAAAACTCACAACTTATGTTTTGTCGTATTTTACACGATAATTAATAATTGTATAATTAAAGTTTGTATTTGAATTCTATACCATGTATTTGGCGACTCATAATGGGTTGTGTGGACCTATTTTGGGTCCGCATACATTTGTGATCGAGCTTAGGGATATGATCTACGAATGAGATCCGAGGTTAGAACTAGGAGGGGAGAGACGAGTAAAATATTCGCTAGTGTGTCCTACATAAGCTTATTTGTTATTTAATTGGTCGGTCAGAATATAGGGATAATACGTGGCATGTCAATTTATTTAATTAACCCATGTTTTGTGGCAGTATTTGAGAATGGCATCTGAAAATTTTGAGATAATCAATGGAGCACATGCGACCATTGAGACACCGCCAATAAATAACCAGGATAATGTGCATCAAGAAGGTAATAATCCTCATATAAACAACAACACCGACCAAATGATGAATGATGGGATATTTAAGAGCTTTCTATAATTCATGCAACACCAAACGAGAGAGACTCATGTTCAAAATGCAGGTGGAAACAATGGTAACTCACGATAGGTCACTGCTAAGCAATTCAAGGAGTTGGGACCACCAGAGTTTTTGGGAAAGCCAGAGCAACTTAAGGCAGAGGCATAGATTAAGAAGATTACCAAGATATTTGATGCCTTGGGATGCACTGAAGAGCAAAAGGTTCCCTTTGCCACCATTATGTTACGCGAAGATGCAGATTACTGGTGGAAATCTGTAAAACATACTCATACTAATGTCAACAGTCATTGAAGCAGTGATAACAAACGTGGAGGATATCATTATGCCAGAAATGGTAACCACTTCGGTGTTAATCATGGCCAAGATTGTTGGTCTTCGGCACAGAAACGCACAGCGGAAATTAAAATTTTAAAGAAATTTCCGAAACCGTAAAACAGGATCCATGCGAAAATCAATTAATTCAGAGGTATAGAGATTATACCAGATATAAACTAAAACGAGAATCAAACCGATCGCGCCTCTAATCTCCAACGCAATACAAAATGATTGCGCCTCTACCAGATCCACACGAACGCCGCATCTAACCGTCGAACGATTTCTCGCAATAAGAAGGACTTCATGATTAGCCACCAAAAGGAATGGATTTTGAAACTGTTTTCTCTCTAGTCTCTCTCTAAGAGCGCTAGGTTTTTCAATTATGATATCTTACTCCTAAGTAGCTACTATATATCATATATATAGTAGTTAAAAGGAATTAATCAAAATCAAAACCTAATTTTATAAAATCCAATTTATATATATATATATATATATATATATCTTAATTAAGTCTTACTTAATTAATATACATATATATAAATTATCCTTTTAATTTAAATTGTGATTTAAATACTATTAATCATATTAATATATTTAAATCCTTAAAATTTAAATTAATTCCCTTTTTAAATAACGTCTATGTGTGTGACCCTATAGGTTATTATTACGTTGGCAATAATTTTAAAATCATATTATAAAATTATAAAGCAGGAGCTAAAGCATCTAGTAATGCATCATCGCTACCCAAGTAATAATAAGATCGATGATTCGATGCAACCTTTTCGTGACCAATGTTTCAATGTAATTTAATCCTTTTAACCTTAATATCCTAGATTAAACTCGAGTCATGGAATGTGTCATACTCTTCATAATTTAATCTGAAGTTTTCTTGATCAATGAGTAGACTATATGAAACAAATCACTATTTGAGCATGGCCATGCATTTCATAGTCCTACTCAATCAAGAGGCCTATGGATATCACCCATAATATATAGGATGGTTAAATTCCATCTAGATCACTCATATTTCTCACACGATTAATGATGAACCCAATAATTACCTTTTATAGTCCACCCTATTAAAGGTGACATTTGATGATATCAAAGTACATAAATTCTCGTGTAGTAGTAATATAATGATTTCGTGTCGAGGACCATTACTTCATCATTACTTATGAGAATTGCTAATGACACTTCGCATAATGCTCCATATAGAATTCTCATGGTGGGTCCGTCCAAGACATCGTTCTCACAACATGTACCTATGTATTGACTTAATATCTCATATATTTATGACCAATGAGATTTGGTCATCAATTAATCCACATACTAGTCTCAATGCATCATTGTTGTCCCATCAACAATGATACTCGATTAGGGACATTTAAGAACACCGATACTAATGGTATATATATAATCTCATGTTCAAGTCACATACTTGAAACTATATAATTTGTATCACTATTCTAAGGAATTTTATTATGTTAACAATTATATTACGCAAAAATAAAACCATAATAAAATCATATATTTATTCAATCAAATATAATATCAAAACGTTAAGCAATTATATCAAATAATTGGCCTCTAGGGCATAAACTCTAACAGCCTCCCACTTGCACTAGAGCCAATCACTCATGTATCTAATACCCATGGAACTAGTGTGACTGCTGCTTTTCGCCACGACAAAGCCTCGTTAGTGGATCTCGCAACATTATCATCTGTCAAGCACTCTTCCTATATGTACATCTCCTCTATCAATGATTTCACGGATGAGATGGTACCGCCTAAGTATATGCTTGGATCGTTGGTGAGATCTCGGGTTCCTTAGTCTTGCGCAATGGCTCCATTATTATCACGAGATAGAGCAACCTGATCAACAATGGTTGGAACAACACCAAGTTCAAATGATGAACTTTTAATCCATACACCTCCTCCGCATTTCGCACTAGAAGCAAAGAATATACTCACTACGTTGTAGAATCAGCCATCGGTCTCTCTCGCTTCGAACTTTTCCAAATTTAACAAAGACCACCATTAAGTGGAAAACACAAAACCCGATCGAGACTTATAGTCATCATTGTCGGTCCGAAACTAGCATCCGTAACCCTTTTACCGCTAGTTCGCTCTTCACCTCCATATACCAAGAATGAATCCTTAGTCCTTTTCGTGTACTTGAGGATATTCTCGATCGCATCCAAATGACCTTCACTCCGGATTCGATCGGTATCTCGCTTCATCATGCTCAAAGCATACGAGACATCCGGACGAGTACATATCATCAGATACATGATAGATCCAATTGTCAAGCATAAGGGATCTTCTCATACGCCTCATCATCATCTTGTGATTTAGGACATTGGGCCTTAGAGATCTTTTACACCATGAGTCATGTAAGTTTCCTCTTTTGCCTCTTGATGTCGAACTGCTTCAACACTTTATCAATATATGTACTTTTGACTTAGGCCGAAAGCATTTTTCTTTATCTATCTCTATAGATCTTGATACCTAAAATGTAGGCAAGATCGCCCAAATCTTTCATGGAGAAACATTTTCCTAACCATGTTTTTACAACTCAGAAGGAAGGAATGTCATTCCCAATAATTAATATGTCATCAACATATAATACTAGGAATACAATGTGACTCCCACTAACCTTCTTATATACACAAGGTTCATCTTCATTTTAATAAAGCCAAATTCTTTGACCGCTTCATCAAATCGAAGATTCCAACTCCGAGAGGCTTGCTTCAATCCATAAATGGATCGTCATAGTTTACATACCTTTCCAAAGATCCTTTGAGTGGCAAAACCTCGTGGTTGTGTCATATACACATCCTCAAGGAGATTTCCGTTATGAAAGCAGTTTGACATCCATCCGCCGATTTCAGAATCATAAAAAGTCATAATAGCAAGTAAGATCCCGATGGATTTAACCATTGCCACTAGAGAGAAGGTTTCATCATAGTCAACACCTTGAATTTGTTTGAAACCTTTTTCTACCAAATCGGCCTTTATAGGTTTGTACATTACCATCCATGCTCGGTTTTCTTCTTGAAAACCCACTTGCACCGATTGGTTTTACTCTTCTGTGGATCAACCGTAGTCCATACTTGGTTAGTATACATGGAGTCCATCTCGATTTCATGGCTTCAAGCCATTTCTCGTAATCTGGTCCATTCATAGCTTCTTGGTAGGAAGTGTGCTCATCTTGATCTATGAGCATCACATCGCCGCTTTTGAGTCACAAGATATCCATAATATCTCTCGTGCTCTTGGCGTGTCCTACCGTGATCTCTGAATGACTTGTGTAATTTGAGCAGTTCACTTTCCACAATTTCTTGTGGTTCTTGCTCCATGTTCCAACTCAAAGTTCAATGATATTTTGTGGTTCTCGAATTTCTTCGAGTTCTACTTTCCTCCCATCTGCTTCCTTTAGAGACAAATTCTCTTTCTAGTAAAATACCGCCTCGAGCAACAACCACTTTGTTCTCGTAAGGTTTGTAGAAATAATACCCTTTTTGTTTCCTTTGGGTATCCCACAAAATTACATTTGTCGGTTGGGTCCGAGCTTGTCGAATTCGCAGACGCTTTTACTTAACGCCTCGCAACCCCAAATCTTCATGAACGATACATACTAGGACGCTTCCCACCACATTTCATATGGTGTCTTCTCGAACCGCCTTTGTAGGAACACGGTTAAGTGTGAATGCAAATTGCCTCAGGCATGACCCCGAAGCTTATTGGAAGATCTCGCATGACTCATCATTGATCGCACTCATGTCCAACAAGGTTCAATTCTCCTCTCGAGATACACCATTCCATTGCGGTGTTCCGGTGGAGTGAGTTTGTGATATAATACCACACCTTTAGAAGGTCATCAAAGTCTTGGCTTAAGTATTCACCTCCTCGATCGGATCGAAGGGCTTTTATGCTTTTGCCAAATTGGTTTTGAACTTCGTTCTTGAATTCCTTGAACTTTTCAAAGGATTCGGATTTGTGTCTCATAAGATACACATATCCATATCTACTAAAGTCATCAAGAAATGTAATGAAGTAATAAAACCTACCTCTTGCTAACGAACTCATGGGTCCACATACATCACTATGTATAAGTCCCAATATCGCTAGCCCATTCACCGTGTCCAAAGCTGAAAGGGCTTTTAGTTATCTTGCCTAATAAACAAGACTCGCATTTCTCATATGATTCAAAATCAAATGAATCCAAGAACCCATCTTTATGGAGTTTGATATGCTGTTTCTCATTTATATGGCCTAAAATGACATTGCCGCTGAGATATGCCTTGATTTGAATCATTTGATTTAAATCATTTTGTATTTATGTTATAGATAGGCATTTCTAAATCAAGAATATAGAGACCGTTAAACAATTGTGCAACACCATAACAAATATCATTTAAGTAAAACAAACAACGATTGTTCTTTTATTATAAATGAAAAACCTTTCTTGTCCAAACAAGAACAGTAAATAATGTTTTTGCTTATAGCAGTACAAAATAACAATCTTCTAATTCTAAACTAGCCCAGCAGGCAAAGATAAATGATAAGTTCCTCCGGCCAAAGGCAAAGAACTTTTGCTCTATTTCCAACTTGTAGGTCAACCTCTCCTTTCGCTTAAAGTTCTACTCCTTCTGAGTCCCTCAAGACATTAACACAAATGTGAGAACCACATCCAAGATTCAATACCCATGATGTAGAAGTAGACAAGTTGACTTCTATAACATATATACCGAATCGTAAGTCGATTTCCTTTTCTTTTCTTCACTTCTTCCGATAAGCATGGCAGTTCCTTTTCCAAAGGTTCAGGTTTTCCACATAAGTGACATTCACCTTCCTTAGCCACCCCACCTTTAGGTTTTAAAGCCCTGTTTGGTTTTGGAATTGGGTTTGGAAAAGATTTAGATCATATCTTCTTCTTCGCCTTTCCACTTCCCTTAGCATTCCCTTTGCACCATCATTATGGGAGCGGGGTCTCGCTTTTTCATGTTGTTCTCTAAGCAGCTTCTTAACATGCTCAACAACTCAAGAAGGGTTTTTCAATTTCATTCATAAGATAGTTCATAACAAATTGAGAGTAACTCATTGCTCAAAGATTGTAAAACAAGGTCGGCTTTGGGCTTCCTGAGTGATTAGAAACCCAACCTATCAAGGTACTCAATATACCCAATCATTTTCAAAGCATACATATGGACCAACTGGATCACGTTCACCCATTTTGCGTTGATACAACGCCTTGTGCTTTGTATCATACCTCTCCGTCGAGCATGCCCTTCAACAATTTCTTGAGATTCTCGATCATCTCATAAGCATCCATCAACTCATGTTGCTTCCAAGCTCAAAGATTCATGGTTGCTAGCATGACATAACTCACATCCAGAGCATCATCTTGATGCTTCTTGTAAGCATTATGCTCATGACGTGGTGCGAAAGGATGGTCGGTGCCGCAGAATGGGCCCATCATGACATATAGCTTACGCTCTTGTTTGAGGACAATCCTCAAGTTCCTATGTCAGCCAAGGAAATTAATTCCACTTAGCTTGTCCTTTTCAAGGACTGATCGTAATGAAAGACTATTTGTGTTGTTGTTGTTTGCCATTTGATATCTACAATTTATAAGTGCAACAATAATAAGTCAAATTACAGAGTTGATATTATATAATTGATAATAGTACATTCAAAATATACCTCCCACTATTTTATTCAAATTAATAGCCCTCACCATTAATTCGGAAAGCATTTTCTATTAAATCTTTCTAGTGAGCCAAGATCCATATTTCATTATGCCTTAAGTTAGCTTTGGCTATTCTCTCAAAACATAATTATTTAGGTAGACAATACTTTGTCAATTATATCATATATAACTCCTGGATAGTTTGGTAAACAACATTTGTTTCTAGTCCATCTAATGGTACCAACCAAACTCTATGCCTCTAAGTCCACAATCCTATTGAGATAACTTAGTTAAGTTTTTGCCCAATGATTTTAATAGTTTGGATATCACAATTATCCTATCGCATCTTACCTAGATAAATAGGGTACTTTGCTTTGGCAAACCTACATCTATCGATCAAGGTCTTGATGAGTGTTATTCATTGGAAGACATCCGATTTAGACTTAATAATTTAATGAGGGATTTTATTAATTTAGATCTCACCAATTTTAATCTTGTTAAGCATGCACATTATTAATCATATCATATCACATACAAGCATAAATAAAGTGCAAAATTAAATGTGTCATGCTTATGGCCCAATCCACCCGTCAATATTTTCAAGCTAATGAAAGATTGAAGGTCAATCTAAGGTGGTAAAAGATCTTAAAATAAATAACTTCCTTGGATCTTCCTCTAGCACGCTCCTCTCCATCATCATCTTTCCATTGTGTTCTCCATCTTGACATCTTCATCAATTACTGATTATTACATGACATAAAGAAACCTCGAGTTACATTCGAGGGGATTTAGATGAGAAGAGAATATTACATTAGAATTTATAGAAAGGCAATACATGCAAGCCGTATTTCAAAACCAAAACCACTAACCTATGGGTCAAAAGGCCATAATCGTGCACCATGCATATCACAATAAGCACATAACAATTTATATATAATTAAAGAAAACTATATATAAAATATAGGGGACACGACCATCGCAAGCGCCACGATTTGGGGTCCAAGGGGTCTCTCTCAGCAAGTGTGGTCCTATCAGATTGGATTTTTTCCATACGAACCTCTAAAACAGCTTTCGTAATCATACATTTTAATCCACCAAAACACCCATAATAACAAATCATATATGTCCAGTTTCAATTTAATCATATTAAAACGAATAAAGACACCCGTAATTTATCATATATTTCATTTCGATTAATCATATTAAAATGATTCTTCATGATTCTAATCCGATTAGAATAGTTATATTGTTATTCCACCCCATTAAAGATACGATTAATAAGATCATCATATATATTACCGTAATACACATACAACGGAATATCATATATTCAATTTTATATTGTAGAAACATGCATCATCATATATCATATATATCGAATACAATTAAAACACGTAATCAATTAATCTTTTCGCAAGTAGCTCTCGATACCACCGCTGGGCTTTTACGTAAAACGCAATTAGTAAATTAAAATTTTAAAGCAATTTCAAAACCCTAAAACAGGATCCATGTGAAAATCAATTAATTCAGAGGTTTAGAGATTATACCGTATATAAACTAAAATGAGAATCAAACCGATCGCGCCTCGAATCTCCAACGAATATAAAACGATCATACGCCTACTACAGATTCACATCGAACGCCGCATTTAACCGTCGAACGATTCTCGCAAGAATAAGAAGGACTTCATGTATTAGCCACCAAAAGGAATGGATTTTGAAACTGTTTTCTCTCACAGTCTCTCTCTAAGAGCGGCTAGGTTTTTCAATTATGATATCTTACCCTAAGTAGTCGCTATATATCATATATATAGTAGTTAAAAGGAATTAATCAAAATCAAAACCTAATTTTATAAAATCCTAATATATATATATATATATATATATATCTTAATTAAGTCTTACTTAATTAATATACATATATACAATTATCCTTTTAATTTAAATTCGTGATTTAAATACTATTAATCATATTAATATATTTAAATCCTTAAAATTTAAATTAATTCCCTTTAAATAACGCTCTATGTGTGTGACTCCTATAGGTTATTATTACGTTGGCAATAATTTTAAAATCATATTATAAAATTATAAACAAAGCGAAATGCATCTAGTAATGCATCATCGCTACCCAAGTAATAATAAGATCGATGATTCGATGCAACCTTTTCGTGACCAATGTTTCAATGTAATTTAATCCTTTTAACCTTAATATCCTAGATTAAACTCGAGTCATGGAATGTGTCATACTCTTCATAATTTAATCTGAAGTTTTTTGATCAATGAGTGTACTATATGAAACAAATCACTATTTGAGCATGGCCATGCATTTCATAGTCCTACTCAATCAAGAGGCCTATGGATATCACCCATAATATATAGGATGGTTAAATTCCATCTAGATCACTCATATTTCTCACACGATTAATGATGAACCCAATAATCACCTTTATAGTCCACCCTATTAAAGGTGACATTTGATGATATCAAAGTACATAAATTCTCGTGTAGTAATATAGCGATTTCGTGTCAAGGACCATTACATCATTGTCACTATGAGAATTGCTAATGACACTTCGCATAATGCTCCATATAGAATTCTCATGGTGGGTCTCATCCAAAGACATCGCTCTTCAACATGTACCTATGCATCGACTTAATATCTCATATATTTATGACCAATGAGATTTGGTCATCAAATAATCGACATATTAGTCTCAATGCATCATTGTTGTCCCATCAACAATGATACTCGACTAGGGACATTTAAGAACACTAATACTAATGGTAATATATAATCTCATGTTCAAGTCACATACTTGAAACTATATAATTTGTATCACTATTCTAAGGAATTTTATTATGTTAAAAATTATATTACGCAGTAAATAAAATCATAATAAAATCATATATTTATTCAATCAAATATAATATCAAAACGTTAAGCAATTATATCAAATAATTGGCCTCTAGGGCATAAACTCTAATAAAGATAATAGAAGAAATGAGTTAAGTACTAATTTCAAAAAGAGAAGATTCAACAATGATGGAAAGACAACAGCACCATCACTCATTTTTAAGGAAGGAGAACGACCACCGGTCGTATGCTAAAAATCAGGACATGAGGGACACATCAGTTCAAACTATACGCAGCAACCCAAAGTGTGTTTCAATTACGGAAAGGAAGGTCATTTAGCTCAATTTTGTCATGCAAAGATGTCAAGTCCAGCTAGGACGGTGACACCAAAGGTTGTCCCAGACAAGTCAAAGCCGGTAGTTCAAGGGAGAGCGTTTGTCATGACCTCCCAAAGAGCGAGGAACCCAAATGAATTTATCATGTGTATGTTAATCATAAACTCTTGCGAAGTCTATACCTTATTAGATACTTGTTTTACCCATTCTTTTATTTCACCTGCTTGTGCTCAACGTTTAAATTTGACTCTGGAGAAATTAGACTTTGACTTATCTGTTGAAACTCTGTTGGGAGAAACCTTTGTAACATCCACCATTTATAAATCTTGTTTGATTCAAATCGACACTTTCACATTACCTGTTGATCTCATCTCTTTGAAAATACTTGCATTTGATGTACATTTAGAGATTGATTGGTTAACTACTCATCATGCTAAAATTGATTATTTTCGTAAGGTTGTTAGTTTTTATATTCCTAACCAACCTATTATGCGAATTAAAGTAACCAAACCACTAAAGTCAATCACTGTCATATCAATCCATAAAGTCATTCATTTATTAAAAAATGGATGTCAAGCTTTCTTAGCCCATGTCACAGATTTAAAAATAAATACGTCAGATTTGAATGATATTTCTATTGTTAATAAATTTCCTAACGTATTTCTTGAAGAACTTCCTGGCCTACCCCCAGAGCGTGAAATCGAATTTTGTATTGACCTTGAACCCGATACAAAACTCATTTCCAAAAATGGCTCCTATTGAACTTCAGGAGTTAAAACCCAACTGCAAGAACTGTTAGACATTGGTTTCATATGTCCTAGTACATCTCCTTGGGGTGCTCATGTTCTATTCATAAAGAAGAAAGATGGGACTATGCAACTTTGCATTGACTATCGAGAGTTGAATCATGTGACCATCAAAAATAGGTACCCGTTACCTCGCATTGATGACCTGTTTGACCAGTTGCAAGGTGTTAAATTCTTTTCAAAGATCGATCATCGTTTCAGATATCATCAGTTAAAGATTAAATCCGATGACATTCTAAAGACTGCTTTCAGAACTCGGTATGGGAATTACGAATTCCTAGTCATGTCTTTTGGATTGACTAATGCTCATGCTGCCTTCATGGATATGATGAACCGAGTATTCAAGGAATATTTGGATCATTTTATGTTTGTCTTCATTGATGACATCCTCATCTACTCCAAAAGTCGTGAAGATCATGAGCAACACTTGAGGCTAATACTCCAAAAGCTTCGTGAAAATAAGTTATATGCCAAGTTGAAGAATTGCGAGTTCTAGCTTGAGGAATTAGCATTCCTTGGGCACGTGATATCAGAACATGTAATATCAGTTGACCTAGCAAAGATTGAAGCAATACAAAGTTGGGAGCAACCTAAGTCAGTAACCAAAATACGTAGCTTTATGAGCTTAGCTAGTTATTATCAGAGATTCGTGGAAGGATTTTCTCGAATCGTTACTCCATTAACTCAGCTGACTCGAAAAGATACATAGTTTGGATAGAGCGAAGAATGTGAGAAGAGTTTCTAAGAACTCAAGAGGAGACTCATTTCAGCACCTGTACTGACAATACCATCAGGTTTGGAGGGATTTGTCATCTATAGCGACGCTTCAGGCAGAGGTTTAGGATGTGTTCTCATCCAATATGGGAAAGTTATAGCTTATGCCTCACGATAACTCAAAGAATATGAGAGGAATTATCCTACTCATGATCTAGAGTTGGCAGCATTCATTTTCGCGCTAAAGATTTGGAGATATTACCTATATGGAGAGAAAGTGTAGATCTATACAGATTATAAAAGCCTCAAATATTTCTTCACCCAAAAAGAACTCAACATACGACAACAATGTTCGCTTGAGTTGTTGAAAGATTACGACCATACCATTCAATACCATCCTGAAAAAGCGAACGTGGTAGCTGACGCATTAAGTAGAAGATCATATGCGGATACAAGTGCGATATTGTCAACATAAAGGCCCATTTTGTATGACTTACAAAGGATGGAGATAGAGTTAAAGACTCCAAGTACCCACGTGATGATGTCAAATATACGAGTAGAACTGACTTTAATTGATAAAGTTAAAGCTACTCAAGCTACAAACCCGAAGCTTATGCATATGAAGAAGAAAGTACAAGAAGGTGCTATTCCAGAAGTAAGGATCGATGACGAAGGAATACTTTGAGTCAACTCTAGACTTTGTGTTCCTAACGACTCTGATTAAATTATAAAATCATGATGGAGACACACAACACACCGTTTGCAATCCATCCTGGAAGTACCCAAATGTATCATGATCTTCGAGATATATTTTGGTGGAGCAATTTGAAGAGAGAGATTTATCTCAAGGTGTTTAACTTGTCAACGTATCAAGGCAGAGCATCAAGTGCCAAAAGGTCCATTGCAACCACTTGAAATTCTAGAATAAAAGTTGGAGCACATTAACATGGTTTTCGTTACTGGTCTTCCCAAGGTTTCTCAAGGCATAGATGAAATTTGGGTCATTGTCGATAGATTAACCAAGTCTGCTCATTTTTTACCTATACGAGAAACATATTCACTTGAACGTCTTCCTCGTATATACATAGATGAGATTGTGAGATTGCATGGTATGCTAGTATCCATAGTTTCTGATCGAGATCCAAGATTCACTTCATTATTTTGGGTCAGCTTGCAGAAAGCCATGTGCACTGATTTATTTATCTATTCACGATATCATCCTTAGACTTTTATTGTAGTAGTCGAGAGGACTATTCAAACTCTTGAAGATCTATTAATACTTTGTGTCCTAGACTTAAAAGGAAGTTGGGACAAATATTTACCATTGGTGGAATTCTCCTACAACAATATTTATCAAGCAAGTATAGGTATGGCTCCATTCGAGGCATTGTATGGATGAACGTGTCGTTCTCCAGTATGCTGGGATGAGGTGGGTGAAGCAACGTTTTTGGGACCAGAATTGGTGCGTATGACTATGGAAAATATTCAAATGATCTGGCAATGTATACAAACCTAACAAAGATCGATAAAAGAGTTATGTTGATCTTCATCGAAGGGACGTGAAATTCAATGTTGGAGATCATGTATTGTTACATGTTGCTCCATGGAAAGGAGTTACGAGATTTGGAAAGAGAGTAAAGCTCAACCCTCGATTCATTGGACCATTTAAAATCCTCAACCGAGTAGGAACTGTGGCCTGTAGACTCGCTTTACCGCCAAGTATGTATCATGTTAATAACGTTTTTCACATATCTATGTTACGTAAATATGTGGACGACCCGAACCACATTATTGAATTAGAACCAGATGAATATCCTTGGCATGTAGTGCATAGATAATTCGTTGATGTGAAATATTTATTGATTGTTGTTATAGGGACAAAATATTGAAGATGGACTTTTAAATCATAGAAGATACTAGAAATCATGCTCTACTTTACTCTTCTAATGTATTGTTATTTCCGCTGCAGTTGTTGATCTAAAACTTGTTGTCTATTGTATTCTATCAGATTTTTTACCCTGTTGAGGACTAAAGATAATTTGGTCTATATTATCTTAATCATAATATTCTTTACTGTGCTTATTGAGCTCACCCTTTTCCTTTTGGTTCCATTGTTCTTATCAGGAGGCGAAAATATAGTTGGGACTAGTCAGGGAGTGGAGTAATGGTTCAAGATGGTTATTATAGCAGTCCTCACTATTTTGTAAAATAGTGTAACAATAATTATAATGAGGACTTTATTTGAGTTTGTATATTGTCTATAAGATAATATTTGTATTAAAACTCACAACTTATAATTTTTTCGTATTTCACACGACAATTAATAGTTGTATATTTAAAGTTTGTAATTGAATTTTGTACCAAGTATTTGGCAACTCATAATGGGTTGTGTGGACCTATTCTAGGGGAGTCAAAACATATACCCGGATCATCCTTTATTCACAATTATTAATTTAACGTAAAGGTGAAGAAAAATAATTATACCCTTGAAGATTCGAGCTTCCTCAGGTACAAGTTCACCTCCAAATCATTTTCGTGTTCAACTTGAATCCACTGGGTTTGATTCATTCCTTTGATCAACGTTAGCCACCCAAGTGTTTGGCCTCTAAAGGTGATCCACCAAGGAAGAAGAAGTATTCAAGAAGATGGGTGTTTAGCGCAATCCTAGTTTTTCTATCTCTATAGAAAATGCGTACTCTCCTAACTCTTGGAATTATTATTCACGTGTCTTATAAAAACATCAACACCCTAACCCATAATAAGACTCCTCTTCTTTATAGATGTAGGCAACCCTCCTTAACAATTAAGGAATTGTGTTTTATTTTAATTAATTAAACTCCTTTAATTAATTAGACTCCTAATCTTATTAGAAATATTTAATTAAACTCTTTTAATTAATTAGCCTTCTAATCTTATTAGTAATATATGAGAGTAATTTTATTAATTAATTCCTAAACTCACTTAGGAATTAAATATTAATAATAGTAATAATAATACTAATAAGACTCCTCTTATTAATTTATATATAATATTTCTAAAATATTAAATAATAAATATTAAGCCATTTAATTTATTTTATCACCATAATTAAATTAAATACATTTAACTTATTATTACGAATATGTAATTTGCTTCTTAAATAAATATTTTTCCTTTTACGATGTGACCCTTTAGATTCTCCATATTAAACCGCTTGTGAATAAATCAATTAGAACAATTCTACTCCTTCCACCATACAATGTGGATAAGCCTCCTTAACGATCAACGACTTTCCAGATAATATAGATTTCATCATTAATTATAAAAGAACGTTTGAGTAAATAGTTACCGTATAATTCAATCCTTCCACCATACAATGTGACGCCCCCAAAATAGGTTTACACAACCCATTCTATGTCGCCAAATACATGTACATAATTCAAATACAACTTCATTTATACAACTGTCGTGTAAAATACCACAACACATATGCTGTGAGTTTTAGTACAAATATTGTCTCGTAGACAATATCCAAACTCAAATAAAATCCTGATTATAATTATTGTCGCACTATTTTACAAAATAGTGATGACTACTATAAGAATCATCTTGGACCATTACTTCACTCCCCGACTAGTCCCAACTACATTCTCGCATCCTTAGAAAAATAATGGAACCAAAAGGAAAAGGGTGAGCTTAACTAGCCCAGTAAAGAATATTATGACTAAGATAATGTAAAACATATTATCCTTTGTCCTCAACAGGAAAAAATCTGATAGAATACAATAGACAAAAAGTTTAGATCAATAACTGCAGCAGAAACCACAATCTATTAGAAAAGTCAAGTAGAGAATGATGTCTACTATCTTCTATGATTTAAAAATCCATCATCAATATTGTATCCCTATAATACCAATAATTAATCATTTCACATCAATGAATTATCCATGTACTACGGGCCAAGGATATTCGTATGTATCACCAACAAATTATCCATGCACTACGGGCCAAAGATATTCGTTTGTATCACCAGTGGTCATGATCATGTCAAACAACTGTCCATCTATGCACTACGGGACAAAGAATACTTTTACCACATCATTTGTCTGTAACATTGTAGGTCATGATTATACTAATACAAAATTTCTGGTCATAATCATACCAATCAATAGTCCATCTATGCACTACGAGCCAAATATGACTTTTATCATAACATAAGCATGAGGATGATGGCAATGATATAAGGAATTAATAAAGTGAGATCGAGGATAAATATTAGAGAATTATAATTCAATTTATCCATAGTTCAAGAATGTCCAAATTGTCAACATGATAACTATTTATGCAATAAAATTCAAGAATGATATTTATGAATCAAAAATAAGTTGGACAGGAAAGGAATCACTTTTGTCGTGAATAGTGCGACGCCCCCAAATTCAGGTTCCTTCATACCTCGGATTCGGTCCGCCACGATACTACTATCGTCAAACTATTTATATCTTTCATTCATAAATTAATGAATAAAACTTTACTTATTAAAATTTAGAATATAAATTCTCTCCATTTCCAAGATCTTTATAATGACCCCAAACTTTTATAAGTTTCACAACTTGGTCATTTACTATTCCTGTTTTACATTACATTCGATATTATAAAAACGCGGAATAATTTAAATTTTTTCAATCTCTTGAATAAAATCTTTTATTGATTTCATAACTTTGAACCAATTACAATTCTTGAATCAACTATATAATATGGTTCAGTCTATTGGAATTACTGTATAAGATTTTACATCTTGATTCGATATCCTCTATGTATTAACTAATACATCCTTACAATACAACAAGTATTAAACATCGTAAGTATATATCAAGTACACTCCAAGAACTTAAACATGGTTCAAGTATACTCATAGCTCAACAAGATGTATGTGTTAAAATATCATAACTTCAAAGACTCAAGGTTAGTCAATATTCGTTTTTCAAAACACCAAGTTTCTTATCAAAACACATACTAAGCCATGCTAAAGCATTCTGTAATGAGTAAGGTAATCTTATATGTCATGTCTATTATCATGCATTTTCATGTTACATAACTTAGAATAACATCTTCCATCGTTTGGAGCACTATACTTGCGTATGTGCTCGATCGACGCCCTCCGATGGCCTTCGATTATGTAACAGTCACAAAGATGACTATTTTGACTCTTCCTAATGACCTCAAATTTAAACACTTAAAGAACAAAAGTTGTAGGTCTATTCGTTCTCGTTTCGGATCAACTTGAATCACATCAATCGGAGTTCGTATGAAAAAGTTATGGGCGTTTAACCAAAACTTGTTCTGTCAGATTTTTCTCATCATCAGTAATAGACCACCCCCCACTGGGGCGGGGGTCTTGCCTTAAAAATAGCCCGCCGAGGCGGGCATAGCTACTGTAAGTGGGAAATTTCATGCCCTGTTATGAGCTAACAAGCCAAACTTCTATTCTAACCTTCATAATTTGAGTTATACATGTCCAAATTAGTTCATTTTCGATTCTATGGATTCGTATTTCATTGAACTACAACATACTAGATACCCATCAACTAACATAAACATTAACTAACCCAAATATGAATCTATATCTCATGTTCATACTAATTGTTCATGTTTTGACAAATTTAGCAAAATCATTCGTTACGAACTCGTTTCTAAACCAAATTGGTTCGTTTAACTTTCGTTGTTTTCATTTCTAACTATATTAACAGTATCTAGCAACAATTCATGGATTACAACAATCCTTAGCTATCAATTTTTGGACTTAAAAGTGACTATTTCATGACATTTCCAAGAAATTGCAAACTTAGGAAATCAAGAGCATATAAGTTAATGTTATTACCTTTTGAATGCTTCAATATGCTAAGCATAGCCTTCCTAACTTCTGATTGCTCTCCAATTTTATTGACTCTTCATAGGCACTTCTCAGACATCTCAACAAAAGAGAAATAAGATGAAGGAGTCTCTATTTATAAAGGAAGGATTATCCAAATCATAGTTTTGCACATTGAATTAATCCAAGGGGAGGAAGGAGAAGCCATTGGATGTTGGAGAGTTGGTTACCAACTCCACTTCCCCCATCCTTCTAGCCATTATCAGACTACAACGTAATGAAGAAGAAATGAGATAGGTCTTAGCCTTTTTGTCAAACACGTAAATGAGAAATAGGGAGCAATTGGGACACTAGTTTTGGGACAAGCCAATTATCCCATCATTCTTGCAACATTTATTCTAATTCCTACTCTTATGTCACATTTTATCCACATCTCAACCTTAAAATAATTATAACTTAGTGCCACAATATGATTTAATATTTCAAGGTAGTAGGTCTTATGAAACATACATATAATCCATGTATATTTTATTTTAATGTTTACCCACATGCATATTGTCAAATACACATTTTATGATGTATTCATATCATATAGATGTAGCTACTATATTATATAAAATCATTGCACATACAAATTAATTCCTTCAATTATTCATTCATTAAATTATTTAATGAATGCTTATTCCTTCACTTTGCCACACTAGGCATATTTCACAAGCTCGATCTTAAGCTTCTCTCATTCTCCACACTTATTATTCTTTCAATATAATATTTGTGTGACTCAAGCATTTAAATGCTAAACTACCTTAATTAATTATAAGTATAACTTTTACGCTTATAATAATTAATATATACTCCATTAGTTATTTAAATGATAACATCCATGATAAAATAATATCTTAAGTTATTTAATATATTAAAATAACTTAGTTTTCTTTCATTTATTAACTTTCTTGAAAATACATTAGAAATTATGTATTTTGTCATAATATAAATATTATGTTTTATCCGTATAAAGACATTTACAATTAGAAATTAATTTGCTTATTGTCTCAAGATATTATTCTTAATATAATATCAATTAACTATATGTATTAATATACATGTACATATATTATATACGTAAAATAGATAATAAGTTTATTTTCTATTATAATAAATTGTTTCCATCAATTTATTTACATATAACAAATACGCTTTTAATTATTTACTATATTATTAATCATACCTCATACAAAAATATATAAGGTAATATTATTATTTAAAATAACATTTCCTCCTTTTATTAAAATAACTCAAAGATTAGAAATTATTTTAATATCCTCTATTAGAAATATATAATTATTATTTCTCTCCTCTATAAATTGTTCCCAAAACAATTTCTTCAAATATTAAATATCCATTTGAAGATATAATGATTTATGTTTCTTTAATAACGTATATATATATTTAACATTATTCGTACATTAGACTTTTTCACATATTATCATTCTGAGTAACATATATAAAGTATCACACATTCAACACACATATTAATTCACTCCTTTACTTAAGTAAATTAAACCTTGTACTATATTACCATAGTTATTTAAGGTTTAACATACACATTATATTATTCCATAATATAACTCTCAACTATCAATTAACCAATATTTATTCTTATTAGTTAATTTTCTCAACTAACTCATGTTTAACTATCCTAACCCATTCGCGGATAACTTACGTACTATCAATAACCTATATTATAATCATACCAGTTATTAGTACACATACACAAGAAAATGACGATTATACATTAATGTCACCCACTTACTATGATAAAATAATCCTATAAACTATTTACTATCGATAGGAAATTTTATCCACTTCTTTTATCTCAACTGAATTATCTCTGCGATCAATAACAATATATAATAATAATATATTTATTAATCACAAAAATCACATATTACATAGTTCATATTACCCTATGTAAAACATTCCTACATACCTCGTATCACATAAATGTTTTTATTCGAACCCATTTCACATTTAAGAATTTTATTTACTAAATTCTTATTTTAATATTTTCTGAAAATTCGGGTTCTTACATCTTCTCCCCCTTATAAGGATTCCGTCCTCGGAATCACCGAAACCTCCTCTACTCGGTTCCTTCAAAAGAATAAAAATCTTCCATAATTTTTAAATAATCGGGAAGCAGTATGAATAATCTTAGATTCCAAATTATGTTGAGGGGTCACAAGACCATGAACTCTTCTCTAGGTTTACAAATGCTTTAACTAAATCCTTTGCACTGCAAACCAGAGTGTTTATCAAGCACAAAGACTGAAAACACCCTCCATGCGTACACTAGGTGGCCAGCCTATTGTACCACTACGTTGGGCCGCAATGTAGTGTTTTGTAACGACTATATGCATTACGCTCGGAACAAATGTCCCCGAAAACATGTCCCCTTATATGGTTGTTCACCTCAGCTTTTCAACGACTGAATCCGCACCAGAGCAATCTGGTTTGGCACAAATACACAAGAACGCTTTAATTCTATAATCACTTTTCAACAGTCGTGTAGCCGAATCAAATAGCTTAAAACTCTTATCAACAGTTCGGACATCAATAGAAATAATTTAGTCAACTGTTCATAATTCGAAAGAAAACCAAAAATCATTTTATGACGTCATGATACCGTACCAGATTAGTAGAACGTTGAGGATTAAAACAATTAGGTGACTTTGTCATATTACATCATAACATAGTGGGCTGATGATCTTTCGATCACAACCAACACTAGGTTCGACTGCATTGATGACTCCATCATTTACCATCATACACCATATCAAGTGATGCACGTGGTCAAAATACATTTTAAAAGATTTTCAAATTATTTTTGTCTTAGCCGAAACAAGTAGCTTAGACTTACGAATAACATTGTTATTTTTAAAACTTATTGGTTCAATCACTTGACCCAATGTTTTTCTCAAGAAAACAAAAGTGCAAACACTAGCACGAAGTCAATAAATATCAAAAAATCTAGCGTAGCTAGAGGATTTAGGAAAATCCAATTTCTCCATCACTTCAATCTTTACTATACCAAAATTTATAACTTCATAACATATATATAGCCGATACAGTTCATCAAACTTACCACACTTTGGAAATTCAGGAACTTGCCACAATTATATGAGTTTAAGAACTTATCCTAGTCGCACCATAAAGCGCCCATTCACCGAGGGGTTCAAAACATTTCATATAATTACGAGTCACGAACGCATTACCACGTGCATGAGTTTTAAGAACTCGCGCCTAATCTTAATATTTTCTATCTTAATCTTAATAGTCTCTATCTATCAAATATGATATGAGAAAAGAATCACCTTCTCACCATAAGCATATCGATAATACGACAATCGACATTCCATTGATTATCATTGTGAGAAATCGAGCGTGAGCACAAAACCTCCGCACACATAAAGGTTTGTACAACTCAGCTCTCATATGAGTCCTCAACTGAAATCCCACTTAACTCTATCTCACTCTTAAGTTGCTCTTTGCTCGATACGAATTTTTCGTATCTCATCATACACAACTCCTCATGAGTCCACATCGTACCATTTCATAGTACATTCTCTTATAGCATCAAGCTATACACACTTAGTCGGTATCCTCTATGTATTAACTAATACATCCTTACAATACAACAAGTATTAAACATCGTAATTTTATATCAAGTACACTCCTAGAACCTAAACATGGTTCAAGTAATAATCTAAATAGTATCCTTCGTCGTGAAACTATCTACTTTGTCAACCAAGAAGCACAAAATCTTTACCGTGAGTCTTTAACCTGCAAAAGTGGTTATTTGAAAGAGTGGGCTCGACAGCCCAGCAATTCTAACAGTTTTCATGCAGCACATAGCATATAATAGCATATTCAGTTCATGCATTCATAATCAATTAATATTAACTAGGCATGTTACTTCATACATAACATGCATAGAAATTTACTTCACAAGCATATCATCAAAGATCAACTTTCAAATTTCATACATAGCTCATATGCATTTCATATATATACATCAACATTCTCATAGCATAATATAGCTCAACTAACAGTTATAGAATTCATATATCAAATAAGAACTGAAAGACTTGCCTGATTCATAGTTTATGAACTAAGACTTACTGCTTAACGCTTAACTGCACTTCGTGTATTCCTACACAGTTATATAAACATGGATTCATATCCATCAGTAACATATTTCATGCATTCTCAATTTAATAACAATGTTACATTGTTTTCTAACTAGGTTCGTAAAACCTTCATTTCACTTTCTCATCATACTCTTAGAATTGCTATGTAGGTATAGGTATTCCTTAACCATCCGTACTTGACATCAACTTTATATACATTTATCACTCACTTGACTCGTTATGTGTTCGACACATATTTAAAGTTTATAGATACGTGATCTACGTCGTTCATATTCAAACTACTTTGTTTCATAATGATTTATTTCAATCAATAAAGCTTAACAACTTACTTTAACAAGATTCAATGATATAAGCTTTTAAACCATATATTGGTACTAATAAGCCTCTACTAGTATGCTTCACATAGACATAGTATAGTTCATTATTTGAAAATGTATTTTAAACCACACTTGAAACGTCCAATTCATGCTTAGCAAAAAGATGAACATAATCATCATGTGTAGGGGCATAAGGCATTCAAGTTCACTTTTAAAAGTTATTCTAGGCCAAGGTAAAGCAACTAGGTGCAACTTTTAATCTCGTTTCATAGCTAACTAATCCATGAATATATGTTATCATGTTTAGAACCTTAAGTACACAATTTACTTTAAGTTCATTCTTAAAGTTTCAAGTTTTCTTTGGAAATCACTTTCAACTAAGCTATTGTAAGTTGATAATAAGTAAATCAACTTTAAATCACTTCTCATTCTGAAGTATACTCATAACTCAACAAGATGTATATGTTAAAATATCATAACTTCAAAGACTCAAGGTTCGTCAATATTCATTTTTCAAAACTCCAAGTTTCTTTTCAAAACACATACTAAGCCATGCTAAAGCATTCTGTAATGAGTAAGGTAATCTTATATGTCATGTCTATTATCATGCATTTTTAAGTTACATCACTTAGAATAACATCTTCCATCGTCGGGAGCACTATACTTGCGTATGTGCTCGCTCGACGCCCTCTAATGGCCTTCGATTACGTAATAGTCACAAAGATGACTATTTTCACCCTTCCTAATGACCTCAAATTGAAACACTTAAAGAACAAAAGTTCTAGGTCTATTCGTTCTCGTTCCGGATCATCTTGAATAACCTCAATCGGAGTTCGTATGAAAATGTTATGGGCGTTTTACCAAAACTTGTTCTGTCAGATTTTTCTCATCATCTGTAATAGACCACCCCCCATCGGGGCGGGGGTCTTGCCTTAAAAATAGCCCGTCGGGGCGGGCATAGCTACTGTAAGTGGGAAATTTCATGCCCTGTTACTAGCTAACAAGCCAAACTTCCCTTCTAACCTTCATAATTTGAGTTATACATGTGCAAATTAGTTCGTTTTCGATTCTATGGATTCGTAATTCATAGAACTACAACATACTAGATACCCATCAACTAACATAAATATTAACTAACCCAAATATGAATCTATAACTCATGTTCATACTAATTGTTCATGTTTTGACAAATTAAGCGAAATCATTCACTACGAACTAGTTTCTAAACCAAATTGGTTCGTTTAACTTTCGTTGTTTTCGTTTCTAACTATATTAACAGTATCTAGCAATAATTCATGGATTACAACAATCCTTAGCCATCAATTTTTGGACTTAAAAGTGACTATTTCATGACATTTCCAAGAAATTGCAAACTTAGGAAATCAAGAGCATATAAGTTAATGTTATTACCTTTTGAATGCTTCAATGTGCTAAGCATAGCCTTCCTAACTTCTGATTGCTCTCCAATTTTATTGACTCTTCGTAGCCACTTCTCAGACATCTCAACAAAAGAGAAATAAGATGAAGGAGTCTATATTTATAGAGGAAGGATTATCCAAATCATGGTTTTGCACATTGAATTAATCCAATGGAAGGAAGAAGAAGCCATTGGATGTTGGAGAGTTGGTTACCAACTCCACATCCCCCGTCCTTCTAGTCATCATCAGACTACAACGTAATGAAGAAGAAATGAGATAGGTCTTAGCCTTTTTGTTAAACACGTGAATGAGAAATAGGGAGCAATTGGGACACTAGTTTTGGGACAAGCCAATTATCCCAGCATTCTTGCAACATTTATTCTAATTCCTACTCTTATGTCACATTTTATCCACATCTCAACCTTAAAATAATTATAACTTAGTGCCACAATATGACTTAATATTTCAAGGTAGTAGGTGTTATGAAACATACATATAATCCATGTATATCTTATTTTAATGTTTACCCACATGCATATTGTCACATACACATTTTATGATATATTCATATCATATAGATGTAGCTACTATATAATATAAAATCATTGCACATACAAATTAATTCCTTCAATTATTCATTCATTAAATTATTTAATGAATGCTTATTCCTTCACTTTGCCACACTAGGCATATTTCACAAGCTCGATCTTAAGCTTCTCTCATTCTCCACACTTATTATTCTTTCAATATAATATTTGTGTGACTCAAGCATTTAAATGCTAAACTACCTTAATTAATTATAAGTATAACTTTTATGCTTATAATAATTAATATATACTCCATTAGTTATTTAAATGATAACATCCATTTATAAAATAATATCTTAAGTTATTTAATATATTAAAATAACTTAGTTTTCTTTTCATTTATTAACTTTCTTGAAAATACATTAGAAATTATGTATTTTGTCATAACATAAATATTATGTTTTATCCAGATAAAGACATTTACAATTAGAAATTAATTTGCTTATTGTCTCAAGATATTATTCTTAATATAATATCAATTAACTATATGTATTTACATACATGTACATATATTATATACGTAAAATAGATAATAAGTTTATTTTCTATTATAATAAATTGGTGCCATCAATTTATTTACATATAGCAAATACGTTTTAATATATTTACTATATTATTAATCATACCTCATACAACAATATATAAGGTAATATTATTATTCAAAATAACATTTCCTCATTTTATTAAAATAACTCAAAGATTAGAAATTATTTTAATATCCTCTATTAGAAATATATAATTATTATTTTCTCTCCATCTATAAATTGTTCCCAAAACAATTTCTTCAAATATTAAATATCCATTTAAAGATATAATGATTTATGTCTCCCTTTAATAACGTATATATATTTAACGTTATTCGTGACATTAGACTTTCTCACATATTATCATTCGAGTAATATATATAAAGTATCACATATTCAACACATATATTAATTCACTCTTTTTACTTAAGTAAATTAAACCTTGTACTATATTACCATAGTTATTTAAGGTTTAATATACACATTATATTATTCCATAATATAACTCTCAACTATCAATTAACCAATATTTATTCTTATTAGTTAATTTTTCTCAACTAACTCATGTTTCACTATCCTAACCCATTCATGGATAACTTACGTTATTATCAATAACCTATATTATAATCATACCATTATTAGTACACATACACAAGAAAATGATGATTATACATTAATGTCACCCACTTACTATGATAAAATAATCCTATAAACTATTTACTATCGATAGAAAATTTTATCCACTTCTTTTTTATCTCAATGAATTATCTCTGCGATCAATAACAATATATAATAATAATATATTTATTAATCACAAAAATCACATATTACATAGTTCATATTACCCTATGTAAAACATTCCTACATACCTCGTATCACATAAATGTTTTTATTCGAACCCATTTCACACTTAAGAATTTTATTTACTAAATTCTTATTTTAATATTTTCTAAAAATTCAGGTTCTTACATCTTCTCCCCCTTATAAGGATTTCGTCCTCGGAATCACCGAAACCTCCTCTACTCGGTTCCTTCAAAAGAATAAGAATCTTCCATAATTTTTTAATAATCGGGAAGAAGTATGAATAATCTTAGATTCCAAATTATGCTGAGGGATCACAAGACTGTGAACTCTTCTCTAGGTTTACAAATGCTTCAAAAAAATCCTTCACACTACAAACTAGAGTGTTTATCAATTAAAAAGACTGAAAACACCTCCACGCTGCATAATTAGGTGGCCAAATTTATTGTATTACCACTACGTCAAGCAGCAATGTAGTGTTTTGTAACGACTATATGCGTTACGTTCGGAACCATTGTCCCCGAAAACATGTCCCTTTATAGGGTTGTTCACCTCAGCTTTTCAACGACTGAATCCACACCAGAGCAATCTGGTTTGGCACAAATACACCAGAACACTTTAATTCTATAATCACTTTTCAAGTTAAATGCTCAATTAATCAAATAGCTTAGACTCTTATCAACAGTTCGGACATCAATCAAAATAATTTAGTCAACTCTTCATAATTCAAAAGAAAACCAAAAATCGTTTTGTGACGTCATGATATCGTACTGCATTAGTAGTACGTTGAGGATTCTCGCCATTAGGTGACTTTTGTCATATTACATCATACCATAGTGGTCAACGATCTTCGATCACAACCAACATTAGGTTCGACTGCATTGATGACTCCATCGTTTACCATCATACACCATATCAAGTGATGCACGTGGTCAAAATACATTTTGAAATATTTTCAAATTATTGTTGTCTTAGCCGAAACAAGTAGCTTAGACATACGAATAACGGTGTTGTTTTTAAAACTTATTGGTTTAGTCACTTGACCCAATGTTTTTCTTAAGAAAACGGAAGTGCAAACACTAGCACAAAGTCAATAAATATCGAAAAATCTAGCGTAGCTAGAGGATTTAGGAAAATCAAATTTCTCCATCATTTCAATCTTTACTATACCAAAATTTATAACTTCATAACATATATATACGCGATACAGTTCATCAAACTTACCACACATTGGAAATTCAGGAACTTGCCACAATTATATGAGTTTAAGAATTTATCCTAGTGCACTATAGGCGCCCATTCACGAGGGGTTCAAAAACATTTCATATAATTATGAGTCACTTAACGCATTACCATGTGCATGAGTTTTAAGAACTCGTGCCTAATCTTGATATTTTCTATCTTAATCTTAATAGTCTCTATCTATCAAATATGATATGAAAAAAGAATCACCTTCTCACCATAAGCATATCGATAGCGCAACACTGACATTCCATTGATTATCATTGTGAGGAACCGAGCGTGGGCACAAAACCTCCGCCCACACAAAGGTTTGTACAACTCAGTTCTCACATGAGTCCTCAACTGAAATCCCACTTAACTCTATCTCACTCTTAAGTTGCTCTTTGCTCGATACGAATTTTTCGTATCTCATCATACACAACTCCTCATGAGTCCACATCGTACCATTTCATAGTACATTGTCTTATAGCATCAAGCTATACACACTTAGTCGGTATAGACTATTTATCACTTCATAACTCATTCCGATCACGTCATGATCATCAATTTACGTTAGGGTTCTTTCCCTATTATCAACAAAACTCCACTCGAGTTCATTCTTATTATCTTTGTCATATTCATCTTATAGACATCATCTTATCATCTTTATTACCAAAGTTTGGAAACTCCTGAATTCTCATTCTCTAGATACTTCAAGATTCTTCTTTGAATCTTCACACATATATATATATATATTTTAAATCTTTATCTTTCTCTCTCTCTTAGGTTATAGCCTAAGGTACACTTACCTAAGTTTATAACCTACAACTTTGATACCAACCTGTGACGCCCCCAAATCCAGGTTCCTTCATACCTCTGGATCCTATCATCGCCATTTATACTACTATCGTCAAACTATTTATATCTTTCATTCATAACTTAATGAATAAAACTTTACTTATTAAAATTTAGAATATAAATTCTCTCAAGGATATTCTACTAATTTCAGGGATTATAGAAGCAATACTTACCTTAGTAAGTTTAGATTTAATAATATGAAAATAAATAATATACGAAACTGCAAATAGATTTTCACCCGTCATGCAGTAATCCGCGTAGTTTGATCTTTTCCCCAAATAAAAAATGAGTACAAAGGGTTATTCACAATGCATGCGGTAATCTACGTAGACAGGTTACTCCCGCAGATTAATAAAGAATGAATACAAAAAATAATATCTCTTACGAATAAAAAAGAAATAATACCCCTTACCTTAGTACGAGATTGGATACTGCAATAGTGAAGTAGTAGAATACTCTTGTTCTTTCTCTCTATAGTTTCTCTTGTGAGTCTTAGTGAATTGGTGAGAATGAAAGAAGAAATAAGCTTCTATTTATAGGAGAATGGACTAAATACTAACATATTCACGGACGATCCAGATTGATTTACTATTAAAACGGACAGTCCATATTGATTTACTATTAAAACCACAACCGACGGTCTATATTGATTAACTATTAAAACCACAACCGACAGTCCAGATTGATTTACTATTAAAATCACAACCGACGGTCCATATTGATTTACTATTAAAACCACAACTGATGGTCCATATTAATTTACTATAAAATCCATAACTGATGATCTAGATTGATTTACTATTAAAACTACAACCGTCGGTCCAATTTGATTTACTATTAAAACCACAACCGACGGTCCATATTGATTTACTACTAAAACCACAACCGACGGTCTGAAAAATTAGTACATCTCCCCATAGAATAATAAGTAACTTACAACAACCACCTCATGACAAACCCCTCTAAAAAGTGAATAAATATTTACCAGAAATCACTTATCTTTTAAATATTTTTTTTAATCTTTCAACAATTATTCATCATTAATATTATAACTCACAATATTGACAACCAGATCATTCCCAAGAAAGAGGGGGCTTTCTGATAAGGATTTCTCCTTATTAGCGCGCAATTAAATAACCTTACCCCTTTCCTCAATAGAACTTTCTAGACATCATCAATAATGCAAATAATAATATGAATAAATATGTTGTCTTAATTATTGATTTAATAATATAAAATATTATGTAGATGATACTGTGACAATAATTGAATCAATAATATGAGATATTATACAGCAACTACTATGGCAATTATTAAATGAACTGGGTGACTTCTTACATAAGAATCAATAATAAGAGATATTATACAATATTGTGTGCTACTGTGTAACTACGCGTATTACTGTACTTTTATCACCGGATATTTCAACTATTTAACGGTAAAAGTTTTGACATTATTTTTATAAAAAGATTATTTATGTTGCTTTCTATATCTAACAGTCATTTCGTTGTGAGGTCCACCAATGATTGTGTCATCGTACGGATATTCTCTAATAAAAAGAATATTTCCAGACATAATGAATATTTTATGACAACTTTCTTACTTTGTAAAATTTTCACATATCACCATTAACTTCAATTTTTTTTTTTATCAATTTAACTATTTACTAAATAGAATAATAATTATAAGAAAATTGAATACTTTTATTCCATAAAATTCGGGGTCTTACAATCTCCCCTCCTTATGAAATTTTGTCCCTGAAATTTACGTACCTGGTATGTCGAAGAGGTGAGGATACCTTGTTTTCATTTTAGATTCTAACTCCCATGTCATTTCCTTAATATCATGGTTTCTCCATAAAACGTTGACTTGAGGAATAACCTTTGAGCGTAGAATATGTTCATTCTTATCTAAGATTTTAACTGGTACGTCTTCATATGTTAAATCTTCTGCTATCTTGTCTGGTTCGGGTCTTTCACATATTTACGTAACATAGATATGTTAAAAAGGTTATGAACACGAGACATACTTTACGGTAAAGCGAGTCTATAGGTCACAGTTCCTACTCGATCGAGGATTTCAAATAGAACAATAAATCAAGGGTTAAGCTTTCCTCTCTTAGTTGATTCTTGCTTCTGAAAAAACACCTTGTACTTTTTTCTTCATATTTATCAGCTCCGGGTCTGTAGCTTGAGCAACTTTAACTTTATCGATTAAAGCTGGTCCTACGCGTATATTCGACATCATCACGTTGGTCCCTAGAGTCTTTAACTCTATCTCCATCATTTGTAAGTCATACGAAATGGGTCTTTGTGTTTGACAATATTGCACTCGTACCCGTGTATGATCTTCTACTAAATATGTCAGCTACTACGTTCACTTTTCCATGATGTTATTGTCAGAATAGGTGTTGAAATGGGTTTCCTCTTGAGTTTTTGGAAGCTCTTCTCACATTCCTCGCTCCATTTGAATTTTGTATCTTTTCGAGTCAGATGAGTTAATGGAGTTGCAATTCGAGAAAATCCTTTCACGAATCTTCGATAATAACCAGCTAAGCCTAGAAAGCTACTTATATATTTTGATTACTGACTTAGGTTGCTCTCAACTGTGACTCATATCCCAACCTTGGATAGCACCTCACAATGGCACCTATCAGTTTACCAAAACATAAATATGGCATCCCCTACTGAGAGTCTGGTTTCGATGCATTCCACAAAGGAAGTCACCAGATAGAGGCTTGGGTACCAACTCCTATAGTTGGGGTTTTAACTCCTGAATATCAATAAGAGTCATTCGATATGAGGTTTTGAAAATGGGTTTTGTATCGGGTTCAAGGTCAATACAAAATTTGATTTCACGCTCTGAGTAAGCCAGGAAGGTCTTCGGGAAATACGTCAGGAAATTTATTAACAATAGAAATATCATTCAAATCTGACGTATTTTTGTTTAAATCCGTGACATGGGCTAATAAGGCTTGACATCCATTTTTTAATAAACGAATGGCTTTATGGCTTGATATGACAGTGATTGACTTTAGTGGTTTGGTTGCTTGAATTTGACAGGTTGGTTAAGAATATGAAAGCTAACAACCTTATGAAAATAATTAATTTTAGCATGATGAGTAGTTAACCAATCAATGACTAAAATCACATCAAATGCAAGTATTTTCAAAGAGATGAGATCAATAGGTAATGTGAGGGTATCGATTTGAATCAAATAAGATTTATAAATGGTGGATGTAACGAAGGTATCTCCCAACGGAGTTTCAACCGATAAGTCAAATTCAGATTTTAGAGTCAAATTTAAACGTTGAGCACAAGAAGGTGAAATTATAGAATGGGTACAACCGGTATCTAATAAGGTATAGACTTCGCAAGAGTTTATGATTAGCTTACCCGTGATAACTTCTTTCGGGTTCCTCACTTTTTTGGAAGTCGTGACAAATTCTCTCCCTTGAACCACCGACTTTGACTTGTCTGTGACAGTCTTTGGTGTCATCATTATCGCTGAATTGACTTCGTTATAGGGCATATTCCACCCTTAACTGCTCCGTCTGCTTCGTTGTACTCCTGATCAATGATTTGAATCATTAATCTTCGATCCATATCGAATTAGGGTTGACCGCTCCGTACAGGGTAATTCAAAACTCGATGTTGGGTTCTCCCAATTGCTGTCCAAAAAGAGAAATACATATCATCTATTTTAGCCTTCTTAGATCGGACTTCTCTTTCTACAATATCAACGCGTCATGCGGCTTTTACCCGTGCATCCTCCATTCTCATTCGTTTAGTTGTTTCTTCTTTCAGCTGATATTTGACATTTGCAGTCTCAGATTCCAGCTCTATTATCATATACTCTGCCAAAGAGAGATTTTGTTCAAGCTTCGCATATCGGGTAGCAAAATCTTTAATTACTGCATCCCTTTGTTCCACGACCGCCTGTCGTTCTTTACCTTGCTCTTCTAACTCACGAATACGATCCTGTAGTTCTATATTTCGAGCATAAAATTGTCCTAATAAATCCTTGTCAACATCGGGATTTTTATTTGTCCCTTTTCTGTTCTTGTCTTTTGGTGTTCTCATGTTAGGTGAGATTTGTTTGAAAAAACAAGTTGTGAAAAGGTTTGACATGTATATGTCGACTATTGGACTATAAATGGATGAACACTCGATTCCCACCGGTAAAAAGTAGCCAAATATAAGCTCACAAGTGTTTGAAATAAGAAAGCACTCAATTTATAGTGTGTACAGAGCAAATTGGACAGGGCTTCCTCGCCTTTTCCTTCTTCAAAATGGCCACCCCAAGCCCTTTATTTTTAGATCGGGGAGCCACATGTGTACCTGTGGGAGTCGCAGATGTACCTGCGACTGCCCGGGGTGCCTTGGGCTCTGCGGGCCCCGCCGTCTTAAAGTACGTGCACTCATGCAATGTGTTTTCTGCTCGAACCTTCAAAACTTCAATCTGGGCATCCGATCGAGGTGTATAAGACCTTTTTCGGCATGTTGTTGTCGAGAGATACACAAGGACATGGGATAAGAGGTTGTACGAAGTCAGGAAGATGGGTCCATGCCCAGATCTTCAGGCTTCAAATTCTATCTGGTGTGCTATCTTGTGTATTAGTCACTCGGGATTGGAGCTATGGTTCTTGTAGGACACTTCTGTGTAACATATAGGTTGAAATGTTAAGACGGTATGAATGTGGGATCGAGGAGTCAAAATGATTATTTTTCCCCTCGCCGGGGTTATCTCCGGTTCTATGCTAATTTAGCAGTCATTGCTCAGGGTTATTTCTGAGATTGGGCTGCTGCAAGTCTCCAAGATGGTAAAGACTGAGTATCCTGGGGTTATCTCCAGGACTGTGCTGCTTTGACTTCCAGGGTTATCTCTGGAAGATGACTTTACCCTCTTGCAAGGTTAATAACAGGAATGCAAAAAAAATTGAGTGTCTACAGATGCCCCTCTTTATCATATCCATGCAGTGTAATGGCATGGAAAATATAAAGAACACTAGACACTTGAAACATGACAAGATATTCATGATGCAATGTACTGCAGCATGATGCAAATGTATAATGTATGTGGTTCATTGGACTATTTTCCAACGAGATGTGATGACTATTTTCTCCCATGGCTTCTGATGGGGAATTGGAGTTACCCCTGATGTCTCTGATGAACTTCTTGGATGTGTACTCCAAAGCTCTCAGGAAATCCCAGGATGTTGATGTTGGGGTTATCACCAAAGTCTTTAATCCTTGGTACAGACTCTCCACCATAGATGTTCCTCTCATGTGCAAGAGAGTCTAGGGGAATGAGCATTTGTCTAACGCATATTGTGTATAACATATTCCATCATCGGTCCTCCTCGATGAAGATGGCCTTCCCTGGTTTGTATCGCCAAGTCCTTCAAGTGATCTGTCGGAGTTACTGCCAATAGCTCGTGTTGCCAGATTTGCCTGACCCTCGTTGATATGTGCATCAATGACTAATGTCATCGGATGTCTTACGACGCTTTGTTGGGTTTAATTGCCAACGGTTGAAGTTGTATAAAATCCCCGCTAGGGAAAAGTGTTTTGGAATTACGACCTCGAACTGACGGCATCAGACCTTTGTGAGGTATTGTCGATTATAGTTTGCAACAATTGTGATCATTGGTATAGTGAACCTTGTGTATGGCTGAATACCAATAAGTGATAGAAAGACCCGCAGTTTGTTCTTGAAAACCAAGATTTCATGCTTTTCTACTCAATCGCGTAGCATATTTTCTCCTAATTTGATTGTTTCAACTTGTGAGACCTCATTTGCAACTCAAATTGGACCAAGCCGGAGGAGTGGGACTCACCTAGGGTAACCGCAGGTACACCTGCGGCCAATTGTGGGTGGTTTTAAATGGTCTATTACTTTCACAAGCCATTTTTATATTGCGCCACACAGGAAATTCGAGAGCTCTTCTTCAGATCTACTAAGTTCGGGCAGCTTTCTGAAAATTTTGTCACCGTACATGTGTTTCACACTATCCTAGTAATGTATACATGTCTTCTTTTCCAGTTTTTGTCCATTGGAAAATGAATTATCACATGAAAGGCATTTAAACACATATTAGTGAATATGCATGCTCATATGACTTGATAAAAAATATTCAATATAGTAAATGTTAGTATTAAACAATGCTGAACATAATGAGGTGAAAAAATTTGACTTTTGAAATAGTTAAATTGGTACCCCTTTTTTCTGCTATTTCTTATCTTATTTGAGGACAAATGAGCAAAGGTAGTAAAGAAAAATAATCTGGGTAATTAATCTACCATAATTGATTATGACTGTGACATACTTATGCATATAGGATGTTTATGACTATGGGTAGGTGTGCTACTAAATGGCCACCTAGGCATGCCTATGTGCATGTGGATAGTCCTGTTTACAAAGGAGACTGGAAAAATTTTCTAAAAGTCTAGGCATTGGGTAAACATGCATTTTTAACTCTACTGTAGGCGTATGTTAAAGTAATGCATTCATGCATGTAGTCATAAAATGCATTTGAAAAGCTCCAGGTTAGATTTTACCACACCCTTTCTGAGGTGATTTGGAGACTTATGTCCATATATATATGGATCTGGATCAGCCGAGTAGTTCCCGCAGGACCACTTCAGGTGTGCAGAGGAGGGCTTCTGAAGTGGCTCGACCCCGTTCAATCAGACAGCCTCATCTTTTGACGGAGGCGTTGATACGTCCTATTCGGGTTGATGTACCAGATGTTGAGGAGGAGGAGGAGGATGTACCGATTGTGGCTCCAGCTCATGCAGGTTATGCTCCTCGCACGGATCTTCCAGGTATTGTTGTGATAATTCTAGATCTTTTGGGTGATTTGAGTCGCCACCCCTCAGTTTACTTGTAGGGAAACGAGGTAAAAGCTGGGTTTGAATCTTCCCTTTTCCTATTGATGATCAATGATTCTGATGTTGATTTGTATTTAATGTAGGTTCCCGGCTTTACATAGCCTCGAGGGAGCTGGTTTAGCATACACTCCCTGTATCAGGCTCTACATCCAGATTACCGAGGTATTGTGCTTGATTGGGGCTTTGGGGTGTTCTTTTCCATTCTTCCCCACCGTTGTCCCTGGGGTTACCTCAGGCCATTGTCTGAGCGCTTGTTTCACCAGACTCAGTCTCTCCATTTGTTGGATTGTGAGGTGATGATGACGCCAATGGATTGGTGGTTTATCACTGGTATGGTGTTTGGAGGGGCGCCAGTGCCATGTACGGCGAATATTACCCCGACTGTCATTAGATCCTTGTTAGGACTTCCAGCTGAGGCGCTCAATGGCAAAACTGTCTTTACGGGTCCTTTGAGCGTATATACTATGAGTGGGCTAATGAGTGAGCCCATGCCCGCTGATGTAAGAGTCAGGGATCGCATTCTTCGGCGATTGTTCCTGGTTATTATCAGGGGTTGTTTCATAGCAGACAACTCTTCCACGATGTCATTCTCTTTGATTAGTGCCACTCAGAAGGTAGACCATATTGGAGAGTATGATTGGGGCTCCTACACCTTTGCCTATTTCCTCAGGGGAATTCGCATGCGTTCATAGGGATTTACAGAGGCTTGGCTAGGATTTTACCTGTTTCTGCTGGTGAGTATTTCTCTTTTGATTTCCCATGTACAAGTTAAGAGTATTGACTGACCGCATATGTTTGCCTTTGTGTTGGCAGTTTTGGGCCTATGAGAGGCTTCCATGTTTGCGTCCTATTAGTGTGTTAGGTTTAGACACCTATCCATGAGGACGACGATGGCATCACTCCATATTGGCAGTGGTTCCTATAGCTGAGGGTTTCACCCATTATCGCTTACAGTTGGAGTTGTTGACAGCTGATGTCATCACTTGGGTTCTCTATTCTGGGGAACATTTGACTATCGGCTTTGAGGAGGGATACTCGACTTGTGTCAAGTATGTGTTGTCCACCCGCCAATTTCTTCTCTTCACAGATGGAGGATGGGAGCTCTATTTAGGAGAGCGTGCCATTAGGAGCACCACAGGAGAGATTCATGTACCGATCATGCCTCCTGCCAGGCGTTATTGTCCTGTGTCACAGTCACCTGTCAGTGATATCCCGTTGATGGGCGTTGACGGCTTTACTTTGTCAGAGGGTCCGTTTACTCAGGAGGCGTTATACCGTTAGTGGTCCCCTCGTACCGTCAGAGCCCAGACCCGCTCCACTCAGTTCATGGGGTATATGGTTCTTGGATCTGTGATGATGACAGATTGGATGACCTGTGTCCAAGATCCGACTCATTTGACACAGATTGACAGTTTAACCCGACAGTTAGATCGGGCACATTTTTTCATCCGACATTTGGGTAGAGATCCTTCAGAGGCGGATACTTTTGATCCTTCCAGCTAGGGGGCTGGCCCTTTCAGATGACCCATATGGCTTTGTCGGTGCATATCCTCCCTTGTATAGGCATGACATCCCTCTTGGCGGAGATCCAGTGACTCAGGAGGAGTTACATTAGATGGACATGATTGATGATGTAGACATATACACCATTGTCTTCTTCTGATGTGTATTCTCGCTATATCTTTTGATAGGCCTCTGTTAGATACTTGGTGGATGTGCCTCATTCTCGTTATATCTTTTGATAGGCCTCTGTTAGTCATAGGGCGTCTGTGCCCCATTTCCCTTTATTTTTCAGCTGTACAGAGATGATGTATTTAGATGATGATGATGTACTTAGGAATGTATGTACTATTTTCCATTCCCTACATCATATTTCCATCTATTATCTGTCATGTATGAATTATGTCATGTATATGTATGTCCAGAGATGTTCAGCATTGACCCCTAGATGGTCTTATGATACGACCCACACAGATGTCTTCTTCGATAGTCAGCCGTATTGATCACACCCCACCAGTATAGGTGGCCTCCCGTCTGAGATCTTGGTATGATAGTGTATCCCCTTCAGACAGGGTGATTATAGATCGGTTATTGCAGTATTCCATGACCCTCCTGATGTTCTAGGTTCCATTTGGTTTTGTAGATGGCATGCTAGAGCATTGGGTACCGAAGAGGCAAGTTTTTTGGTTTAGGACCCTTGAGTTGACTCCTACCTTAGAGGAGTATGAGCAGTTGACGTCTTTGCCCTTAGACATGCCTTGCGCTCGAATGGCTGTCGGAGATATGTGATGGCAGTTCATGACCCTCACCGGGTTGCGGTGTAGAGTAGTACGTGATGATATTACATCCGGCCATGTATTGTCCCAGCATTTTCTGATAGACAGATTTAGCTCAGTGGACAGCTACGCACAGTACTCTGAGGATTTCATCACATCGAAGGATCAGTGGCGTGTGGCCAGAGTAGATGTACTCGTGATGTGCATAGTAGCTTATTTGTACATGCCACTATACATGGATGAGCTGGACATCGGTGTTATTATGGCAGTGAGAGCTCTCAGGGAGGGTCATACCATTGTGCCGATGATTGTGGTAGAGACACTAAGGTCAGCCACATATAGCCACACCTATCCTGTAGGGGTGTTTATAGGCAGCTTGGTCTTGTTGTATGTGTGGTTCAAGTAACACTTGAGACCGATTGGCACATTCTGACGGCATGAGTATTGTTTTTCCCATGAGATAGCCATGTCTTACTCCTTTCAGCTAGCGGAGTGTGTAGACGATGCATCCTGGTCGGTGTTCTTAGCAGAGATTGGAGATCCATTTGACATTCTGCCATGTATAGGGCTCAGTTCACCCTACAGCTTCATTACTCATGTACTAGGCATGGATTATCTCCCTCTGGCTGGTTTGAGGGGCATGACCACATATCACTCACTGGTCGTGATGTCACAGTTTAACCAGTTTCAGGATGTACATTCTTTTGAGGGGGCGTTAGGTCAGCGTTTGTCATCTCGTCATTTGTCAACAGAGAATGCATCGGCTGCGGCAGTATCCACAGTGTCGGGGATTGATTCAGATGGTGGAGAGCCCATGGAGGACATTGATTCTGACCCATTCTGAGGAGCCATTCACTGGGTTGCCAGCAACTCTTGTAGATTCTCCCAATACGAGTGCTATTGTGATCCAGCATTCAACACAGTATTTAGAGCAGAGTCTTCATCTGATGACCTTTGAGAGAGATCAGGCTAGGGCCTTGATGTTGACAGCTCTTGATGGGAGAGACGTCGCTCTGTTAGAGAGAGATAAGGCATTAGCTCATAGAGATGCCGCTGTTGTTGAGTGGGATGAGGCCAGATCATCTAGAGATGCAGTGATTGTGGAGCGGGATAGCGCTATATCTGCCCGAGATATAGCTATTACAGATCGTACTGTAGTGAGGTCCCTTACTTCTGGCATCATTACAGAGATGAGCATGTATATTGATGAGCATAGTGCCACCATGCAGTTCGTTGTAGATCTATTGACTCGTGTAGAGACCCTTGGGCAGGAGATCACAGCGTTCCCTTTTAGTTATGCCTTATTGCTTGCTTGATATTTGCATGTTTCTCCAGGTCTTGTGATCTTGACATATTCTGAACTCCTCTTTGATGGACAAAGATTGAGATGTCTTAGGATCTTTCAGAATGGATCGTTGATCTGTGTATATTGCCTACCTTCTTTGGTGTCTTGGGACTGGTTTCTGTATGTAGATGTGGAGAAGAGTGTGGCTTTCCTCTCTGAGGTTAACCACACCACAGATGGTCGCCAGTACTCCTTTGTATGGGGGAGCCTAGTTATTTCCATCTCTTATGGATTGGTGTTTCTTATTGAGAAATCAACCGCAACTTAGATGGTCGCCGATTCTCCCGTTTATATGGGGAGGTAAGGTAGTTCCATCCCTTTGGTCTGAAGCCAATGAAATGTGATGGATTGAAGGATGATCCCTGTGACACCCCCAAATCCGGGTACTTCATTCCCACATGATTTGGTGCTCACTATCCAAAACAATTACATCTAACTACCCATAATAAAGGATAAAGACATAACTTAAATAATTTAAACAATAATCTTCCCCATTAAAGGGTTACATCAATAAAAACAATCCCAAGTAATCTAACCTTAAATTATTACTTAAGTCTGTGGAATACATCACAAAATAACATAAGTCTTATATCGTAATTTTATTTAAATAAATTCAAATGAGTCTTCAACACTTGGACATCTTTCCCTTTTCCTTGTTGGAAGATGGCTCATCGACTTTCTCGACTTTAGCTGCAGTGTTAATTGCAAGAGTGAGCAAACAATTGCTCACTAATATAAATAATGATAATAGCATCAACATAAGGTTAACAATGAATACCGAATAATGGAGAACTCGTTCTACGAATCAGGAATAGAAAACAAGTTCAAGATTTATATCTGAGGGTCTATAAGACCATGAACTATGTCTCAAGGTTATTAAGTATTTCTACTTCAACCTTTAATAGTCATTAGACTATACATACTTTTACTTTTATACTTGGGGGGATCAGCCCTTCATACCATGTATTGTGCACAAACATCTAAACATTATTACGTACATAATCTCCTATATTAGGATTGTTCATCCCAGTTTGACTTTAGGATTTCTGCACTAAAGAAAGTTTAGTTTGGAACTAGCTTATCAATGGTTCTAGAATTTAGAACACTCATCAATTATGGATTACTTCGAAAGTTCAACACAATAAGATAAGATTGAACAATGACAATGTACAATTGAGTAGTCATGGTATAAACAAAGTACTACATCGAAAAGAGTTAGAAAACCCATTCGGGACAATGAATGTAAATAGTTTATGCTTTGAATAGCAACAATAAGAGTTAGGATTGTAAAACTCGCTCAATGTAAAGAATTAGAATACAAGAGGTTGCATTAACATAAACGCGATGGAATCAACAAGCTTGCTTAACTAGAACGCAAGGTTTAGAAACTTGCATAATAATGAATTAGAAAACTTTCTTGACAACGACAGGTAAACATGGTTATGAAACTTGCATTCATTATAAAGAGAGTGGAGTTAGGGAACTTGCCTCGGGTGTAAGCTACACAAATATAACAAACGTTCGCTAATTATCATACACATACCACTAGGATCACAACACCAATTAGTTATATTAATACTAACTTCATGGGCTTACTTCTCATTTAATCAAGTCCATAGTCTCTAGCTTCGGATTTGATTATTTTAATCATTCATGTACCATGAAACTGAACTCTCAATTATATTATAGTACACGACATGGTTATTGCAAAACAATTCCAATTCTCATGACATCACATACGAACTTTCGCAACGTACTAATTCACAATCTTTTAGTTTCAACATTGTGATTATTATATGTTATTACGTCTTATAGCATGCATTAGGTCCTTTTATAATCACTAAAATATGTTAAGTTAACATTCTCCAGACTATGCTGTTAATAGTTCTTCACTGGGTCTGAGAAACCATTGGTGCGGCCGCGCCATGGTTATTTTAGAGTTAATGGCCGCTTGTGGTCAGCTGCTACCAGAGGCAAAGCGATCTTGGCGCTCAACACACAAAAAATAGTTTTGCAAAAACTCGAACACAGTCTCTATTCTAGGCCAAAAATCCCAATTTTCACGATAACATGGATAACCCACACACTACAAACTTAACTAAAGTCACATAGCATATACACACAATCCTTTTAACAGCAAAAACAACTTACATAACCAAATTTAGAGGATTAGAATCTTGTTTTTACCAATTTCTTCATATTTCAACACTTTTAGTGAATTCAATCGCCAAATCTTTGTTTCTTAACCAATTGACACCATTCTAATTGTGTTGTTTTCGTTTCTTGATATACTAACACAATCTACAATCAATTCATAGATTATAATAAGGATTGGACAAGAAATTTTGGACTTAAACAAGCCATTTTCCACACATATAACACTGTTACTTATCCTTTCTTCTCCAAACCCAATTTCATATATTTGATTACTCAATACAACTTATATATAACAATTATTAGATTACACATACATATAATCAACATCTCAAACCCTAACCCAACCAAATCAATTATAGAGAATAAAATTATAAAACTAAAAATTAGGTTATACCTTAATCCTTTGCTTTACAAGATGATATTAACAAAGTTTAGCTATTCTTCCTTTGATTCCCTTCTTGACCTTCCTCTATCTCAATTTCTCAATTTTTCTCTTATTCTTCTTCTCTAACCTCTGTTCTTATCTTTTAGGAGAATACGCATAAAATAAACTGGTATGGCCTCTCTCATCCACATACGTCAGGTAACAAACCCAATAGGTTGCGTCAGTTAGAAAAAACCAAAGGCCACAAGGCCTTATTTGGCTATACACAAATTCCCTTTCAATTTATTTGTATAACACTTATAGTATATAGTCCTTATGTCACACTTTAATTTAGTTAAATTAAATAACTTATAATTATAATAATAATTATTATAATATCCATTATAATTATACTTATACTTAATAAACTATTACATATCTAATTTAATAATTAAATTACACTAGAACATCACTTTATTTAATTTAATTATTTTCTTAAATATTAAGCAATTCATTTAATTTAATTATTTCATTAAATCAAATTTTCAAATAATAAAATTCCCATTAATCAAATTTAGTTATCGTACATACTTAACTAAATTATTGCACCACAATTTCATCAACTATTTATTTTTCTCAATAAATAAAATATTTATTTAATTCAATAAATATTTAAATTAATTACAAAATTTCCCAATCGTTACAATCCCAGTACCATTGACAAGTTTTTGTGTTTTGGTAGGGGGTAAGACCGAACCATGAATAGGCCTACATAGTCCTATTGAAGAGGAGATTAGGTTTGCGTAGTTCGAACCTGGTGTAAAGGTTCAACGATGTATGTGGCAAAGTGGTGTAAAGATGTTTTTTGTTTTTGTTTTTGTAGTGAGAAGGGTATAGAAATGTTTTTTGTTGTTTTTTGTTTTATTATGACCGGACCATATAAAATGGCTGCCTACGTACTCCCGTGTATTGGGGCGATCAGGTCGGCGTAGTTCGCCCCATGTACAAGGCGGTTTGCAGCCAAAAGGTTTAATCCCATGTATAGGATAAACTGAAGGTGTGAAAAAGTTTAATCCCTGGTGGGATAAACTGAAGGTGTGAAGGGTGTAATTCCTGGTGGGATAACCTTAAGGTGTGAAAGGTTTTGAAAACCAGCGATGAGTGAAGGATTTGGTGATCTGAAACTAGGCTGCTGGTTGGAAAGTGTGTTTATCCCTGATGGGGCAAATGGGTGTGTGGAAAGTTGTATGTAGTAAAGGTTTAGAAAACCTGAATTGATTGGGGATCTTGTGATCCGTAACCAGGATGTTTGCTTGATGGTAACTTCAGACATAGTACCGTTTCACGGGGTCCGAGTTAATCAGTTACGGAAATTCATTGTCATCCATCTCTAGTAATCTGAGAGTGCCTCCTGTCAATACCTCCTTGACAACAAATGGGCCTTCCCAGTTCGGGGCGAATTTTCCTTTGGACTGATCTTGGTTCTCAATATTCTTCTTCAAAACCAAGTCATGTTGTTTAAACTGCCATAGCCAGACTTTTCTGTTGTTGGATCTGGCGATCCTTTGTTGATATAATTGACCGTGGAAGATAGCAGCGGTTCGCCTTTCGTCTATTAGAGACAAATGGTGATACCTATCTTGTAACCATTGGTCTTCATCCAGCTGAGCGTCTATCAACACTCTGAGGGATTCCATTTCCACCTCTATGAGGAGCACTGCTTCCATCCCATAGGTTAATGAGTAGGGAGTTTCCCCAGTGGAAGTGCGCATTGATGTTCTGTAGGCTAACAGAGTCAGAGGCAAGCAGTCAGGCCATCCTTTGTGATTGGCGGACATCTTTTGCATGATCTTCTTGATGTTTTTGTTAGCTTCTTCAACAGTACCATTCATCTTTGGATGGTAGATGAAGGATTTGATATGTTTGATGTGGAATTTACTGCATAACTCCTCCATCATTTTGTTGTTGAGGTTCTTAGCATTGTCTGATACAATTACCTCTAGTTGTCCATATCGATAAATGACATTGTTTCTGATGAAAGCAATGATAACTTCTTTTGAAACCCTAGGGAAGGAGGCTACTTCTACCCATTTGGTGAAGTAGTCGATCATGGTGATGATAAACAGATGCTCATTATTAGCTATGGGCTCGATGGGCCCGATCACGTCCATTCCCCACATTGAGAAGGGCCAGAGTGAACTTATATTGTGGAGCTCCCTTGGAGGGGCGTAGATATCATTCCCATGAATTTGGAATTTGTAACATCTCTTGATGTGATCATCACAGTCATCTTTGAGAGAGAGCCAGTAATGCCCTGTTCTCAGGATCTTCTTTACAAGTAGGGGGGCGCTCATGTGTGGGCCATATACTCCACCATGGATTTCATCTATGAGCCTTTGAGCTTGGTCGTTGTCTAGACATCTGAGGAGACCTAGTTCTACATCTATTTTGTAGAGTGCGTCTCTGCTCAGGTAGAATTTCATAGCTAGTCGATGGATCTGCCTTATTTCAGTCGGGCTCGCCTCAGCGAGTGTAGATCCATCTTGTAACTACTCCTTGATATGCTGATACCAAGGGTGTTGGATGGGAGGTAGCTCATTCGATACTTCTCCAATGTAGTTCCCATAAGCTGGTGCCTTTTGTTGGGCAAATGTGATGGTTGGCATGTTTTCCTTGTCAAGTATGTTGATTAAGGAGGTCAAGGTTGCTAGCGCATCCGCAAAGTCATTCCTATTTCGAGGAATGTGGAGGAAGGATATTTCTTCAAACTCCGAGGCCATCTGTAGAATCTGCCGATGGTAAGGCAGCAAATGTAGCTCTTTGGTGTGATAGATTCCCATGGTTTGTTTGATTACCAATTCGGAATTCCCAAACACAGTTAACCATCTGATGCCCATTAATTGAGCAAGTTTTAGCCCCATGATATAGCCTTCATACTCAGCTGTGTTGTTGGTGTTGGCAAACTATAATTTGACGGCGACAGGATGTTGCTCCCCCGTAACAGATACTAGAACTGCTCCGACTCTAGAGCCTCTTATGTTTATAGCTCCATCAAAATACATCTTCCATGATTGGTGTGTATCGTCCTGATGGTGTTGCTGAACTGTCATTACCCCCTTCATCGAGGAAGTATGTTTCCAAAGGTTTGAAATCCCCTAAGGTGCAGCGGTCAGTTGATCCACAATTCCTTGACATTTAATAGACTTTTGAGTCACGTAGACGATGTTAAATTGTTGTAGGATAAACTACCATCTGGATAGTCGGCAATTCAGCATGGGTTTACTGAATAAGTACTTGAGAGGATCCACACAGGATATGAGATGGGTTGTGTGACCATGGAGGTAATGTTGTAACCTCATGGAAGCCCATGCTAAAGCACAACAAGTTTTCTCAATCAGAGTGTACTTGTGTTCACTGCTGCTGAATCTTTTGCTGAGGTAATAGATAGCTCGCTCTTGGCCTCTATCATCTTTATGTCCCAGCATGCAACCCATGGCATTGTCATTGATGGACATGTACATGAACAGGGGAACATCATCCCTAGGCGGTACCAAAACAAGAGGTTTGACTAGCTACTCTTTGATTATAAGGAAGGCTTTCTGACACTCATCATTCCATTTCATGGAGGAGTTCTTCCTTAACAACTTGAAGATAGGCTCCCAGGTTGTTCTGAGTTGGGAGATGAATCCGCTGATGAAGTTGATTCTCCCCAAAAATCCCCGTATTTCCTTCTTTGTCTGAGGAATGTACATTTTCGTGATGGCCTGGATTTTGGTGGGATCCAGCTCAATCCCCTTGTAGCTGACTAGGAAACCTAGCAACTTGCCTGATTTGACGCCAAAATCGCATTTGGTTGGATTCAAGTTCAAGTTGTACTTACGCAACCTGTTGAAGAGCTTTCTGAGATGGTCTAGGTAGTCTTCCTCCCTTCGGGACTTGACAATGATGTCATCCACATAGATCTCTATCCCTTTATGCATTAAATCGTGGAAAAGAGCCATCATGGCTCGCTGGTAGGTAGCTTCGACATTAATGAGGTCGAATGACAACCGTCTGTAGCAAAAGGTTCCCCAAAGAGTGATGAATGCAGTTTTCTCACGATCCTCTTCAGTAACCATGATTTGATGGTACCCAATAAAGCAATCAGCAAAGGAGTACATGACGTATTAAGCTATATTATCAATGAGTATGTGGATGAATGGCACGGGAAAGCTATCTTTGAGGCAAGCTTTGTTCAGGTCTCGATAATCCACGCATACTCGCACATTCCTTCCCGATTTGGGAACGGGGACTATGTTAGATAGCCATTCAGGATATGTTGACACCATGATGATGCCTACTTGAAATTGTTTCACAATTTCTTCTTTAACTTTTAAACTCCACTCAAGTTTTAATAACTTGAGATTCTGCCTGACTGGCTTGAATCCCTCTTTGATGGGGAGGTGATGAATAATAATGTTAGTAGACAAACCGACCATGTCTTCATGAGACCATACAAACACATCCTAGAATTGGGTAAATAGAGTAACCATGTCATTCCTTTGGTTTAGAGTGAGGTTCGTACCAATCTGGATTTGTTTGGGGTTTTTTGAGGTTCCGAGGTTAAAAGAGGTGGTTTGATCAAGATTTAGCTTGGGTTTGTCTTCGACCCATTCTTTGATCTCCTGAGGTATCTCATAGTCCTCTTGTATTTCCATCAAGTTTGAGTCCAACTTTACATCAAAGTTACAGTCCTTGTGGAGAAAAAGTACCTCATCAGCAAGTATAGGCACATCTAACTTTAGAGTCCTGAAACAAAATGTTTTCACTTAATATATGAAACTGTTCAATCATATAAAGTGTTAGCATGTAATGACAAAACAAGCGCTAATCTTGTATGCGGAAAAAAAGCGATTATTGTTATCTGGTGAGAGGAGTTTACGCCCTTTTTACCCTCGTCGGTTAATACAAGGAGTGCTGCTCCAATTGCCAAGAGTGAAGTGCTGGTGGACTGTTGTGATGAAGGGGTTGTTGTCGTACTCCTTCTCTTGAATGATGACCATGATATCTGGACAATCATCATCTGGGGTGACCCTATTTGTACTGTCTGTGTGGACTATGATGCGTATGTTTGATAAGCGCCTTGCAATGTCCTACTTACACCTTTGGTCCTTTTCCTCCGCCTCCAGATTCAGTATCAAGACTTCTTTTCCTTTGACCGATATTGGCTTAGGAAATAACATAGTCATCATATGGGCAAGAACCTTTACTGAAGTCTGTATCGATTCAACTCCTGTAGGTTGTGGTAATCATTGTATGGCTGAAGATGAAGGAACCAGCTTGTGTTTGTGAGGATTCCTGTGAGTAGAGCTATAAGAATATCCTAGTCCGGCTGTCCCTGTTTGATGGGGAACTTGAATTGGGTGCTTAATGCCCTGATGGTCTTTGCCCAACCCTTGTTAAGGTTGATAACCCAAAGATAACATTTCTTGGCTTACCGACATTACCTCGGTGGAAACTCTAGGTATCAGAGGTGGTGCACCAATGGGATGGTAGTGAGTGTTTCTCACCTACAAGGCATGAAAGCTGACAGACTCAACTTCTGAATTGAAACTAATGAGCGGGATGTCACCTTGTTCAGGACATTCTTACTCAGCATTAACAGTGACTAGGCTATTGTTAATGATGTATTTAAGTTGCTGATGAAGGGTGGATGGGACGGCTCCAGCCATATAAATCCACGGTCTTCCCAAAAGCAGGTTGTATCCTGTAGCTATTTTGAGCACATGAAAGGATACACAAAATGTATGTGGACCAATCTCCACAGGTAATTCATTTTTCCCGACAGCATTTCATCAGGATCCATCGAAAGCTTTGATAATTGTATGGCTTCTTTGGATTCTGTTGAGATTGATACTCATATTCTCCAAGGTGGAATAAGGGCCGATATTCAAGGAGGACCCTCCATCTATCAATACTCCTGTGACAACATATCCGGAGGACATAACCGCTATATACAATGGCTTGTAATAACCAGACCCTTCTGGAGGTATGTCATCATCAGTGAATGATATCACATTATTGTTAAGAATGTGATCAACCAGGTGACGGAAATTTTCGACATCCACTAATTTTGGAAAATTAGCTTCTTCTAAAACTCTTAGTAAGACCTTCCGGTGATTCTCTGAGGATAATACCAAGTCCAGTATGGAAACCTATTGTGGAGCTTCTTTCAAGCTTAAAACCACCTTGGCTTCATTATGTCCCATAGTATGAAGGAATTTTTCAATCTTCTCCATGGGAACTTTCCCTTTTGATTTGATGGCGGGTTTCATCACCCGTTGGGGAAGATATAGTTAATTCTCTTTCGACACTGCAGCAGTTGTGCGGGATGTGGATCCTTCAACCTCTCCATAATTCCATGGAACTGTCTATAGGCTGACAACAGGATATTACGGTCTGAATGGTAAGATGATTGGCTTTGGCGCAGCCACTTACTAAGGATTCTCAACACCTTTGAGTTGAATATGTTGAATTGTATGTGAGGGGGTAGCTGAATCTGTCACAGAAGATATAACTGCTACGACTTCCTTCCACTTTGTAGGAAATGTGTCCCCACTCTCCAGTAATACAACGTCATTGTTTGTCATTTGTAAGACACCGTTGTTAATTAGATTCTAAATAAGGTGGCGGAGTGCCAAGTATTCTTCAGTGTTGTGACCGCGAGAATGGGAGTGATATTGGCCACTCTATTGAAATCAAACCGTCTTGAATGTGGACTGATTGGAGGTAGCAGAGCTACAATTCTTCCTTCATTGATCACCATCTATAATATCTCTTCCATCGATTGGCCTAGGTATGTAAATTCCCTTTTATTGGCTAAATCCCGACGGGCTTTGGCATTTGCTCTTTTTGCAATTTTATCCTTTAGTGTTTCATTTTCTGGAGTACGCGGTGGAGTGTTTGTAACGAGAGGAAGGATGCTAGCATGCTCTTGGCTGAATAATTGACATGTGACTTGGTGATGATGGACCACCAGTTCTGCCAATTGATTAACATGTTCGTGTAGAGCCTTCATTTTTTGTTCCATCATAAACTGGAACTGTACATAATCCCACTTATCATTACTATCGTTGCTGGTTTGGGATGATCCACCAATGGATTGGGAAGTCTGTCCACTACTCCAATTAATCATTTTAACCTCTTCTTCTTTGTGTTGAGGAAGAGGGTTATCTTGCACATGGGGTTGGTCGGGTTTAGTCACCACGATCTCACCATTGTCAATCAAATCCTAGATTTTGTGCTTCAAGGCCCAGCAATCCTGAGTATCATGGCCAGGAGCTCCAGCATGATATGCACATTTTTGGCTAGTATTGAAACCCTTCCCACCCGGGTTGGCTGGTGGAAGAAGATGGGTAATTTTCTTCTAAGTTGTCAGGAGATTGAGAATGTTCTAGAGTGAGTCCCCTAAGGGTGTGAAAACTCGAGTGTGTCTGACTTCTCCACCTTTTGGCAATGGAGGGTTTGAAGACGGAGTTGGAAAAGGGGAGTAGTTTCTCCTCTGAATAGGCAAGTTTTGATTGCCTTTTTTCCCTTGTAGTATCAAGGAAACATCTTCCTCTTTCTTCTTATGGACTCTGGAAGGTTTTTCCATAACTTCAGGTGGATGTGCTTCAACAAGACTTTTGAGGCGGCAAGGTCTTGAATCTTTCTGGACTTCAATCCCATCTCAGCCATTTCTCCATGTTTTATCATTTCAGAGAATGGTTTACCAATGCCAGCTAAAATTCTCTCATAGAAGGGAGCCTCTTGAATGTTTATGAAGGTCATCACCATCTCAGACTCAGTCATCGAGGGAATAACTTAAGTAGCCAGACACCTCCATCTTTGGGCATACTCTCTGAAAGACTCTTTAGCTTGTTTCTTGACCTTAGTAATTTGGTACCGGTCAGAAGCCATTTGAGTTTGGAAACTTTACTCACTGAGGAATGCATGAGCTAGCTCCTCCCAACTATGAAATTTGGAGTTGTCTAATCTGGTATACTATGCTCTAGCTTCACCAGATAAACTCTTCTGAAACAGCTGTATTCTGAGCTTTTCATCCTCGGCATAAAGATCCAAGTTCCCCAATGAAGACTTTTAAATGTGTGTAAGGATCTCCCAACCCGTCATACTTTTCAAAGTTAGGATTTTTGAATTTCTCGGCATAATGAACCCCACAGAATATACAAAGGTCTGCATATAAAACACTCTTGTGACACCCCCAAATCCGGGTACTTCAATTCCACCCAACGTTTGGTGTTCCTTGGTGTTCTCAAATATCATCTATCTATCTACCCATAATAAATGCAAACCATGCAATAGATAGAATAAAATCTTCCCTTTAAGGGTTACAACATCAAATAATAATAATAAAATCCCGAGTTAAACTAACCTTAAACATACATCTTGGAATCATAAACAAATAAGTCTTAAACAACATCATTAACTCAAGTCTTAACATAAATACATCATCATATAAAATAACAAGTCTTCATCATTTGCTAACTTTGCCCTTGCCTTTACTAGTGGAAGGTTCATCGGTTCTTTCGTTCTTAAGCGCAATGTTATTATTAAGAAAGAGTGAGCACTATTGCCCACAAGTATAACAATGAAATAATAGTATAATAACATGTGAGTAAATCAAAGACATCTCGAATAAAAGCTCAACTTTTGAATCAAGAATGAATAACAAGCAATAAAAAAAGAATTACGAGGTCATAAGACCTTGAACTATGTCCTAGGTTATCAAGGGTTATACTTGAAACCTTTATGATTATAAGACTATGGATATTTCTACTCGTACTTGGGGGATCAACCCTTAGTACCATCACATGCACAATATCTTAACGCTAGCGCATAAGTAAATCCCTTACACGAGGTTGTTCATCTCGGTTTGACATTGAGTCCGCACCAAAGGAAGTTTGGTTTGGATAATTCAATAAGGGTTACGAAATTTAAAGCGTTCATCAACTAAGGACTAGTTGAATCAATAAAGTTCACTAGTCTAATAAAGTTCAACAATAATGATATTCGATTTGAATAATAATCTCAAGAAGTATACAATAGGACAATTATTGTATAACTGAATCATACTTGAAAAGATAATAAATCTTTAATATAACATTTGAACTTGAATAATAGTAATGATAATTTACTCGAGGTAAATAATAAACTTGAACAATAATGACAAGTAGGTTAGGAAACTTGCCTCGTCGTAGATTACACTTTAACTAAGCACGTTCTTTGAATTTAATCCTACATACCATTCACATTCACAATACCGATTAATTATAACTTAACTAATCATCATAAACTCATTCTCTTTTGTCTACTTTGATTATGACTATACTTAGTCAAATTACCACTTTTATTGTCACATAATATCACTTCATGAATAATAAATTTAATTATGTATTCAATAATTTAATTCACATGTAATTATGTTATTTACATGTTAAAGTATCTATTTTAACATCTCATTATACTTATAACATATTTTATGTTCATTACATTAAGTTACTATCACATTGCTAGACTTTAACACTTTAAAATTTTCATTTACGAACTTTCTAGAGAGTGGTAGCTGCGCTTCACTTTTTATACTTACTTGGTGTTTGGCGCGCCATGCCTTGTGGATCGTGAGTGACATAATGGCGGAGGGAAACTTAAGGTTTGAGACGGAGTGGCATGTGGCAACGAAAAAAGCTGATACGCAATTGCATAAAATTGCGAGAACACGACCAAAAACTCAATTAAATTACTACTACGAAATTAATCATACCCACATGTTATAATTCATATATAATCATACCCAACACTTATAGAGTGATTTTAACCCATTAAAACACATAATCACAGAGTTAAAATCTATAATTTCACTGACTTTGATGTTCTTGAAGGTTTTGAAAATAAAACATGAAAATTGTCACTACGGATTCGTTATAACACCGAATCCGTTTATTTAAACTTTGGTCTCTTCGTATCAACATGCATAACAACATCACGAGTGTAAAATTTAGGGATAATATCGATCAACACATGAAATATCACGTATAAGGCCATAAGGCCAAAACCCAATACTACTATAATTTTGTAGAAATCATATACTACGTATTTTCATGAAAGCCCGATGTTATGGTTTACAAAATATATATAATTAAATATGATTTGATAACATCTTAACCTATATATGCACATAAGCCTTACAATTTCCCATCATAGAGACTTTTTAGAAAACTATGAAAGCCGTTTTGTAAAACTCAAACAACGTAAAATAGAAATTGGGAAGGAAGAGATTACTGTAGTAGAGTATAAATTAGAAGATGCTTAGATTCCTTTCACTCTCAATTCTTGATTACACACTCATTCACAATTTCTCTAACAATTTTCTCTCTCTCTGATTTTCTCTCTCTGAATAGTTTATAGACTTAGAAAATAATGAAAGGAGAATACGTAGAAATATCAATCGAAAAAAAATGCAGCAGTGAGAGTTGAGGTCAGGTTACTCCATCGTAGTTTAAGCGCCTCAACTCACTTAAGGCCATGTTTGGCTAGCTTAATAGATTTAAAACCAATTAATTTAATAAAAGCTTTATCATATAGTTTAAATCATGTCACACCCACCACACAATAAATCAAATATCTTATTTAATTTAATATAAATAAAATATAATAATTTCTCATAAATTCACATAGTCATATAATTAATTTCTCATTAATAAATAATGTCAAATTATTAACTCTCTAATTAATAATTAAATTAATTAAAATAACATATGCTTATTAAATATTTCATTTAATTTAATAAGCTCACATAAATACATATTTGAATAATAATTATTCTTTACATTAATTTAATAAATGTAACACATATAATTAAATTAATCTACCACAATTGCATCAATTAATTATTTAATCTAATAATTAAATCATCGAAAATATTTATTTAATTCAATAAATATTAAAATTAAATTACAAAAATCTCGTTCGTCACATTTTCCCCCTTAAAAGGATTACATCCCCGAATCACGACTCGATAAATTTTGACCGTTACATTCCCCCCCCTTACAAAGATTATGTCCCGAGAATCGCTTACACATAATTAAGTAAATAAATGAGGTAATTCTTCATCATATTCTCTTGAGTTCCCACGTAGCTTCTTGACGTTGTGGTTCCTCCAAATTACCTTAACAGAAGGTATAACTTTATTTACGAGAACTTGTTCTTTTCGATTCGACAATTTGGGCAGAATTTCTTACGTAAGATAAGTCTTTCTCAAAATGCGAGGGGTTCGTATTCAATTACATGTTTGTAATCGGCTTTGTAGGGTCGTAACATAGAAACATGGAAGGCGTTGTGGACATTCTCGAGTCTTTGGAGGTAAGGCTACCTCGTCGCGACTTCTCGATTCTCGTAATACTTCAAATGGTCAATGAATCTTGGGCTCAATTTTCCTTTCTTCCAGAACACGATCTTTCCCTTCCGAGGAGAGACCTTCAAGAAAACATAACTACGATTCAAATTCGATATTTTTACGATGTGGATCGGATATATTCTTTCTGTCGATCTTGAGCCGCTACCGGTCGTGCTCGGATAACTTTGACTATTTCTACATCTGTTGTACCAATTACGGCCCTACTTGATTGTCTTTTGTCAACTTCATCCCAATAAAGTGGAGTTACGCACTTTCTGTAGTATAACGCTTACGTAGGGTGCATGCCAATACTAAGCGTAGTAGTAGCTTGTTGTTGTGGCGAACTCTACTAACGGTAGGTGATCATCCCAATTTCCTTTAAAGTCCATCACACACGAGGCTCTTAGCATATCTTTAATGTTTGAATCGTTCTCTCACTCTGTAAAATCTATTTGAGGGTGGTATGTTTGTACTCATTCGCAATTGCGTACCCATACATTCTTTAGAGCGTTTCAGAAATTTGATGTGAAGCGCGGATCTCTATCGAAACAATTGATCACTGGCACTCGTGCCTCGAAACAATCTCTTTTACGTATAAGCCTGCTTGGTAATCTAAGTTGAATCGATTTTGATCGGAAGAAAGTGTGCGGATTTTTGTCGATTCGATCGGCGATAACCCATCTTTGCGTCGTAGCCTTTACGAGTCGTCGGAAGGCCAACCACGAAGTCCATTGTAATATGTTCCCATTTCCATTACGGGATCTCTAATGGTTGTAGCAATCCACTCGGTCTACGATGTTACGCTTTCACTTTACGGTGAGAATGAGACACTTGGCAACACATTACGCAACATCACGTTTTAAATTTGGCCACGAAATGTTGTCGAAGATCTTGGTACATCTTGGTACTGCCGGGGTGAATCGAATATCGTGAACTATGAGCCTCGCTCAAAATATCTTCCTTAATCTCTTGTCTTTGGCGGTACCCAAATTCTACTCTCAAATCTAAAGTATTCCTTCCTTATCCATCTTAAATCTCGGTTCGGTTCCTTGAGATATCTTCTTTGTCACCTTTATACATTCTTCGTCCACGAAAATTTGAGCCTCCTTTACTTTATCTAGTAAGTTGTGCAGATTGCATCTGAAATATTTTCTCATCAATCTCCATAGGATACTTCACTTCCAACTCTAGTTTCTCCATTTCTGCAATTAGCTCCTCCTGAGTAGTCAACATCATCAATTTCTCACGACCCTTTCTACTTAAGGCGTCGGCAACCACATTTGCTTTACCCGGATGGTATAAAATCTCACAGTCGTAATCCTTAATTAATTCCAACCATCTTCTTTGGCGCATATTCAAATCATACATGTGAAAATATATTTGGACTCTTGTGGTAGTATATATTTCACACTTCTCCCCGTAGAGATAGTGCCTCCAAATTTTAAAGCAAAAACAACTACGGCTAACTCCAAGTCGTGGGTGGATATCCCTTCTCGTAATCCTTCAATTGTCGTGATGCATCTGCTTGATGACTTTGCCGTTTTGCATAAACACATAATCAAGTCCTTTATATGACGACGCATCCTTATAAACAACAAAATTTCTGTATCATCAGGAAGGGATAACACGGTGTAGTACTCAATCTCTTCTTGATTCTTGAAAGCTTTCCTCCATCGTCAAACAAATTTCACGACTTTCCGAGTTAAATTTTTTAATGGAGTTGCGATCTTGGAAAAATCTTGTATGAATCTTCTATAATATCCTGCTTAATCCAAGAAAACTTCTTACTTACGGCGGCGTTCTCGGCTGATCCCGATTAATCACGGCTTGACTTTAGATGGATCTCTGAAATTCCGTTTTTATCGATCACGTGACCAAGAAATTGTACTCGTTCAATCCAAAATTAGCATTTAGAAAACTTGGCGTACAACTTCTCCCTTCTCAATACTTCCAGCGTTAATCTCAAATGCTCTTCATGTTCTTCTTTGGTTTTGGAATATACCAAAATGTCATCTATAAATACCACTACTGAAATTGTCCAAAAGCGGCTTGAACACACCATTCATTAGTCCCATAAATCTTTGCGAGGAGCATTCGTAAGACCAAACGACATTACTAAAATTCGTAGTGACCATATCGCATTACGAAGCAGCATCTTTGGTACATCCTCGGCCTCACCTTGATTGATGATAACCGCTTCTCAAGTCTATCTTGGAAAAATATCTCGCTCCCTTTAATTGATCAAGCGAGGTCATCGATCCTCGTTAATGGATATTTTTCTTAATCGTGACCTTATTAGGTTCTCTGTAGTCAATATGAGATCGCATCGATCCATCCTTCTTTTTCATAAACAACAAGGCGCTCCCACGGTGATCGCTCGGTTGAATGTACTTCTTGTCCAACAATTCTTGTAGTTGTACCATTAATTCTTTCATCTCTCTGGTGCCATTCGGTATGGTGCCTTCGATATTGGAGGCGATTCAAGGGCCGAATCGATCACGAAATCTACCTCTCTATTTGGTGGAAGTCACGGCAAATAAATGCGGAAATACGTCGATGAAGTCCCTCACAATCAGTATCTCTTCTACCTTGGATTCTCTTTTCGATTTTTCGACTATGTAAGCTAAGTATCCTACGACCTTGTCTTAATAACTTACGGCTGCATCATCGTCGAGACAACTTCGCATCTAGGCGACTTGCTACCATAAAACACAACCTTTGGCGAAGTCATAAGGTTAATCGCTTCTTTGGCAATCAATTCTGATTACAGTAATTGAATAACGATCCATTCCCAATATAACGTCAAATTCCCCAAGTCGAATAGGGATAAGATCTACGTTCATGATATTACCCTTAATATCCACTCTACGGTTCTTATATGCGTACTTTGCAGGATTATTTCTCTATTCGCAATTTCTATGTTCATGGGGTAATCAATTCATTCTTAGGCAAATCTAAATTCTTGGCAAAATCGCCGGATATAAAGGAACAAGTAGCACCGAATCAAATAAAACATAAGCATTAATTTTATTGATCGGAATGATACTGACACCACATCAAGGGATTAAAGCGCATCTTACCTTCGAAATCATGTTGAAAGTTCAAGGCGGTCGGTCGGTTTATTGCGGTTGGTCCGGTGATGGTTAAAACATTTCCTTTATTATTTCCCCGGTTTCCTCACGATCACGACCCTCCGATCCCTTCTTGGGGCGGTCTCTTGCCGAGATGGTCCTTGAACCACAAGTAAAACAAGCACCCTTCTTTGGGTTTGGGCGGTTTGGTGCTATGTGGCCTTCGACCACAATTGTAGCACACTCTTTTCCTTTCATACAAACTCCCGGATGGGCTTTCCCATGAGTCGGGCATGCTTGATTCTTTTCTTCTGACTACCTTGCTGATTCCCCGATGATGAGTTGTCATTCCATCTTTTCTTTTGATTGAAATTTCCACCTCCTAAGCCACTTCCACTGGCCTTGTTATTTCCTTCACCTTCATTCTTCTTCTTCTTCTTTTGATCTTGATTGTACTTTCTCACCGCATCGCTTCCTCCTTCAGCGAGGATGGCCTTTTTCAGTACTCCGGCAAATGTGTTTAGCTGAAACATTGATACCTTGCTGTACACCCAAGGCTTTAGTCCTTGTTCGAATCTTCTGGCTTTTCTTTCGTCCGTGTGTACTTGATGCGGGGCGAACCTTGCTAACTTCGTTGAATTTAGCGGCGTAGTCGAGTGCGCTCATGTTTCCCTACTTCAACTCTAGAAATTGAACCTCCATCTAGTTCTGTGAACTAGTTGGGAAATACATTTCGAAAAACATCTCTTTAAATCTCTCCCACGTAATTACACCTTCACCTCCTCGTACTTTGTTTGCTTGCCACGGTAGCTAGCCTCGAGACTTGACATATAAAGCGTTACAAAAGCGGTCTTACGGTCTTCTCTAACCCTAGCAGCGTCGAAAACCTTCTCCATTTCCATAACCCACGTTTGAGCCTCGATTGGGTTCATGGAACCTTTGAACTCTGGCGGTCCCCCAGCCTTGAAATCTTAAAGCGTTGTGTTTGGTGGAGCTTGAGGTTGATTATTCATTGCTCGGTCGATAAATTAACCAAGCTATTGAGCAGGATTAGCATTGGCATTATTGTTATTATTGGTTGACTCTTCA